>VCAZ01000088.1:137500-615000 GCA_005784505.1 Bagarius yarrelli
CCGGTTGTTGACATTGTGTTTAAAAAAAAAAAGAGCTGTCATGGTTAGATGTATAAATAACGAAAATGAAGAACAGAAAAGAGGAGGTGAGTCATAAGGGTGACAGTGAAAGGAAGTGAAAATAGAGAAGGATGAAAGAGATGGTAAAGGGGAGGCCAAGTCTGAAAGAATAGGAACCTAGAAAAAACAAATCGGCATGCTGAAAGCCTCAGTCTTCAGGAATGTGTCTGGAAGCAAGAGTAAAAAAGGGAGCAGTTAAGTCTCCAGACCTGAGTCTCTCCCACCAGAGGCCAAGGGAGTTTAGCCGCCTAAACCATTTGGATCTGGTAGAGAACAGGCTTGTTGTCTGACTCGGACTGAATCTTTAATCTAGATCTTTTCAAGCTTTTCAGAAATCTAAACCCAGGGTATGTAAAAACCTTAATTCCTTCTCCGAGCTGCAGACTTGTGTAGATGTTCCAACAGTTCAGTCTTAGAATCAATGGTCCTAAACTATGTTTTATATACACAAATGCAGTATATGCGACAGCTGCAAGAAAATCAGGTTAAGACGTGATCAGTCATGTTCTTGGAATTGGATCAACATCTGATAAATACCCTCTGGTCTATCTGAGTACTAAGGAAAAGAGTCACCAGCCCTGAGATGAACTCCACTGTCTAATGATGCTGATAAAATCAGCCTGCCAGCAAATATGGATGAGAGCTGAAGCTGCAATGTGTAAAACTATGTGCGCGTGGGTTACTCACAGAAGACAAAGTGCATAAGCACCAGGCACGGACTCGCTGTCCCGCACCAGGAAGCTGCCGTCCTTCCCAGCTCGAGCCAACAGCTCCTCTGCCTGAACCCGACTAATGTCCCTGTGGTACCATGCTGTCGCCGTCATTGTGGACAGGGCCGCTGTTAAATAATTTCTGAACGATTATATCCACCTTTTAACTGCCTGGATAAACAAATTAGTGGTAGTTCCGCAGCAAGAAGAAGAAGGATCAAGTAAAGAGTGGATTGTAGAACATTCCACGCACAATGTTCTCATCCCTGCACTTACTAATCGACCATTATCCAAAGACATGTATCGTCTTCACGTCATAAAGTATGTTTGCTTTCCCAGAAGTGTGTGCAATCCTCGGAGTGTCTCCAGCACCAGTTCCGTTTGAAGATTTGGCACTTGTTCAGAAGGAGGATGATCCTCAGTGAGGTTTCCTTACTCTTAAAGCAAAGCTGGCCAATGGACAGAATTCAACTGTCATGTAAAGACTAATCAAGGGACTCTATTGTCCCTACAAATGAGCGGTATGAAAATCTCATTAAGGAGAATGAAAAACAGGGCAAAGAAAAAAAGAGAGAGAAATCTGGTATCCGAAATGCACATCAGACCAGAGCCACCACAGAATTCAAATGATTTTTCCACTCAGTCTTTTTAGCCTTATAAGGTAAACAAAGGGGAGGAACCCCATACGAAAAGTTCAACTGATGTCTGCAACCTCCACTGAAGTGCAGTCACATGCAGCTGGAAAGTCCATGAAGAAGTGTAGTACTGACGGCAGACAGGTCCGGACTTCGTGTGCGGAGATGTGCTGCGTCTTTGTGGCCCCAAAACTGCTACCAGCATAACGCAGGGTCGCAGCCCCCACCAAGCACTGAGCAGATGTAGGAAGTGCTTCACTGTTTCACTGCTCCAGATGGCAAAACAAAGTTTAAGAAGAATTCCTCTGAGTGACTTCACTTGATTACTGGTGCATGAACCCAAGTCCGGCCCACAGTCTCACTCTGTTGAAGCACTCATTTCCTGCTCTTACATGCCTTCAAGCTGGCAGACAGACACAACAAGATGGTGTACATTATCTGTATAGAAAGCTTACGTCTTTCTAGCTCTCTGGGTCATTTCCCTCTTTCCCTGTTTGCCTCGCTCGGTTCTCAGGAAGTTGAGGGAGCAGCCTCCTCCTCCATATGGATACGATCATTCCCTCTCTGTCCTTCTACGCTCTTGCTCCACCTTCATCCTTTTCTTCTTTCTTTCGTTATTTCTTTCTTTTCTGCCTCTCCCTACTCAGCAAAAAAATGTGCTCTGGCTAGCCCTCAACCACCAAACCAAAACATGTCTCTCTCTCTCTTTTTCTCTCTTTTTCTCTCTCTCTCTCTCTCTCTCTCTTTCTCATTCTCTTACACACACATTGAAAGTTTATATCTAATTCCACTGTCTTTATTTAGTTTTACTCTCAAGTAACTTGATAAAAAAAAAGGTCTGGTATGGGATGTCACCTCATTCCATTCTGTCACCTTATTTTTGTTCTGATTTTGAATGTGGAAACAGAAAACAAGCAGTAAGATGAGGGCATTAGTTGTTGGATACACAATTCACGGCTCTACTAGAGCAGACGTTACTTTTTAGCGCCCCCTGCTGTTGATTTTCAGACACAACAAACAAACCAAAAAAGAAAAACATATCGATGTGTCAAATTTTTTTATTCATTTATCTTCTATATCCGCGTATTCCCTAATTCCGGGTCACAGGGATCTGCTGGAGTCTATCCCAGCTGTCTCTGAAAGGGCAGTCCATCACAGAGCCACACACACTCCGATGGGCAATTTAGAATCACCAATTAACCTAACATACATGTTTTTTGGACTGTAGGAGGAAACTGGAGAACCTGAAAGAAATACACACAGGTAAGGGGAGAACATGCAAACTCCACACAGACAGACCCCTGCAGGGGAATCGAACCCAGGACCTTCTTGCGTGAGGCAACAGTGCTAACCACTAAGCCTGATGTGTCACCATGATAGATATTTTAAATAAATACTATTATTTCATGATTGCGTGTGTGTGCGCGCGTGTGTGTGTGTGTATGCGCGCGTGTGTGTGTGTGTATGTGTGTGTGTCACCTGTTACTGTGGGGCAGCATGGTCACAAATTAAAAAAACATATTCTTTTAAGTTTTCTTATAAGGGCCGTACAAATGTCCATAAAGTCAGACCTAATTTACACACACACACACACACACACACACACACACACACACCCCTCCCAAAACACCTGCCCCTATGTGGTGATCATTCATGTCATCATTTCAGAGAATTCCCTTTCCATGTAATGAAAGGCTTCATCTTTCTCAGTAAGTATATTTTTAACCATTTTGCATGTTGGTGAAGTGTGTGGTGTATAACTGTCTATAACATTTTATGCATGTATGCAAATATTCAGTTACTAGTTTCACTCACATGCAAATAAGCAACATGGGGGGTAAATGTATGCGTTATAGTGTCTTATAAACACACATGCACCACAGGAATGTTTGCTAATAAGTGATATTTTATGTAAAGACATATTAAATGTAATTGTGTAGTTAGTTATGATTATACAGTCTGTTTGAGCTTCATTTATATCATCCTACTGGCGGGGCATCTTATTAAAAATGACTTACAGGCTAAGTGGATTAAATATCCACCCTTTGCTGAAAGAGACTAGAAACAACAGTGTGATGTTTCCCTAAACATAGACACACACCTTAAAAATAGAACAGCTGGGACATTTACATGCGCCAGTATGTGAACGGGGTATTAAGCATGCAGCACAGCTGAGTGTGTTTTAGCGTTGGACAAAAAAACAAGAAGAGAATCGAGAAATCTATAAGAAATGAACTACTGGCAATCGAACAGATTAGTGTCAGATTTTGAAAGTTTAACCTTAAAAAAAGCTGAAACTCAAAGCTTGTAGTATTTAGAAAGAGAGAAACTGAGGGGGTAACACTGGAACATTTAAAGCAGTTGAGGGGTCCTGATGTGGGAAAGACTCAGGTTACGTGCACAACTTTACCCAGCAGTCATATAGTCAGGGGTTAAGGAGTTAGACTACCAACTTGAATACCCGGTTTTGATTTCCAGCACCACCAAGCCAACACTGCTTGGCTCCTGAGCAAGGCCCTTAACCCCCATTTGCTCAGTTGTCTAACAGGGAATAATGTAAGTCACTCTGGATAAGGACGTCTGCCAAATGCTGTAAATGTGAATAACCATCTGATGTTAACCATCACTGGAACCTGTGAATTTCCCACTGGGATGAATAAAGTATCTATCTAGCTATCTCTATCTATCATATAAGTATGCGCTGTGTTCTACAGGTTCACCGTTTCAGGGCATTTTACGTTCAGCTGTCCATTAATCATCGTAATGGTGTCCCTGTACTATCATTATAGTTATAGTCATTATACTATAATTTCATGTTGTGATTTAATGTTAATCCAGGAATCGTCATTGTCAGTAAATTGTTCCAGAATCAATAAATTTCCAGCCTCAGCCATTGAGCTCTTTTTTAGCATTTACTCAGTTAAAATTTTTCAGTTTGTTTGTGAACAAAAAACAGAAAGATTAAAAAATGGATTGAGGCGAGTTTGGTTGGCGCCCACTGATGACATCAGATGGTAGGATTGGTTGATTGAAACGTTGATTCAGGATCACATCCTACTTGGCAAAATTACGTCCCCCAGATAATGTAACATCTGTTGTAAAATGGCAGCTTTGTTATCTATCACAGTCTTTCCTGGGGCGTTTTATTTGTCTTAAAACGCATTTGTGTTATTCTATCTGGAAAAGTATTCAAGGCAGGCCCGGTTACTGCCAACCATAGAAGGGTGGGCAGACAGATATCCCAGATGGGCATTTTTGGGGGGTGGGGTTGAGGAGGTAGATACCAAATAAATGATGGAATAGCAAAAATATTGTTTTACTAATATTCTCGCTTGGGCTTGGTGAAGGAGACATTATATCATATTAGGTCAGCAGCACGGTGGCTTAGTGGTTAGAGGTTAGCACTGCTGGCTTACAGCAAGAAGAACCCGGGTTCGATTCCTGGACATGGGCTTTCTGTGTGGAGTTTGCATGTTTAGTCCAGGTTCTCTGGTTTCCTCCCACAGTCCAAAAACATGTATGTTAGGTTGACTGGTGATTCTAAATTGCCTATAGGGGTGTGTGTGTCCCTGTAATGGACTGGTAGCCTGTTCAGGGTGTCCCCCTTCTTCTGCCCTTTTAGAGATGGCTGGGATAGACTCCAACAGATCCCTGTGACCCCGAATTAATTAGATAGATAGATAGATAGATAGATAGATAGATTGATTGGGTGTTTTTACACCCCTTCTTCAAAAAACTTCTCAACACAGAGCCCACCTCAGACTGCTTTTTATCAAATCCTAAATCGCCACAAAATAAAAACATACCGCTGTCTTTACTAAATTTTAAATGGATGGGCAAGACAAATGTCAAATGACAAATTTGGGTGGCCCATGCCTGGAGCCGACCCTGATTCAAAGACATTTTATTCATTTAAAAGCTGCATTGCATCAGAAAGATGTCCTAAACACCAACTGGCTGTATGCCATCATATGTATTTGGACTTGATCCATGTGGAAAGTATTGACAAAGGCTTCTGACAACATACTGCCATTTCAGAATACCTACAATCAGCTGGTTTCATTTCAGCTTTTTGAAAGCTCTATTTTAATCAGTGTGTCACACATACCAGTAGCAGATCTGCCAGATTAGAGAGACAAGAGACTATGAGCCGTCTGCAGACCATCTGCTGAAATGATTTCGAATGGAATATGCAGAAATCAAGGTTCTGAACTTCTCCCACTCAACTCCTGTATTATATCATCATTTACCTAAAGTCATAAGAAAGCACACATTTACGGCTGGGAAAAAAATCCAAAACAGACAAGATGCCATTTTGCTGGGCTGCAAAGGATGCATGTACAGTCAGTCCACACAAACACACACATAGAATCTAAAGATCTGAAGTCTTTTTGTAATAGCAAACGTTTGTTGTTTCTGACTGGTGTTTTTAACTGGACTGAAAGACAGGACATTCCAGTGACTCATGACTTCCATATCGAAGCCAGAATGAGGTGAGAGGCTGTCGTTAGAAAACTCTGCTAGGAAGTAGAACATTTTTAATGTTAATTAAAGACCTTATTATCACATTTCATGCAATCTGAACAAACGTACCAAACTGATGACACCTTTATTGTAATTTATCTATGATGGTTAACAGTTTTGGAAAGGTTACTTTGGAAATGTTATAGATTACAGATTAAAAATGTCCTCATTCGTGTAACATTTCAACAACTTTATAAAAGTAAAATAACTGAATATATTTGATTACTTTTAAGTTTCTAACATGATATTTTTAACTAAATCATATTTATTTCTACCAGGCAGGGTTATTCCTCCTCTTAGACAGGGTGTAGTAGCCTAAAGCGTTCAAATGTATTTTATATTAATGTAATTGGTAGACGTGGTGCGCAACGTATTCAAAACAGAGAACCAATAAAAAATGGGCGGAGTCATTGAGTTTAACCAATATGGCTATGTAACATATCAAAACCCTCGGTACAGTAACAGGAAGTGCATTATAGGTATAATAGTGACATAATGTAATGTCAGGTAACGTCAAGGACATGGCCCATGAAAATAGGCGGAGTTATAAAGTTTAACCAATACAGCCATCAAAAGGCTCAGCACAGCAACAGGAAGTGCATGCTGGGTATTAAATTTACATATTGCTATGTCACGTGACATCAGGGCCACGCCCACTTAAAATGGGCAGAGTCCTAATGTTTAACCAATATAGCCATGTAACATATCCAAACTCTCCGCTCATCAATGGTAACCGTATGACAGACATAATAATTGTTTTACCTGCTGTCACGTGACGTTACGGTAAAAAGTAAAAAAAGAAAGAGGTACATAGATACCCCAACATGGCATTTTAAAACAAACAACATGTTAAAGAGCACTGTGCCTCATCTGTTATTATCCTAGTTTAACTATGAACTTCTAAATTATAACAATGCTCCAATTAAAAAACATTCACCTTCAAATTAAAGCACTTCCTAGTTTAACTATGAAGCATCAGTTCAGTCCAACATTAAAGTTTGTTGTTGTTGTTACCTTTTACCAATTTTTAATTACACATTTTATCCAAGTAACTAACAAATTACTGTTACATTTAATTTGTAATTAAATTATGTGACTTCTAACTAGTTAACCGGTAAATTGATTAAAATATATAAAACTCCAAAAAGATTAGGTATAAAAGCAGTAGGATTGGTGTTACAAGAAACACTCCTTTAGCAGAGAGGAGAGTCTGACATACAAAGGCAGATCAACAGAAGTGGCTGATGCACTCTTAACTCAGCTGGACTGCAGGAGGATTACAGCAGGAGAGGAAGAGCGGACACCCAGCCAATAAGGTAAGAGTAGACAATGCGTAGCAAGGGTGTCAGTGCTCAGTGAGCACCAGCGGTCGCTGAGGATTCTGGATACAAGAAAGGTAGCCAAATGTTTTGTTTATTACTGCACCATAAATAAAGCTGGAGCTTAGTATTGCCAGCATGCTATTATGCAGCAACTGTGCATGTGTGTTCATCTTTCTTCTGTTCCTGTCAGTTTTTCGTTATCAGTGCATTTAAACTCTTTTTTTAATAATATATTTATCACCTACTGCATCATTTCATACCAAGTTATATGTGTAAATGAAAATAAGTGTAAATGTGTAAATCGGGCTGTTGCAAATGGTGTTTGGATGATTTCTCATGTCAGGGAAATATAAGCAATCCAGGGCATGTTTTGTGCTTTATGAGGAAACATAACAGCTCCAGTCATAATATGAAACGCCTCAGCTTGTTTTCTCACATTTTAATAAATTGAAACCATAATATTTGCTTGCATTCTGTTTTACTGTATTATCGCTTTGGATATGTATTGATTTACATGTCTGTATGCATTTTTTACTGTAGGCTTCTACAGCAAGCCAGTCATGATGATGGCAAAGTAAGTCTTGGTGATATCATTTATATTTATGGCTGAACATTAACCAAAAAACTGACATTTTTCATTGTAAGTATGCAAAATTGTGTAAAAAGTGTAGCAATTAACAATTAGCAATTAAAAGAGCAAAAGTAACAAACAAAGCATCGTAAATTAATTTTTTTTTGGTCGCCTGGACTTATGTGAACAGACAGACACGGTGGGCGTGATTTTGCCAAGTAGGATGTGATTCTGGATTGATATCGTTAATAAAGTGTTTGACTTTGACACACTTACAGCTACCACTCGCTCTGCCAACTGGTATAAAGGTTTATCTTGTTTGCCAGGAAGAGAATTCGTTGTCCTTTTGGGGTCCTTATGCTCACTAGAACAATTTTTGGAAATGCTTTGTCTCTGATGGGTTTAGTTGGGTTTCAGCCTAAAATTTTGACGGCTAGTTTGACTTGTTAACAAATACCTAATGCACATGTCACAGAAAAAAACCTTTTATATGTTTATAAGTAAAATATTTAGTGAATAATAAACTAAACAGCTGAGCAGCCAATCGTCCAATCCCTTCTTTCTTCTAAATTATAACAATGCTCCAATTAAAAAACATTGTTCACCTTCAAATTAAAGCAGGTCTTTAATTTAATATTTATTCTTAAATTTTACATCTAATATTATGTAGAAGAGCAGCCTGGTAAATGTTTAAATAATTATAGAATTTGGGATATATCTCCCATATCTGGTGGGAAGTGGTGGCTTGTGGTTAAGATGTTGGACTACCAACCTGAAGATTGTGGGTTCAATTCCTGGCTCCACCATACCCCTCACTGCTGGGCCCCTGAGCAAGGCCCTTAACCCCCAATTGCTATAAATGTAAGTTTCTCTGGATAAGTGTGTCTGCCACACTTTGCTGTTACAGTGAATAAACAATCTAGTTATTTGTTTTTGTTACAACTATTGAGTAACATTAGCTGGCGTATATTTGCAACCATCTCAGTACTATTGATGAAGAAACTCCATATTTGTAGCTAAACTCTACATTTTACCTTTATTGCTTTCAGGAAAACGAAGTATGTAATTACTCTTTCAAAAACACCATCAGCTCAGTTATGTAATGTATAACGAACAATTATAAAGTCATTTTAATTCGGTTTGTTGTTTTTTTTAGCAGTGTTTATAAGAAACAAAGTAGAAATGGCTCGGTAAGTCTTCCACATACAACTGCTGCCTCCGTACACAGCATGGCTTGTCTTTTTATAGATTCAGAAACGTGGCTTTTCCTGAGTGGAAGCTTAATCAATTCTCTCTTTTTAGATTTGTCTTTACTTGGGAAAGAGAGACTTTGTGGATCATGTGGACCATGTCGATATTGTCGGTAAGGGAAGAGAAGTGGTAGTTCAGTGGTTACCACATGGCACCACTGATTAGTCTGATGTGAGTTCTAATCATGCTGCCACTGCTGGGCCCTTAAGCAAGGCCCTTGACGGCGCTTGTGTATTTTTTTAAAATGAGATAAATAGCAGGGTTCCTACCGAGTGCTGCAAATAAAAAGGTTAAGTATGTTTTGGTCTTTTATTTATAGATGGGGTGATAAAGGTGGACACGTCAAAACTTGATGGAAGAAAAGGTATATTGAAAGTACACCTGGTTTTAGACTGCATTTACACTGCAGGTCTTTCGATTTTGTGACTTTATCGGATTTTTTTGATGATCCGCTTACATCATCTTTTAAAACTGACCCGTATCTGATATCTGCATTTACACTCTACACAGCAAAACAACCCAATGTAAACGTACTGACCGGAAAAGGAAGTAAAAAACCACGTGATAATCAATGGACACATTTGACAAAGATAAATTGATTATTCAGTTTTTTCTTCCACTACATATTTAAAGGTCAGCAAAACAATAATCTCTTTAGGAGGAGAAAAAAAAAACGAGTCCTTGTTGCAACCCTTTTTTGTGTAGTGCATTAATATTTTTATTTGTTTACAGACAAAACAGACTTTCAGTGAACAAAAATTATAAATATCAAAATGCACAGTTGTTCTAAGTTATTTATTTCCACATATAAATGAGGCCTGGAACCGATCTGAAAAAATTTTAACCTATGTGCTTTTTCCGCTTACAAGATTGTTGGTCATATCCCATCTGTACCACATTGGAGGAAAAAATTGGAATTGGGTCCTTTAATACATGCAGTGTAAATGCAGCCTTAGACAGGACTAACAGAGACTGGTGGTAGGACCGCAACATTAACATTGTAACCACCAAGACTAATTTAAAATATCGTTGACATTTTTAGCCACTAAAGGTTGTGATTAAATCTTTTCTTCGTTCTGTTCAGTGTTTGTGCAGCTGGCTTGTTTCTTCCACTATGGAAAGGAAGATTTGGACGTAATCAGTTTATCTTTTAGAAAAGACATTTGGATTCATCACATCAATATTTATCCTCCCCCTGCTGAAGACAAAACAGTTAGCACGCCTATGCAGGATGTCCTCATGAAAAAATTGGGGGAGGGCGCGTACCCCTTCACTTTTAATGTATGTTAATGTGCGCAATGCTGTGAACAACAAAACTACATTATATACTGTGGTAACTGTCATGAAATCATAAATCATTTTGCCCTTCTTGCTTTTTTTTCCAAGATTCCAACAAACCTGCCATGCTCCGTATCTTTTCTCCCAGCAGCGTGGGACAAAGGGAAGGTACCTCAACACCCCCCTATACCTTTACCCTATTTACCTCCCAAATTCCTGAAAACACAAAGATATATACCACATCCTAATATTCACTGTAAATATTTTAATCACTGTTACAGGCTTGTGGTGTTGACTTTAAAATAATAGCCTACATTGCCAACGAGGCTGAAAATCCCAATGAGAAAATTGACAACAAGTGTGTATCGACCTTACTAATAATCAAATATCTTACACATTCATTGAATATAGGTATGTGTCATTTGTATGTCGTGTCTGCTTTATAGAGGCACTTGTCAACTAATCATTCGTAAGATCCAGTTTGCACCAGACATGTTGATAGCCGGGCCCGAGGTGAATATCTACAAGCAATTCATGTTTTCAGGAAAGACAATTCACCTGGAGGCCTCAATAAAGAAGGGGGTATAGAAACACATGGATAATATTATTAAATGTATATAATGTGTTTTACATAAAGTTTATACTTTAAATCTTTAAAACTTCTGTTCCAGGTTTACTATCATGGGGAACCAATTCAGATCAGAGTGAAAATAAATAACCAGACCAAAAAAGTGGTGAAAAAAATCAGAATTTCCAGTAAGATGCATTTAAATAATTATTGCAAAGGTGTATTATTACATACTGGTTTGTTTCACTAGTGCGAGTGTATATCTTTTACAGTTGATCAGACAGTAGACATTGAGCTCTACTCGACTGACAAACACACCAAAGTTGTTCTTTGTGAAGAATTTCGGTGAGTCCAAATGACATTAAATGCATTATTGTTCAACTGTTCTTTTATCATGTACTGTATAGAAGATAGAAGAGGAAAAAAAGAAAAAAAAAATGTATGGAGCCACTACAGGTGTGTTTTTCGCAGCAGTGATTCTTTGCCATTGGTAGGGCTGGCAAAAACACTGAATACACTAAAATAGACTTATATATTCTACAATCTAGTGGCTTTTGAGTAAGCCTATAACTAGCAATGAACAACATACAGTTCTTTAGAATACAGTCAGAGTAGCAGCCTATTTCAAGGTTCAAGGAGCTTTATTGTCATTTCAACCATATATAGCAGATGCAGTACACAGTGAGATGAAATAACGTTTCTCCAGGAACCCCTGGTGCTACACAAAACATAGAATTTACAAAACAACAAAGAGCCACTAAACAGAATAGACATAAAGTGCAATAAACAATACAAACATAACAAGGACAGTGCAGAAAGACAGTAAAGGACAGGACATAACGGAATAGCGCTAACCATACTGTAGATGACGTAGAACGAAATGTGCAAATTACAACGGTAGTGTGCAAATAGCTTTGTAAAGTGAGTGTAAAAAACTTATTT
Source organism: Bagarius yarrelli (assembly GCA_005784505.1). Classification (NCBI taxonomy): domain Eukaryota; kingdom Metazoa; phylum Chordata; class Actinopteri; order Siluriformes; family Sisoridae; genus Bagarius; species Bagarius yarrelli. The sequence goes on from VCAZ01000088.1 coordinate 149,362, forward strand.
TTAGAATTATTAGACCTACATTTGTTCAACTGTGTCTGATAAAGCAGGAAAGGATTTCATTACAATGTGCACAGAGAAGCTAATATAATTAGGTAGTTTTACATGTTTACAGTCTAAATCACAGTGAAAACTTGAAGCTAGCTACAGGAAATTGTTGGGAAAGGGAGTGCGAAACAAGGTCCTGTTACAATCCCATCTCTTTTAACATTTAAAATGTCCACCCGTCCATTGTTTACCCGCTTATTTCTAAACATAGTCACGGGGATCTGCTGGAGTTTATCCCAGCTGTCATTGTCCATCACATGACCACATACAGACAAACAACCAAACACACACTCCTATGGGGAACTTAGAATCACACATCAGCATTGCACGTTTTTAGACCGTGAGATGAAACCGGAGAACCTGGAGTAAACACACACAAACACAGGGAGAACATGTAAGCTCCACACAGAAAGACGCCTGCAGGGGATACGAACCTGGGACCTTTTTTCTGTAAAGCAACATTGCTATACCATTAAGCCATTGTGTTGCTCTATTTAAATATATAATCATAGTATGTTTCTTTACATTACACACACACGCTGCAGGTTTTCGTTGTTTTTAAACATGTGTAAGATTTCGTTATAATGGTTAGCTTTAAATCAAGATTGTATTGGGAGTACTAGGATAAATGGTCTGTAAAATGGGTGGTTAAACATGATGCTGAGAAATTAACCAGATTTAAGTATAGACTCATTTCTAATGTAATAAATTTCATGTATCCCAAATTGGCAATCTTGTCAATAATTGTCTTGTCTGCTGCTTCTAAGATTTGGAAACCACCAAATCCTTCAGTAAGCACTTGTGAATGTTTGTGTTACTGATGCTTATTTGAATTTTATGTCGTCCGGCAAAATATCTCCACACATGACATGATATAACCAGTCAACTGTATTCCTGTTTTTCTAATGTATCAGGGATCAAGTGAATGGCCAAACCACATTTGGGAAAGAATACCTAGTTACACCTCTACTAGCCAACAACAGAGATAAATATGGTCTGGCATTGGATGGAAGGCTAAAAGATGAAGACACAAACCTTGCATCATCCACAGTGTGAGTCAAGACCCATCTTAACTCAAGCACTTCTGTCTCAACATAGAAAATAAATTGGAAATAAAACCAAGTGCCTCCAAACAGAGATCAATTAACATAATGTTGACAATAATACACTGAAATCTCTTAAAATCATTCATGCTAACTTTGTCACATCTAAATTACTTTAGTAATAATCCGTTTTTTGTCCCCTTATAGTCTGCATGCTGGTATGTACAAAGATGTACAGGGAATTGTGGTGTCTTACAAAATCAGGGTCAATCTCCTGGTGGTTGGTGGTGGTGTCCTGGGAAGTCTTATATCCAGGTTAACAATTTTAAGCCTTAATGTTAAGCCTTAATGTTAAGTTGTCAAGTTTGTAATAATAAACTATTTAAAAAGACCCTATGATGTATAACAGGCCCAATGTATGTTCACTATGTTTTTATACACAGTTATGTCACTGCTGAAATACCTCTGATCTTGATGTCACCAAAGCCAACAGGTGATGCTTACATCAAATCATACAGACAATTTATTATATGTCTAAACATCTTTTTTTATCAGTAATTTACTAATGAATATTTTCTTTTTTGCATAAATTTTAACTGGAACAGACATGTAAGTGAAATCTTTACATCTCGGCTACATTATAAAGCGCAGTTCATTTTGTTATTTTTTGTGATTTAGTGTTCTGCTATTTTTAACAAGTTTAGTTTTTATGTTGTTATTAAATAAAGCATTTAGGAATTTGAGCTTATTCAATTGTGAAAAAATAATTTTAACGATGGAGGTAATCGGTAAAATTGTGGAGGACATTCTGATAAATATTTTGTAACAACATACATAACAGATTCAAAATAATGTCTGCAAATATGAATAGCATTTTCCTTATTGGCTGTGAACTGTGTGTGACATCACTCCCGAATATAAACATGCCCCAATGGTATAGCCCCACCTCTGGTCCTGATTGACAGGTAACAGTGTAGGGCTCTGGAAATGCAAACACAAAACTATCTGCAATTCTACTTAGGATTTGACAGTGATAGTGCAATTTGTCCGGAATACACTTTTATAATAAACGTTATTATTTCAGCTGAAATAAATGATCTAGTTTTTAATACAGGCCAATTTATCTCCTTGCATTTTTCTGTTTTCTCATCTTTAGGGCTACAGAGGCATTACCTGAAGAAACATGAAAAATAAAAATCCAAAATTTACACAATTGCATTTTGTGTTCAACAAACTACTAATAACGACTGGATTTTTGGTACCTGAATTCTTAAGAGAACAAAATAACTAACTGACATAATTAGTCCGGAGAGGTTTCGCAAGAGCAAATCATCACTGATCTTTATGCCATGATGATTATAGTGTTTACAGTATGTCAGTAATATTGTTTTTTTATGGTATTTTAGTTATTTCAGTGTAAATGTAGTGTTTTGTACATGAATTTGTTGTTGTATATTAATTAACTTAACAATAAATATAAGAAATAACTTACATATTTGAGTGGGGTTTTTTTTCCCGAGTTCACTGCTTTTTCTTTTGGATGCATGAATAGATGGATGGATGAATGGATGAATAGATGAATGGATGGATGAATTAATTATTCACATAAGCAGTTTAGCTATTGTACATAATATCACCACGGCTGTGATTACCTGGGGCCTCGGAACTACAATTAAATCAAATTTAGTACATCAGCACTATTTCTTTATCAGATTATAGCACTGCACAGGCAGATTTTACAGTTTAATTTTTTAGGTAACATTTCTTAAAAAAGGGTTTAAGATGTTTTCATTTGTTTACAATAACCGTATAGCACAAGCACATAAGCACATATAACCATGTGATGATTTTTATCTGTTTTCAGGGTCACATTAATTAATAAGCCAAACATTTTAATGTCAATAACAATAAGAATAACTGTCTTAATGAAGATATTTTATATTATTTAACTTAAATTAAAGAATAAATTACTTGATTAACTGTACAAAAGTGTGACCCAGATGAAGGATTGTGTGATGATACTATGGGCAAAAAAATGACAGCATTTCTTCTAACAGAATTAACTGATGTAATTTTAATATTGTTTTATTTTTTATTAAACTGAATAAATTAATATTTAATTAAACGCAAAAAAAGGACAGCACCTGTAACAATACAGTGTTTATGTCTATGTGAGTGGCTGTGGAACTGGACTGTAGTTTCTGATGCTAATGTTAGCATTAGCCTGGTGTCTCAGTGCGATACCAGAGACGCGGTAAGGCGGCAGATCGCCTTCTTCAGCACATAAACACACGGACGTTCACCATCATCAAGGTAAAGCCTTAAATTATATATCGAAAATATCGTTATTAACCTTTAAAGATTATGTAGAAATGTATTTAAGTCACAAAATATCTCCATATTCTATCATTTTTAAATGCTTAGACTGCGTCACCTATTAAACCGGTTTGGCTAACAGCTTAGCACGATTAGCTGAGCTATATTCTTATGCTTTTAATTAAAAATGACGTTTATTATTATTTTAATTGATTTATCTTGCCTGCTGGACCCGTGTTAAAGTTACTTCAAATATTATTTTACTCGTTTATAAGGGAAATTATCCGAGCTCTTGGTGTTAGATGAGAAATTAGCTTACATGCTAGTTCACCTGAGTTAGCATGCAGATGGGTTTGTTAGCTCGGCTCGGTTTATTATAGCTAACCAGGAAAATGGTCGTATGTGTGGTAATGTTTTATTTGAGTACTTTTCCTCGCGGAACTTTATTTTATAGTGAAATACGACAAAAAAAGATTAAATTGGGAAGGCGTTGGTGTAAAAGCTGAAGGTTGTGTAGCTAATGGATACATCGGTAAAGCTAGCACAAGCTAATGTGAATAAGGTTTCAGACACGGGCCATATTTTTGTATCCCATAATGCTTTACTGCGCTCAACCGGAAACTGCCCTGGCAGATCCTACGTCAGATCAATGTCATCAGTGCTGAATTGATCAAAAGATTTAACACGATGAATGGCAATTTTCACATGGATGATTTTAGGCAAATTAGCGAAAGTGATAAGCGCTGGCGGGCCAGAAGACAGTTTATAACCAAACACATTGCAAAATATGACAGGAAGGACAGAGATAAGCTACTAGCTCTGTCCATGGTGTGGGTGAACCACGTGTTCATGGGATGCAGGTGGGTTTGTGCAGGACACATATGAACACAACACAGAGTCAGAATACTGTGTGTACTGAATGCGCTGTCTGCATCATGAGCTTGTGACACAGCAGTGATCAGTACCATTAATGATAACGTTATAACTCTCCAGTTTGATGAATGTGTATTTTTTTTGCTCTGTTTGGCAGATATGGCCCACAATTGATGCAGAGAGTGCTTGAGATGGCAGAGGGGATTCATGTTGGCGAAATGCCCTCGTATGAACTAGTCTCAAGTGCTGAAGCAAAAAAAAGGCCAAATTCGTCGGATGGAAGTAAGTTTAAAAAAAGGACTTCCTGTTGTCTTTTTGCAGGGAACAACACTGTACATACATTTAACAACAAACGTAGTTGACAAGTCAGGGTTTTTTTTTTTTTTGACTTAAACATTAAACACCATTAAAATGTGTTATTACTCGTTTGAACTCTTGGTAGAAGGATGTATAAGTTAAACAGGTGACCTGCAAACGTTAACCTTTTTCCTTATACAAGACAACTTAAATTTATGGTTAAAGGTCCTGCTCAGGTGCCTGGCAGTGGCAGCATGGTGGTGTTGGGGTCTAAAAACACGATTTTCCAATCACCAGTCACCTTAACCTTCAATCGCTTTCAAATCTTGAGCTTTTAGTCCTTGTCCATGGTTACAGTGCATTTACTCATTTCAATAACAGACACAGAGCGTGTGTAACTGAAGAGAAAAACAGAGCACAGTTTCTGTGAATCCCCATTGCGTAATGTCCATATTTTAATGATGATCAGTGTTATTTACGAAATACGACACCTTATGTGGTTAAAATAGCTTTTTCCCCTCACACTCAAACTGTGAGGATTTAACGATGGCGTTAGGAAAATGGTATGTGATTAACATATAATAGTAGACAGACAATATCACTGAAGTTACACTGGGCATGTGAAGACACTATGCGTCCAAATGGAAACGTTTAACCTGAACCTTGGTTGTCGGTGTAAAAACACAGTGTTTGGATAATTCGAGTGACTGAACGAAAAACAGCATATTTGCTGTTTGTGCCAGATGTGACGGAGCTGATAGTGTTGCCATATAGAGTTGGTTTTCAGTTAAAAATTGTCCATTTATTAAATGTGAAAGAAGCAGCAGTCCCATTTTATTTCTGTTCTCATCTTTCACATGTGGGTTTTCTTAAATAATAAACCTATAAACTAAAAAAAACATTTCAAAACTGCCAAACTGATCCAGAACTCATACAAATTTCTACACAAGCACATTTGTGCACTGCAGTATCCAGGGTGTACTGCCTTTTGCCCTTTCAGAGACGGCCGAGATAGACTCCAGCTAATCCCTGTGACCCCGAATCAGGGAATAAGCGGGTATAAAAGACTAATAAATCTAAATAAATAAAATCACAGCCTTATTTGGATTAGAAATTGCATGTCCGCCAACCGTGCTTGTTTTACAATTGCAATTAAGTTCACAGCCCAACAGTGAGTACAAATCCAAAGAAAAAAATCAGGTGCTTTTATCCTTTTATAAGTTATTTTAACAGATCACATGATTAAATATTGTGTAAGTTCAATTTTCTTTATACAGATACATTTACAGATTTAAAGTACGCCCTCGGCGAAAGATGGCCATTTCTAATGCGGCTACAGACAACACTGGATGTGTTCATTATGAGTAAAACAAACGATTTCGAATGTCTGCTCACAAAAAAAAAATTAAGTTGAGAATATGTTAAAAATAAAGTCACATGTAGCTAAAAATGTTAGTTTTCCCTGGAGACTTTTAGCTTTAGCCCCTTTTCTGGAAGTGCATGGTGGGTTTTTTCTTACAGTAAATGTGGTTGTGCTGAGAGCTCTGAGCAGAATCCATCATGAAGGTGAATAAAGCTTGAGGGAGTGACTATAAAAAAGATAGAAAGGAGGCCCATGTAAACAAAGATGGGAAGACCACCTTGAACTGCAATGTTCTCAACTGCACAGTTGCATATATGACATTTTATCTTTTGTATATTTGGTGTTTATGCTTGATTGTAACAGTGTAAACTTTTTCAGTTTTGACACATGTACTGTTGTAATACTCTGCGTTATACAGCTACAATTACACCAAATACATGCACACTTTATTGGACACATTGTCAGGCTGCACTTGTTATCTGTATTTACCCACAGTAGTCACATAAACACCTTAAAAAGCTTACGTACTGTGATAGAATTAAATAAGCACTAGTTTAAAACTATTCTATCAGTTATTTAATGACGATGGGGTAAAAGAACCTACGACTGTCTTACTGAAATTTAGAGTTAATGGATTAAACATATCATCACAATAACGTACAATAAATAATAATTTAATAAAGGACTGTGATTGCTACCGTGCAAGTGACATAAGCCACTCTATAACAAGCAGTTATATTACCTTTTAGAAGAATTTGGTGTTTGTAGCATAAACCATTCAGCTGTAAATCTTTTTATTACACTTTACATTCACGGTACTTGGCAGACGTCCTTAGCCAGAGCGACTCGCGTTTATTCTTTTTACATAACTGAGCAATCTGTGCTTAAGGGGCTTTGCTCAGGAGCCCAGCAGTAGCAGTTTGGTGGTGGTGGGAACTGAACCATGATATTTCAGTTAGCAGTCCAACACTGTGCTACCACTTTCCCGTAGACTTTAACACTACACAGTGTTTCCTTTAGACTGGGAGGGTTTAGCGTGTGGCTATTTGAGTGTGTGCAACCCGAGATGCCAGCAATAACCCACTTGCTTGATGGCGGAATGAGGCAAGATTCCCTCTTTTGCTAACGGTTGCTTAAAAGTTTTCAAGCATTTGAGCAGTAAGCACACACTAAGTACAATAGTTATTACAATAATAAATTTACAATCAAAAACAGTTTTGATTAGCACAGGATTTTCAAGAATATATTTTAAAATGTTATTTATAATATACTGTTACATACTTTTGATACAGTTTCTGATACACTGCGCCGGATGATATTACTGATTAGGAATTAGTCAGTTGTTAGTCAAGGATTGAATCATTTTAGCCATTCAGGCAGATTTGAAGAGTAGTTTAACAGTAATTAAAATTAAGTGCATCACCTATATGTATCTTGTCTCATTGACCGTAGTTACACTGCATGTATCAAGTGACTTAATTAAAAATCTCCAATGTGGTACAGATAGGATATGACCCACAATCGTATAAGCAGAAAAAAAAGCACACAGATTTTGATATTTTCAGATCTGAATCAGATGCGTACATTCGTGTCTGTCATGTAAACAGACAGATCAGATTTTTACCTGTCAATTTCAGTTGAACGTCACTGAATAAGCGACGGTGGCGCATGACATCAATACAAGGTGGACACCAACAGCGAAACTTATAACTTTGAGCATCTGTTTTAAACTCTGTTTTGTCTGTAAACATAAAAAATTACACACTATAAAAAGATATAACTTGGCAATCAATGCTACATTCGTCCAGGCTGCAACAAGGACTGTCCTTTTTTTTCTCCTTCTAAAGAGATCATCGTTTTGCCGACTTTTAAATATGATTCGAAAGCAAAATACTGAATAATCACGTCTTTACTTCCTTTTTTGTTCAGTATGTCTACATTGGGTTGTTCTGGCGTGTACAGTGTAAATGCAGATAATGAATACGGGGTAAGTTTTAAAAGATAACGTAAGCGTCATCAAATAATTGGATATAGTCACAAAATTAGAATTGTGTATCAACATCTGGAGTGTAAATGCAACCATTGTCTCCTTTCACATCTAGGTTCAATAGTTATATTTTTTAAGAGATCATTTTAGTTTTACATTGTATCACATTTTGTGTTAACTTTGGAAACGGATTAGACTGCTTTTAGATAATTCGATGCCAAACCAAAGTCAGGAATTTAAAATATTCTTTTGCCTTTACAATTAAAAGTATTGTCAGGGGACAAAGCCCTGACTCCCAGGAGGGTTAGAATTTTAATTGATGCCACCCACAAAAAATCTAAAGTTATTGAAGGAGTTTCTAGTTTAACTTCATGTCTGAATTGAAAATCAGTGGTTACTATTTCACCTGCATGTAGCCAGTGAAGAATTGAATCCTGAATCGTGTTACTGCACAAAATGCCTATAGATAATTAAAAAAAATTAAATAATTTTCTGTTGGCTTTTTTTTAGGTGAGGAACCCATGAGTAAGATGCCTATGTCCAAATTTGGCCCAAGGCCACGGTTCGAGCCAGTACACTTTGTCAGTGGAAGCAGCAGCAGCACCAGTGTTCTAGGGTGTGCTGATGAAAAAGAAAATGAAAAAGAACGTAGAAGTGGGGAGGTAAATAGCCTAATGCAAAGAGAGCCACACCAGCCACACAGCAGTAGCCATGGTTATGACCCTCACTCCTCCTCATCATATGGTTTTGACTCTTGGGCTGAGCGTAGAAATAAGGACATGTCTTTCAGCAACAGGAGCGGTTTTGGTTATGGTGGCAGAGGGCCCACCTCAAACTTTATGGGAAAAATGCATCAGGAATACTCTGCAAGATATGAGGCACAAAGTGCAAGACAGGCAAACTCACCTTCTCAATCAAGCCGATTCGATAGCTATGCCGGGGGGAGGTCTGGACGCTGGGATTCTGGAAGGCATGGCTTGGGATTCGGGCATAAAGATAGACCATCGTCCAGCAAAGGGTTCACTAGATCCTATGACAGCCCAAGCAGAGGCAGTCCTGGTCTGCTCCCTACACCGAATATGCCAACTCCAGTTCCTCCTGCTACCCTGGATGAGAAGCAAAAATTGGTTACCAGAGTTGTATCGGCTGTAGCAGTGACAATTCAAGACCCTGAATTTGTGGGTGGAGTTGATGGTCCAAATTACAATTTTATCCTCAGCCGCAGCATTCAGGCTTGTAAAACGAATCCAGAGTACATTTATGTTAATTTAAAAGATATTCCTCCGTCTGACTTTCCTAAGAACAAGAAAATACCGCCTGAGGGCTATGCATGTGAGTTGAGATGTTCAGGGGTGTATCTCGCGACAGGCTACTCTGGCAGCAAGAATGGGGCCAGAGACCGAGCATCGGAGCAGGCTGTGAGACTTTTTATGAAACCAGTGGAGGTCCGTGTAGTCCAACGTCTATATAAGCGCAATTATGTCAATGACTTGGTAGTTTGCCAGGTAAACGCACCCACCCCAGCCTTAGTTCCGCCTCTACGCAACCCAGAGGACAGCCCACCACCTAGTACCAAGGGTCAGTATGTGCCTGATAAAAGCAAACACTGGACAGAGTTTGTTATAATGGAAAATGCCCATGATGCCATTTGCATCCTTAATAATTCTGCTGCCTATAACCGTATGAAAATCGACTATTCCTTTGATCCTGTACCTAATACCACTGCATGGGTATGCAGTGTTTACTTGCAAGGGGAACTTTTAGCTCAGGCCAGAGGGACAAAAAAGAGCTCTAAACATGCTGCAGCTGAGGAGGCTGTAAAAAGACTGCGAATGAACCAGGTAATTCGACAACAGCAGGAACAACAGGATCAATACCACCAGCAGCAGTTATCTCAAGGAAACCCTTATGCTGATCAGCCTGGTGCCAGTTTTAGCCAGTATGGTGGACGCAAGAAACAACTTAGTGAACTGGTTATACTCGAAAACTCTGATAATTCCATTTGCATCATTAATGATACGGCGCAGTTCAACAAGGTGGCCGCAGACTATAAATTTACAATGCTACCAGACTTTCTCTGGAGGTGCGAGGTCTATATTGAGGGTCAGTTTGTAGCTGAGGCCATTGGTCCCAAAAAAACTGTAAAACACATTGCAGCTAAGGAGGCTATCGCCACACTAAAACGTACACAAGCAGTGGTGAAGTCGAACCTTAGAAAAGAGGGCTATGCCGATGCCATTTCCCGAAATCAGATAATGGCCCGTTCTGGAGAGGAAACCACACAGCAAGAAATAAAGGAGGACAATATCGGTAATCAGTTGCTCCGTAAGATGGGCTGGACAGGTGGTGGGTTGGGTCGAGAAGGGGAAGGCATAGCTGAACCAATCATGGTTAAAGAACAGTTCAGTAGGGAAGGACTCGGTATGGACATGGAGAAACATGGTCATCTGACAAAGCGTGATATCGAGGACATCATACGCAATTATGCCTGTTCGGAGCGCCAGGATGACCTACGATTTTCCACCGAGCTCAATAATGAGGAACGTAAGCAAATTCACCAGGTCTCCCAAAAGTATGGTCTGCGGAGCAAATCTTATGGCCAGGGAAGACACCGATTCCTTATCGTTAGTCGGAGAGTGCAAAAGGATCAACTGATTGGTCAACTGCTGCAAGAGGGTCAGGTGGGACGATATGAACTGGTGAAACCTCAGGCCCCTTAAAGACATTTATATGATCGTGTCCAAGTAGAGCAGATATACGTATGTTTACCGTTTAAAATGTATTTTTCACTGATGCCGATTACCATCAGTCGCTTCTGTCTTTTCAGGCAGAATAATCAGTTTCCTATTTATGGTCCACCGCCCCTATGTATTGCCATAGATTTTGAGGATTATAACTAATTTGAGCAAGGCATTATGTTGTACACAAGCTCCTTATTAAAATAGTAATCTGTACCCTGTAACTTTTATGGACATTAATGTTGGTAGTGAATTCTTTGGCAGCATGTGCTATCAAACATTCCATTTTCATGAAATTTTCACAGTAGGCAGCACATCCTGTTCATGTGCTGGACCATGTAAAAATGCTTTAAAAAAAAAAGTAAAGACTAACAGTTCATGAAATGAGTTACTGTTTTACATTACACATAACAGTCAAGTAACTATTGTTAGTGGTATTGTAAAGCCCCAAAGTATCACTGAAAGTTAGTTATCCAAGTCTAAGTTTCCCTGGGCAAATTCCTGAGCAGCCGCCGTGCATCGCTCACGACTTTGCAAAAGCTCATTATGTCTGCCTGTTATATATATATATATTAAAAAAATAAACATTTCACTGGTGGATTGGTCTGCATTTTCTTGAATTAAAACGGCACAGAGATTAATTTACTGTTTATTTACAAGAAGTGAGAAAATGTACAGATTCTTATCTTGAGTAAAAGTACAAATCCAACTCGAACTCTGAATGCACATGTGAAAAATGACGCTCGAAATAAATCCATATTAATATTGCATAAAAGCAAACGGCGTCATGCTCAGACAGTGAAGTTAAGTGACCCAAAGAGCCCTATAAAAACAGCACTCGAATTTAAACAAAAAAAGGCCAACTAGACATACAATTGGGATATAATGAGTCAAAATTAATATTAAAATACACAATTACCATTAATGCTTTAATGGTATCAAGGCCTCTGAAATTAATTTTGACCATTTACTTTTAAGCCTTTTTTTTTAAAAAAAAGTAAAATTCATAGATATAAAGCAAACCAGCATTAATGGTATGTTCCATATTTATTATAACAAAATAAAACAGCCTCAGATGTAAACTAAATTTATAGCTTACCATTACAAAAAGCGTCTGCAAATTTTAAAATAAAAGTAATTTTAGTTGGACAAAAATCTTTTTATATCGGCCTTTTTTACTAAGACTGCCATCACAAAAAAAAAATGGACTTTGGCCAATAAAAGAAAAGCTTTTGTAACATATAGATAAAGAAACTAACAGACGCAAGCAGGAATCTTCAAGTTAGCTTGATTCACTGGAACCCACAATCTTCATCTGTTAGTAATAAAAAAAGCAATCGGCCTACCGTCAAATCCAAACTAAACAGCATGTTCATGACAAACTCCTCCAGAGAGATCAAAGCTTTCACACACACATCTGAGAGAAATGCTTGGAACTTTAGGATTCGGGTTCAGTACTCAACGTACATTCAGTTAAATCAGGAACATGATTCAGCATGAAGAGAAGGACAGCACTCAAACCTTGCCACAGAACAGACGACTCTACAGAGTGAGAAAAGTATTGAAAACATAACTCGGATACATTTTATTCTGTAAATGATGTTTTTCCTTTCGATAGCTGAGGCAGAGAATTGTCCATAAACTGTGTACTGCTCGAGGTCAACAATCCCGCCAGCTCTGTTCCACAATGGCCGACACACGCTTTTCATACTCCCGCTTGTTCTCCTGATACAGCTGAGCTGCCTGGCTGTTGGCAGGACTGTTTGGGTTTGGCTCATCCAATAGAGACTGCAGTGGGAGAAAACGTACATGTAAATATTAATCATGGAGCAAACTTTGTTTTTTGAATACAGAACAGTCAGATGGCTGGTGTGTGTGAAAAACATGCATGCAGTGCAGCATTCTTAAAAATAGCATAGGACAGTATTACACAACGCAAATAAATTGAAATGCCAATTCGTTCCGGGTCCTCAAAAAAAAAATCTATTTTTGTTACGTTTTTAAATAATTTACTTATGACGAATACCGTATAAAAAACACTACAATAGGATGTACTGCAATAAATTGTTTTTATTAAGTATAATTTACAGCATTTACCTTGGAGATCAGACGACTCCACTTGCTAGCACGCATGTCTGACTAGCTATCGAGTGAGACACGGGATGCTGGGCGGATGTTACGGCGTTCACTGTGGCGTTCGCTACACCAACTAGCGGTTGGGTGTCTGAAGCTAAATCTTAACCCAAATTTTAGCTCGCAACTCAAAGCAAAAAAATTGGCCGAGAGACGACCCGTACCGCGAAAAACATGTTAGTTGGGACACTCGTATGTCAATGAAACACTGTACTAGATATCGTTTTTTTAATTTACCAACACAGTCAAGTGTGTTGGTGCTGTGTGTGAATGTACACGTGTCCACGGGTCAAGTACAAGCAGCCTTTGGTGTTAATTTTGTAAATACCTGTATGGAAGTCAAAATAGAAGAAACGTCGTATGTGGGACTCCAGCGGTTCTGAAGAATATCCAAACATATACTACCATCTGCATAAACTAAAAGAAGATAGACAGACAGACAGATAAATAGATGTATTAAAAAGGCAGAATAAGTCTTAATGAAAAGAAAAAAAAATATTAAGAGATAAACTTACCATTAGGGTGAAACATTTTGGATACAAATCGGACTGTGGGGGGTTTGTTGGGGTACTCTTCTGTGAATTCTATTGTGAGTTTGAAAGTTCCTAAAGTATAAAAGATCATTGTTAAATTAATAAACGCTTTAAACCAAAACCAATTTACAACAAAATTACTCAATACAAAGACACGCTGTTTTTAAGCACAGGGAATAATGCACTTTGACCAAAGACGACTTAAGAGTGTAGATGCATTTTGTCAGATAAAATTGATTAATGAAATTCTATCAACAAGTCCACACAAACATGCATTAAAGTATGACCACGTTGTCACAAACTATCAGAGGCAAAGCAGACTGAGAATCCACAGGCACAACGGGTACCAGCTGGTACATGTGGCAGTGAAATCAGGTGATCACTAATTATACCCCTGCCTGTGACAGCGATTCTTCCTTTCCAGATGCACTGAACAACTTCTAAGCAAAAGTGGCCTCCAACAACCAGGTGCTTTGTCTAACCGGTGACGTGAGGAAAAACTTTTTACAGCATGAAGTCACACAAGACTAGAGGACCAGACAGTATTTATAAAAGTGTGTGCAAACATTGTGCTGGATTTCTTTACAAGCATCTTCAATTTACCACAACAATGTTAAGATCAGAAAAATAAATTAGATATAGTCCCAAAATCGGAATTGGGCATCAGGACCTGCAGTGTAAATGCAGTCTTAGAGATTGTTTACATGCCAAACAATCATTTTACAGAAGAACTACAAATTAATTTAGATCTAGTGACTATATTAGTTTATTTTGATGACCCGCTTACATCATCTTTTAAAATGTATATCTGCATTTACACTCTACACAGCAAAACAACCCAATGTAGACGTACTGACAGGAAAAGGAAGTAAAAACCGTGTGATAATCAATAGACGAAGACCAAATGATTATTCTGTCGGCAAAACAATGATCTCTTTTAGTGAAAAGAGGGAAAAAAAGGAGAGTGCTTGCTTCAGCCTGGACGAATATAACATCAATCACAAAGTTATATATATATATATATATATATATATATATATATATATATATATATATATATATATATATATATATACACACAAAAGAAGGCTTAGTGATTAAAATTATTAGCTATCAAAATACACAGTTCTGTTATTATATTTCTCTGTCGGTGTCCATCCGAGTTGACAACATGCGCCATCGTCACTTATTCAATGACGTTTGCCTCAACGTAGTAATCTGATGTCGGTTTACATGACAGACGCTAACGCACAGGTCTAATTCAGATCCCATTTATTACCACTTATAAATGAGATCTAAAACTATCGGTATCCATGTGAGGTTTTTTTCTGTTTTCACGATTGCCTGTAATATCCCATCTGTACCTCATTAGACACTTGATAAAAGCAGCCTTAGTCTCTATAATAACTTACCGTCTTCAAAAGGTGTCCCCTCTGGGCTAAAAGACAAAAAGAGTTAAACAATATGAGAAACAGATTCAGACATCTGCCGAAAAGACAATCATGATTAAGCAATGTTTAATCTCTCTCTCTCTCTCTCTCTCTCTCTCTCTCTCTCGCTCTCTATATATATATATATATATATATATATATATATATATATATATATATATATAAATATAAATAAAAGTTAGACTGTGTACACATTATATATTCATTCTATACACTCCTAGTTGTGGACAAATAAAACTTGGGTCTAAAATGTCATACAGCTGCTAACCAGAAGATTGTGGGTTCGATTCCCAGCACCACCAAGCTGCCACCAATGGGCCCCTGAGCAAGACCCTTTACCCTTAATTGCTCAGTTGTATAAATGAAATAAATATAAGTCGCTCTGGATAAGGATGTCTACCAAATGCTAAAAAATGTCAACTACAGGTAACCACTGCGAGCCACCAAACTACACTGATCACCACCATTTTTACCTGGTCACAGAGAACAGTTTTGTCAGCTGAAAAATGTGCAAACTGCCTAGTAAACATCTGTCAACTGCCTCCTAATAATAACCGGTTGGTGGCTGATACTTACCCAAAAATGACAGCGTTCCACACCATGATGTTGTTTTCTGATGGAGCTCCGCTAACTCCTGCCGGAGGATCCTCCTGCAGACTGGAAAGAACAAGTCACAAACCCCATGCCACCAGAAATAACGAGCTAATTAGTCTTGATAAGTTTACCAGCTTGTAACTTATAGCATACAGACCTATGATATTATCTAAATAACTTTAATTTTAATAAAGGCCGCCATGTTTGATCTACCAGAAAACATTACTAGCAAGCTAAAGCTAGCGACACCCCTCAAAATAACTGAGGCCCTGTTTTTTTCGCGACGCTTACCGTTTAAAATCCCTCATTAAACGCCGTCGTGCTGGAGTAGACATCTTTAATTCGAAAACAAAAACCTAATCATAAGGTATCCGGGAAATATTAGGTTTTGTGGCGTTTAACCGGCTCTGACTGGCGTCTACGTTCAGCTTAGCCGTCTGCTAGCTAACATCGGCTTCCTGCCTGTTGTCTGAAATTCTGTTGAGAGAGAGAGAGATAGAGACTTTCGACTGGGCTGTACCATTTGGTAGGACTCGTGGGGGGAGCAGGGTTATTAAAATGCGCAGACGGAATAAACTACTGGCCAAGTGCGCATTCCTTTAAACACAGTGTATATGTTACGTTACGGCAAAATTGCTCGCACTTTGTTATTTGCGAAATTTGTAAGTTTGTATAACAATACTAAGAATGCATTTCCAACTGTATACCCACACCGGTTCCAAATATATATATCCACACCGGCTTTAACGGTATACCCAAACCAGCTCCAAATATATATATCCACACCGGCTTTAACGGTATACCCAAACCAGCTCCAAATATATATATCCACACCGGTTCCAAATGTATATATCCACACCGGCTTTAACGGTATACCCACACCGGCTCCAACTATATATATATCCACTCTGGCTCCAACTGTATACACACACCAGCTCCAACTGTACATCCACACCGGCTCCAACTGTATATCCACACCGGCTGATGAATGGTTTGCGAATGAATCGTTCTATTTAATTGATTCTTCTTAGTCAAACGGTTCACCAGCTCTCCTTTTGAGTAAGCACTGAATCATAAATTACTCAAGTTATTTACTTTTTATTTGGTCATCTGCTTATCTATCCATCTCTCTCTGACTCTAAGATTGGCCCCCATTACAACACCAACTTCTCATTGTTACTACTAATAAAACAGATATCTGGAGGCCCCTAAACTGCATGGGCCCTTAAGATCGTCCCCTGAGGACTTCCCTAAAAGCGGCACCCCTGATGACTGAACTGCTGTGAAAAGAGTTGATGATGAGCACAAGCAGTGCAGCTGATAGACGTGCTCCTCATCGGCTCATCATTACCGGTGTGCCGGATACTAAACATAATAAAATAAAATAAAAACTAATTACAAGCATGAGGTCCGAAGCTTGAGTAACTCTTACATGGTTCATGAGGAATGTATACACAAACTTTATAAACTTTATTTGCATACAAAAGGGACACAAGTAAAACAAATAACAGAGTAGTGAGAAAAGGCAGTGAAAATAAAGCGTATACATTTACCCACAGGTTTTTTTGTGGGTGGAAGCAGGAAAAAATAACAATTTTTTTGCACAAGCAGGAGGCAGCAGGAAGCGTTTTTTTTTTTTAAATAACAGTATTATCTTGGTAATTTTTTTTACCTAGCCATCTTAATGCCAAATGCTGATTCACAGATATATTCAGAATGTACAACTAGCCTATCTGCCATATAGACAAACAATCTAAAATGAAACATTGGGGGTTAAGGGCCTTGCTCAGGGGCGGTCTTTCTGGTATCAGTCCAACACCTTAACCACTAAGCCACCACTTTCCACTTAATACAAATAAAAAGGCATATAAGAAAATATACACATAAATGACAGAATTATTCTTGATTTGACTTTGGATCAATTCACATTTATTTATCAATCACCTTTTACACAACAGAGGCTGTCCAAAGTGCTGAGGAACAGGAGGCAGCATGAGTATAAAAATAAAACAAAATTTTAACATAAATAAAATGTGAACAGTAAAGCAAAACATTGTTCTTATTTAAAGGAGGTGGAAGTTGTTTTAAGGTGTAGGCTAATATAATCAGTCAAATTTGCCCCAGAACAGCTTCACTGTTTAAAAATGTGTACCTGTGTACCTGTGTACCTTTTGGATCTTACAATGTTTTAGTTATTTTAATACATTTTGAAATGTTTTTTAGTACATTTTAAATTAAATGTCAGGCTAAAAAAGGGGCAATAATGGTGGTTTGACTGCTCTTATTTAATTAGAAAATAACATTTATTGGGTCAAATGAGCTGAGCTGTCAGAGTGTTTACTGTTAAGCCACTAAACAAGATCCATACTAGGAGGCCGATTATGTTTTTTCCTGGCACAGATAGTTCTAGATAAAAGTCTTTTACACATATATCATTTATATAAAATAGGACAATGTGCCTAATTATGACTCAAAAACCAGTAATAGCCGTTAGTATCAACAGCGGGCTTGGCCCCTTTAGCTGCACTTCACATTAAAAATAGGTTCTCCAGGCAAAAATACTCCCAAAAGATATTTTATTAACATCTGAGAAAACACAAATAAGAGAAATTAGATGTAGTTAGTTGTAAAACGAAAATACTGAAACTGTAGTTTCATTCTACCCAACATACCTGAAAAATGTATTTCTCACATACTCAATAAACCAGCTTCTTATTTTCTTCTGCATTCTGAAAGATCTTAAAAAGGCTCTCCACATTGGTTTTGTTGATGATTGCTAAGCCTGCAACTATTAAAACATCAGATGGCAAAAAATAAATGCCAAAAAAACCAGCAGAAAATGTCTAAATTGTGGCACAAAGTATGGTAATACGTACACTTAGACATCATGATCTGCATTGCTTTTTGCTTGAGCTCGGTCTTGTCGTTGCTTTGAGGTAGAGGCTGTGATACTACCCTGTCAGGCCATATCACCTCACAAAGGCTATCAATGTAGGCAGCAATTTGAGCCTCTGAAGGGTTCATCTTTTCCAAAAAAGTATTTACTTTCCTGAGGAGCAAGAAGTACAAAATGTAAAGTACATAAACACCGGTATATATACACTGGCCTGGAGAGACATTTCCCACTTATTAAACACCCTTTTTCTGATTTGAGGAATTTGTGGAAGTCTTAGGGTTTACGCAGCTAACCCCAACCCCTAAACCTAACCATAAACCCCAACTCTTAACACTAATCCAAACCCTAACACCTAACCCTAACCATAAGTGTGTTGGCTTCATTTCTAATTAAGTAAAGATAGTAAAGCTGATGCTCTTGAAAAATTCTTATAATTAAACATTATTGAAATACCTATATCGAAAAACACATTATGACTTACTTATTTATCAGCGGTGTAAATGGTGTTACAACAGCCTTCATTATTTTAAAGGTGTATGAATTACCTGTGAAAAGAACATTTCATTTTAATTTGAATCATTTATTAAATCATTATATAGTTGAAGCTTTTTATAAAACTCAGTTGCCTTTTATTGGCTACAGTACAAAATTACTATAAGTATATGCATTTGATCAGCTCACCTCTCCCCTGTCTGTCAATGAAAATGGACCAATCCAGGCTGAGCATGGGATATTTTTACATTCTCACTTTCTCTTTCACTTTTTCTGTTTCCCCCCCAATTAAGTCATCGCAGAAAAACCCATGTTGTTATACTTATTACTGCTTTCCTATAGCTATTACTCTGTCTCTCTGTTACTCTGTCTCATGGGCGCCGGTAGCAATTTTGGGCCCTATGAAAAAATATAAGGTTGGGCCCTGTACAACACCAGGTCTGTAATGTAACTACTAATAAAACAGATATCTGGGGGCCCCGAAAGTGCATAGGCCCTCAGAACCCCCCTACACATTAGGGGTGTCCCTGCTCTGTCTTAATCCAGCCCTTAATAATGTAAAAAAAAACTTCGACAGCTCTCGACAAATATTAATTTGCATTTACATAATGCCTATCTTATTAAAAAAAATCTGGAAAATAATAATAAATAGACTAAGTTTACAATTAAAGTGTCTATGGGTTTGAACTATTTCTGGGTTAAAGAATGATTAACGGTAACTGTGCATGGAAAAAGATGACCTGCTGGGCTATCAAAAAGAAAATGTCTGAAAATTGTTAATACGGAAAAGTGCAAAACTGCAATTAAAATAATAGATTACTCTTATTTTAAAGATATTTAGGATATTAATATGTTTAAATATAATCATTCACATCCAATATTCTCAAATCTGTTATAATAGACAAGACCTTAAATTGTACTGACACAACTAAACTGAACTAAACTCTGCATTCCAAACGTTTTGTGTGAAATCTGTAAGACAATTTGTGTTACAGTCTATTAGACATACCTAAATGTTTGTCTAATAGATTGTTTTGTGAATGTTTTGTACAAATACTATATTTAAGTTGTACATTTAAGACATTCGTTCTAAACCTACCAGAAATTTCCTTCAGTAAATCAAATATTACTTTATTCGCCTCGGGTTGATCTGAAGAGACAGACATCTTTTTCTCTCCCGGCGACTGTCTCAGAATCTCTTCTTCGGGATAAATGTCTTTTTCCATCTTTTTAGGTTTGTCTGTTTCTAATGATTTTTTGTCAGGAACATTTTCCTCCTTGCTTATATTACTGGTGTATTTGTAGTCGGTAGTTGAACAATTAATTGAACGATCCTCCTCGCTTTCAGATGCACTGCAGGCTAAAGACCGATGATCGAATTTAAGGTATTTTATCCTGGAAGCAAAGTGTGTTATATTTATATTAGCACTTTGAAATTCTACAGGCTTTACTTCCGCCTGATCAAGAAGAACAGCATCGTGGTCCATATTTTCAGTAAACGTCTGATCAGTTGTAGGTAATTGCCCTCCATCTGCTTCCAACAACTCATCGTCAGTTTCTTTGTCTTGTCCCTTGAACATGTTTGAACACATTGGCTGTGTAGCAGCCAGTTCAGGTTGAGGTGTGGCCTCTGATGTACTGCAATTATCTATGACTTCAGTTGGCTTCTTTTCGTCTTTGAGGTCACTAATCTAAGAAAATAATATTAGACTTCAGTTAGCAAAAAAAAAATGAAGAACAGATATCCTTGTATGGAAAATCGTTATTCATTAATAAACACTGAGTTTTATGGGACATAATATCAACATTTTGATTCAATTACAATAATATGAAATTTTTATTCATTTAGTAGCAGCTTTATCTTGTTAAGTTTGTGATGGGTAAAAGAAACTAAAAAACTGTTCTAGTGACTCAAAATGGCTGTTCATGTTCACATTTAAGGTAACTTTTGATAGCCAGTCCATTTACTGTAATGTTTTGGCGAAGAAAATTAAGAAAACCTGGAGGAACTCCAGCCAGAAATATGAAAACATGCTTTTAGAGTTACACTGGGTGACAATGCTAGCCGGTGTGACACCATACCATAAACAGTTAATTGTTTTACTTTAAATTTGACAGTACACCTGCTCAGTAATTACAAATGTGTGGCAAAGGTGGATTTAGAGGAAAACTAAACAAAAGCTCAAAAACTAACGGTTTGAGCGGCTCTTATTTGAGCTGCAAATAAGATTTCAGTCCAAGATAAGACATCAAGCCAAGCAATATTATTTCACTTGATTAAGATAAAATTACAGCTACAGCCTGCGCTTGTTCCATACATTTACCTCATAATTGTCTTGGCCAAGAGTAAGAAACGATGCAATTCCCTCTAAAAGAAACCACACTCCTTCTTTTTGATTTCCTTCACTGAACCGGTCGATTGGACCAAGAAACATAAACACAAGCTCCGATTTGCCAAACTCTTCCGTCGTCACCAAATCCTAAAGAAGATGTGATGTGTGTCTGTTTAATATAATTTTTCTTTTTATTATACCATCAAATGTAAAGCTTACTTGTAAAAATTTTTCCAATATTTCTCTGGTTTCCTCCTTATTCCACTCTGTTTTTGGCTTCTCCACTATTGTCAATAAGGAGGGCAGGTTTCCTGTTTTCTACAAAGATATAAAACAGTTTAATGATTTTACAATGTCAATATAATGAGTGTTTCGAGAATTGCATGTTTTTCTCACCCTGTACTGATTATAAAACTGGGTTATGTCCGACTGGTTCTTTTTCACGTCCCAGTGAAGGTTCTCAGGATTGTTGCAATCTTCCAGGTGAATTGTGAAACACAACTCATTTTCCTCCATCTGGACCTAAACATATAAAGCCAAGAATAAATAAAGTGTTTATAAATTACTGTTTACTTAAAAAGCATAATAACATTGATTATTAAGTGCAAAAATTCACTCTCCCAGAGTATTCTATAGGAGGAAGAAATATGTCAGCTGATAAAATAAGAGCCAATCCAATTAATATTCTGATACTAAGGCTACGTTCACATTTCAAGATTTAATGCATAATTCCGATTTTGCGTACATCAGAATTTTTATATAGCTGTTCACATTGTTGTATTAAATTTAGCCAATAAAAGACTTTCAGTATGAACTGATTGTGATCCTAATTTGACCTGTATGCGCAAAACAACAAATTCTACGTAACGTCCTACGCAGCATCCTTTCATACGGAAAAATAAACACAGAAGAAACTGTACGCAGCATTTACACGTTTGCTTACATTTTATAAGGTGATGTGCAGCGGATGACAGTGAAATAATGAGCCTTAATTGAAAATAAAGAAGATGAGGAGGAAAAAAGGCCACATTTTTATTAATAGCATGTTGGTGCAGTGGCTGTTACTTCCATATGGAGGTGTGTGGGTATATGGAGCCGGAGTCAGGAGTGGTGGGGCCGTGATGTGAACATCTTCAGGAAAATCGATTAGGGAAATAAACTGTCTGTAATTTAACTGTCTGTTATGCGACAGTGCAGAACGATGACGCATGTCAATCAAATATGATGTAAAAGTTGACACATAACCATTTACACTGCAGTCGTGTTGCAAAAACATCTGGCGTGTTGGATTTATTACCACATGGGGTAGTGGCAGGAATCGAAATTAGAAAAGATCAGATTTTATGCAGTCTGTGCTGTTTACAATGTCATGAGAAAAACAGATCTGATTTGGGCCACATTTCTGCAGTGTGAACACAGCCATAGGTACAAAGAATTGAATAATTCAGCAGATTTTACAGACAATCGAAGAACTATTCTCTGATCACATACATCTACAAACAGCTCTTTATAAACATTTACATTTACAGCATTTGGCAGACACTCTTATCCACATTAACTCTATTTATCTCATTTGTACGGCTGAGCATTTTAGGGTTAAGGGCTTTGCTCATGGAGCAGTGGCAGTGCTGGGAATTTTACCCATTATCTTTTGATTGCTGTTATCTAGAGCAACATATTAATTTAATTTCTACAATTAAGCAACTGGGAGGTTAAGGGCCTTGTTTAGGGGGCCCAGGAGTGGTAGCATGGGGGTATTGGAAATCGAACTCACAATTTTTTGGTTAGCTGTCCAACACCTTAACCACTGAGCTAAGTAAATAGAGAACAATGTGAAAAACTGTCTACTTCTACATATGAATAAGATAAATGCCATATATAAAATGTGACTTACATTCGTGACAGTTACTGCCCATTTTCCAGCCCTCCACATCTCAAAGGAGAGCTTTAATTCCATCATCATCTCCTTCAGGGAATTTATAGGACTTTCCGAATTATCATCATCCTAACAATAACAACAGTTAAAGGCAATGACTTGTGAGCATTTCTTAATATCAGTCGGTTTTTGGATTAGTATAGATGTTATGTTTATCCTCACACTGTCACAGATGGACCCCTCATCGCTGCTTGTCCCATCAGTCTCTATTACTGCAGGTCTGCGGAATGACACGGCTCTCTCTATTACTTCTTTCTCCTTTCTCTTCAACTTGGCTTTCCTTGGTTTTATACGATTAAAAACCTTAGAAAATGTGTCTTTCACTTTTTTGCCTGTATAAATTAATAGAAATTCCCCAAATGAATGTTAACGAATCTATTATTTCATGGGAAATGAGACTTCAATTGAACTTAATGAATTTAACTAATCACTTTACTCATCAAATTATTTAGTAAGTGTGTAGACAAATCGAGAGACATTAATCTGATCTTTATATACATTGTCTATGGACTTTACAGTACCTGTCTTTTTAGTTTTGCTTTCTCCAGATGGATGTTCCTCGGTCTCACTGTGCAGCCTGACAATCAGAAAGCAGTTGTTAAAACTGGAACAGAAACACAACAGTTACTTTCAATTTTTCAAGATTTATTTAAAAACGCACATATCGCTGCTTTCACTCCACTTTGATAAATGAGTGTTTCTATCTGCGTCTGAAATTTCCTCTGTGGAGTTTTCCAAGGAAGTTTGGTCCAGCTGAGAAACTATTAATTGGTTTAGGTTGTCTGGGTCGGAGAGCAGCGTCATAGATCCCAGCACTATAAAGGAAAACACATATTGTAGGTTAAACATTAACAGTAAAATGTATCTGAAGCAGATTTTTAACTGCTAACACACTGATTTTAAATCCAAACTTAAACCGTTTTCTGGGCCCCTGAGAAAGGCCCTTAAACAACTTTTCGAACGTGGACCAGTTTCTTTCCGTTCTCTCACAAAACAATGGCACCTTTTTGTTTTTTATTTGTTTTGTTGGGCATTTTTTCTTTTCCAGGCATACTGCTTGAAATTTTCTAAGATTCGACATGGCTGCTTGTTTGCTTTCCTTTTACGTTTTTACTAGGAGTTTTCTAATAATCTCCATTGTTCAAACTAACAACTTACTAGTTGTCCAACAGCTTAAGGAATGTAAACACTCCCGTTTAAATTGCTGACTAATTACCATTTTTAGAATTTAGACTGGTATTTGTTTTAGAGATGCAAATAAAAAAACGGATTCTATCATTTTTTTTCTCATTATTGTGATTTTTCTAATATATTTTTTTGTCTAACAACATGCCAAAAATAAAAAACTGTCAGTTTATTGTTTGATAGAACGTTGACACCAAAGCGTTTTTGCGTCATACCTGTGATTTTTGTTTATTATAAAGGGAAAAAATTGGTGTGTCCTCTGGGTGTGGTGGCTCTGGTTTGGGTCTGATACCACCCTCTTAGTAAAGGACATCAGCTTTGTAATGATTTTGTTTGGAAACACTAACCAGGAGAAAATTTGTGGAATATGAACAGTGGCAGCGACAGTGAAGACTGATTTTTTTTTACTAAATAAATAATAAAATGATTATTTTAACACATACTTTTTTAAATTTATTTTAATTGTCATTAATTGTTGTTGAGATTTTTAAGGGGCAGCATGGTGGCTTAGTGGTTAGCACGGGTGCCTCACAGCAAGAAGGCCCGGATTGGTTCCCGGGCAGGAGCCCTTCTGTGTGGAGTCCCTGTGCTTGCGTGGGTTTAATCCAGGTACTTTGTTTGCGTGTGTGGCCCTGTGATGGACTGGTTAGCTGTCCAGTGTGTCCCCCACCTGCCTTTCACCCTTGGCAGAGACGGCTGGAATAGACTCCAGCAGATCCCTGTGGCCCGAATTAGAGAATAAGCAGGTATAGAAAATGAATGAATGGATGGATGGATTTTTAGGTCAGTGTGTGACAACGTATACCAGCAACTTAGAATTGCTAGTGATTTTGTGTTGTTTTGAGCTTAATTACTGTTTTATTGTCTTTTTTACTTATTTTAATATTTTGACCAATCTTATCATAAAACATAATATTAAGCACTATTTAACAAATTATTTTTAAAAATAATTTATATTTTTTATTATGGATGCTGTTGTCAAGTTAGCTAGTAAGCTTGGTGTTGCTTTGGTGCAACTGAAATGACACGTAGGTTAAATGATTGGCAATTTACCTAAAACATGTTCAGATAATAAAATATCTGGAATTATTATTCAGGTCAATTTAAACCACCTGACATGTTTTTATACAACATCATATGACACTATACACTGAAACAATAAAAACTACCAACTTTATTATAGTGCCACCATAATCGTAAACCAAAATGTCTAAATATCTTTAGCACATTTTCATACAACATAACACATATTGACAAGCACTATTTTACTTGCAGGTTATTTCCCCTTTAATTATGCAATAGCATTGTATTATAACAGGTTATAACTGACCATCATGCATTGCAGAAACAATGACCTGCAGTATAAGGTGTGATGTGGAGTGAAATGGTTTACAGCAGACATACTCTAATATCTTTATGATAGCACAACTATGCTTTCTGTAATGCTACTAGGGTTCGATTAAAATATTTTTGACCAATGCAGCTTTAAAAGAATCAGCACTAACCTTTTATAGCTAGAATTTCTTGTATGACGCAGTAGTAGACATTTGGTTCCCAGAGATGTTTTGGCAAGAGGTTGTTTATAAGGACCCTACAGATGCCCCTGATCTCAGCGAGCTCTTCAACTGTAGAACTGAATGCTGGGGACCTGGGCAAATCAATAACTCAGTCGTAAACACAAACCGTATCTACAGGCAGTAAATCTACTTGAATTGTCTACATCAGTGGTTATACATTTTAAAGGAAGTAGTGAAGCAATGTCTTTCGGCACACTCAGACGTTGCGACTTACACTAGCTGAGTCGGAAGTACATCGATTAGTACAAAAAAAGCAAAATAGAGATCATATTACTTAAAACCACAAAGAATAATAACTATCCAGTTGTATGCTTACGCTTCTGACTGCTTCGTGTTGTGAAGGTGTTTGGTAAATATCTGAATGCAACCAAGAGCTGTAACTGTGAGATCCAGGTCTTTGGCCCTGCAAATGATTTCATCTATGACAAGGTTGAATTCGGTGAGTAACGCCGTATGTAAGAGTTGACTCTCTCCAAGTTCTGGAATAGTGCTCCATGGCAGGACCAGGTGAGTGTAGACACACCCAAACACTGAAAAACACACAATCAAACTGATTTTGTTTTTACATTTACAGCATTTGGCAGACGTCCTTATCCAGAGCGACTTACATCTATCTCTTTTATACAACTGAGAAATTGAGGGTTAAGGGCCTTGCTCAGGGACCCAGAAATTAAAACCTGATCTTTCAATTATAATGAATAAAGATGTTTAATTGTCACATAGACTTAACAGCACAGTAAAAATTTGTTTCTTTCGCATATCCCAGCTTATAAAGTTGGAATCATAGCACAGGGTTGGCTATGATACAGCACCCCTGGAGCAGAAAGGGTTAAGGGTCTTGCTCAAGGACTCAACAGTGGCTGGCTGGTGGTGGGGCTTAAACCCAGAGTCTTCCTGCTCTTCCAATCAACAACTCAGCACCTTAACCAACTAAGCCACTGATCAGTCCAAGACATTAACCACTACGCTACCACTTCCCCTCCTGTTTTAACAGTTTATCCTTCGAAACATCTGGAACTGTACATTAAATACTGCACTTTACATTAAATACTGCACTGTAAATGGTTATAATTGAGTATGTTTAATGAGTACTTAAAATTCTACCATAGTAATGAGTGACTTGACTTTTAACAGTGAGAAAGTGAAAGTTATAACTTACTGTGTTGAAGTGATCTCTGTATATTTGGGTACTGTGACTGCTGGGATGCTTTCTGGACAGTCCGGACTGCTGTATCTGGTTCATCACTGCCAACTCTGTGACTCGTCTGACTTTTTTGTTGTGACTAGACGCACAATAACACTTATTAGATATGTCGACTGATATGTTAGTATTATAATCAGTTCTAGAATCCGACCTGCACCAGACTGACCATAGATTTTCTCACAGGATCCCTCTATGATTTCTATATTACACTAACACAAAGGGAGCGGTATAATTATCCTCATTACCTTCTACTGCAATTAAAGGTACATACATTTGAGAGGGGAATATGTACATTTATAGATTTTAGTGAGATGTGGAGGTAAAGGCCAAACCTTATTATTTATATGTAGAATCATAAAAAGAGCTTTTTATTTAGAATCTTGTCTAATAAATGACAGATATAAGAAAACTGCAAAAATAAAAACAACTTCTTAAAATCTTTTTGGATCATTTTTGCTTGGCATTTTTGCTTCTGATTGCGCCTGGAGATAAAAGTCCTGGAGATAAAAAAAATACAAGGAAATATAAAGAACAGGTACCTGAGATCTATCTTCACCGGAGGGACCGTCCGTTTGGGTGCTTCTTTCACACTGCTTGTTGTTATTTTTAGCGAAATAGATGATAAGAAAACACAGTGCGCAGCAACCCAGCTGAGCCAACAACTGTCCGAAGTCTGCAAAATACCACAACACGCCTGAAACAACATTAAGCGCACAATGCAAAAGATACATGTCCTCCTTCAGTCTTTCTCTTCGAATTCCGACAGAAGACTTCCCTCTGTAGAAACTGACACTTCCGGATGAATGAAATACCAGCGCACTGGTTTAAAGACTGGTTTAAAGGTGCCAATGGAGGTGGACTGCACTTTCATTAAAGACCACACGGTGGCAATGTCGACACCATAGCAGTTGTTAGTCTCACTTTCATGTTAATAACACACTTTGGATATTCTTTCTGCATATCAGTTCTGCAGTTTGGGTGGACGTTATCAAGCTGTAGATATGGAACCAAAAATGATGATGACAAACATGGGAAGAGCTTTGAAGACAAAAGTTTCTGGTAGTCCCCAGAACAGCAAAGCCCACCAAAGGAGGTAGAGCTTTTTCATATTTAGCTCCTAAACTTTGGAATGTCCTTCCTGAGAGTGTTCAGGGTTCAGACACAGTCTCTCGGTTTAAACATGGATTAAAGACATATCTATTTAGCCAGGCATGCACATAACATATCCCATAATATATTCTCCAGTACACCTGATCAAAGGCATGTTATCAGCTAGTGCCTGCTAATATTAAATGTTTCCATTTTATAACCATTCTGAGGTATCCTGAGATTGTGCCAGCACTGGTAGACCTTTAGTGAGAAGATGCGAGGATCCTGAGGCACCAGTGAACAGGTTCCTGCCCCTTTCCTTGATTTAAGGAGCTTTGAGGGTGGACTGGGACTCACTCTGCTCAACTGACCCGAGGCTGAAATTTACATTTCATCTGATCATTACAATATGTTACTGTAATTAACAATAACATGCTGTGTCACCCAGATGAGGATGGCTTCTCTACTGAGTCTGGTTCCTCTCAAGGTTTCTTTCTGCTTCTTCTCAGGGAATTTTTTTCTTTGCCACAGTCGCCTCTGGTTTAAAGTGTGGAGAAAGTAACGATCTGCTCATACTCATAAAACAATGACAGAGTAAATATGGTGTAAATGTCATGAATTGGGCGTTGATTGGGCATTGAACGGAGTATGTGAGCTGCAAAAAGTTTCTGCTTCGTCTCCAAAAAAAATTGTATAATTGCTCTTTTCTGTTTTCTTTCTCTTCTGACTTACCCCTCACGCTAGGTTTGCTCTATGGGAAAGATAGGGCCTAGTGTTCTGGGAGAACTCCATCATAAGGGAAGTGGAAACCAGACTTTGAGCAGCATTTCAGGAGAAAATCAAAAGAAAAAAGCCAAAAACAATTATTGTAACACAAATAATAAATGTAGTGATTGTGCTTGGGGCAAAGTATATCGCCACCATTGGTTCAATGTCATGCTTACATTTGTGTTACTTGTCAGACATCCCTATTTAATTTACACAACTGAACGACTAGGCGTGAAGGGCCTTGCTCACGAGGCCCGGGAATCAAACCTACAATCTTCCGGTTAGCGGCCCAACACTTTTAACCACCTCCCTGTTACAAGTCATTTAACACATCTAATGTAATTTTTTTTAAAAGCCTGAAACACCTAAACCTCATTAAGCTCTTAATTCACATAAAACATCATACAACCCTTTGCTATTTTAATACGTTCTAAAGAAACCATATTTAAATGTGCTGCCAGAATGTAGATGATTAAAATATTGGTTGGCTAGAAAATAACCAACCTTCGATCAGAAATGTGTTTATTAACCCAGCAGAGGGGCATTTGGGTGACTGTGATGTTACCACACTAGTCCTTTAAAAGAACAGTCAATAATAAAATTAAGCCAGACTGCATTTTGACCAAGAGAAAAGACATGCAGGACACCATCTTGTTTATAACCCGAGATCTTTTTAATGGCAGGCAGCAAAGCCCGAAATAAACAATAATGTCCTGCAGAGAATGCGGTCAGCATATGATCTAAGGTATGTACGTAATGGATAATTGTCAGACAGGCTAAGGATCAATATAGCACAGGGTCCACCGACCAGCCAGAGCAGCACATTAGTATGCATGACTCAAGTCACCAAGGCATTATGTTCATCACAGCTGTTCTTGAGACTCACAAGCCCAGGAATTTAAAACAGAATCCTGCGTGTGCCAACTGAGGCATTAAATAAGATCGGCCACTGAACCAACAGCCGACATACAGTTTAATCAACATTTTTTGGAATGACACCACAAATGAATGCACAAAAAAGTCAATTAAAAAAAAGCTCAACGCAAACACAAGATCGGGTTTAATTGGTCTTTATTGAATTGCCTTAAACAGACTGGATGACATTACAGGTTTCGGTACCTGGCATAGCTTGTTTTGGGAATGGCATGGTGAGGAGGGAGAAAAAAAAAAACAAAAAGCAGTGGCAAAATAAAAAAAAAGCACATTACTATTCCCTCAATACAACTAGCACTGATATACTAGTTGGTCCCTATAAATAAGCTGGAATTTGAGTCCTTGTAAATGTACAAGTTATTTTACATTTAGACATCCCACCACTAACAGTCAAACATTTAGATGACTTTCTTCAACTCGTCGTACAGGACAAGCACAAAGGCCCCACCCATCCCTCGGAGAACATTGGACCAAGCTCCCTTGAAGAAAGCCTTGCTACCCTCATCACGGGCAATCTTCCTCCAGCAGTCGATTGTTCCAGTGTACATGATGTCAGCTGCAAGAGGAAATAAGATGTGCATTAGCTCTCCCGCAAGAGGACGAAGAACCATTTTGCACAAAACTCACTATGTGCTTACCTCCTTTACGTCCAGACTGCATCATCATACGACGACGCACAGTGTCGAAGGGGTAGGATGCAAGGCCAGCGACAGCTGTGACAGTCTGAGCAATCATCCAACTCACAACAATATGGGTGTTCTTGGGATCTGGTAACATGCCTGAAAACAACAGGATGTGGTGAATAAATAAAAATCACAACCTGAAAATTTCACAAATTGCAAAAAAAAGAAAGAAAAAAAAAAGTACCCTTCGCTGTGTCATAGATGCCGAAGTAGGCCGCTCTGTAAATGATGATACCCTGCACAGATACATTGAAGCCCTGGTACAGACCCTTGAGGCCATCAGACCTGAAGACTTTCACTAAGCAGTTACCCAAACCAGTGAACTCTCTCTCAGCACCAGCTTTGCCCACATCTGCTGCCAGACGGGTTCTGGCAAAGTCGAGAGGGTAGACGAAGCAGAGAGAGGTGGCACCAGCAGCACCACCAGATGCCAGGTTACCGGCAAAGTACCTCCAGAACTGGGTGTGCTTGTCTACACCGTCCAGGAAGACCTTCTTGTACTTGTCCTTGAAAGCAAAGTTGAGGGCCTGAGTGGGGAAATATCTGATGACGTTGGCCAGGTTGCCTCTCCAGAACGACAGGAAGCCTTGCTCCTTGGGGATACGGACCACGCAGTCCATAATACCCTTGTA
Source organism: Bagarius yarrelli (assembly GCA_005784505.1). Lineage (NCBI taxonomy): Eukaryota > Metazoa > Chordata > Actinopteri > Siluriformes > Sisoridae > Bagarius > Bagarius yarrelli. The sequence continues at coordinate 180,463 of VCAZ01000088.1, forward strand.
CTGCTTATCAACTGTGATTTGTTTGCTGGCATGCTGAACCTGCAACAGAATACAAGGTGGATAATAAGTTAGGAAAAAGTGGTGGCACCATGGTTAAGGTGTCAGAGTGCTAACCAGAAGAATGTGGGTTCGATTCCTAGTACCACCAAGTTAGTAACCACCTGAGCAAGGCCCTTAACCCCTAAATGCCCAGCTGTATAGATAATTTTTTTTAAAGGATAATGGCAAAAAATCAAAGGTTAGCTATACATCTTCCAATTACCACCACTGACAATTTTATATATATATATTTTTTTTTACTTTCTTAAAAGGGACCATGCTGGACCAAGCTAGCCAATCAACACTCTGCTTAAATAAATTAAACCAATAATAAGGTGGATTTATTATACCTCCAAACGGATACACTAGAAGTTAAAAAAGGACCAGAGAGCAGAAGAGGCAATTTTCTCAGAAGCACAATGTCACCCTTTGCTACGACCTTGGCTTAAAACACAAGTTACGGCGTTTTAAATGCAACTTTTTAACGCTGTTAATTATTTCTAAAAGAAATAAACATACATGGGTGACATTTTAACAGAAAGAACGGGTTAACCGACATAGATCTTTCCTCTGTAAATCTTTGCTAGCTATTAGCTACGCTAGCTCTCCGTTGACGTCGCGAGGCCTACCGCTAGCCGGTTAATTGTTCCGGGAGTGTTTGCGCTAAGGTCACGCCGCACGGCTAACGTTAGCTACAGCTAGATCGCGACTCACTCGAGAACTACGTCATCGTTAATTGCCACAAAAGAGCAGAAACAGTTTATAGTGTGTCGTAAAATTTTAATTCATTTAACTAGCCACAGTGTGCTAATTAGCAGACTACCTTTAGCAATATTTAGTTATATGTCGTAAACTGCGTAGGACACATACAACATTTATAATTACATTTTCCATTGTTATGTCTGTTATGTTGCAAAATTAATTTAAAACACTTTTAATGAAAGGTAGAATACAAAACACCGGGCTGAAATGCATTAGCTAGCCAGCGGCTAAGACTTCCGGAAACGATCGTTAACACGCTTAGACAATGTCATTAATACGATTACACAAATCTCCGAATTTTACCTGAAGAAGCAGTTTCACTCTCTCAATGGGCGCAACAGCTGTTTTGGAAATGGCAGCGGCGATCCCACCAGCCAAGAAGTCCTTGGCGAAAGAAATGGCGGTTTCACTCATTGTTAGTCGATGTTACTGTGGTGTCGTTTCAAGGAGACAAAACCCCGCTCAGGCGCAGGAACAGAACGGAATGCCGGCTGGGTCGAAATGGCCGAAGAAAAAGTTGCGAACACGCTTTAAACTGCTGGAATCGCGAGACAAAACGGGAACAGGAATACGGCATCCTGATTGGCTACGAGGAATAAGGGCGGGGTTTAATGTATATTAGTTGACTTGGAGACAGACGTCACGAGGTTAAAGCAAGAAACGTCCTGTGACCAAATATGGTAAAGTCATATACATAAATATATCTATATCTATATATATATATATATATCTATAGATATAGATATCTATATATATCTATATATATATATATATATATATAGATATATAGATATATCTATATATACACAAATTAACTGTATTTAATTGTGTTTCCAACAGTACAACACATTATAAGCTCGTTTATTTAAAAAAAATATACGTTTGTGTCTGTGACTTTTGGGCAGTGAAAGGGCATTGGTACTTTAAATACTTTTCATCTCTTCTAGAAGAGAACAAACATAACCCTAGGGTTTTTTTATTCAATACAATGGCTAAATTAACTAATAACAAAGCATCAACAGGTTTCGACATTTTCCATCAGCACAGCAGTGATGAATTTATGAATTACTTTAATTCTAAGATCGATACTATTAGAGATAAAATTGTGAACATGCAGCAGACAGCCGCAGTATCGCATCATAGTGCGCAATAGATCCCCTGAGGAACAATTCCACTCATTCATTACTATATTTACTTTATAAACTTATTAAATCATCTAAACCAACAACATGTATGTTAGACCCGATTCCGTCTAAGCTCCTAAAAGAGGTAATTCCTGAAGTCATAGGTCCACTTCTGAATATAATTAATTCATTGTTGTTATTAGGATACGTCCTCAAAACATTTAAACTAGCTGTTATTACTTGTTGTTGAAAAAAACAACTTGATCCTAAAGATCTAGTTAATTACAGACCGAGCTCAAACCTCCCATTTCTGTCTAAGATACTGGAAAAGGCTGTATCTTTACAACTAAATTTTTTCTTAGAGAAAAATGATATTTATGAAGATCTCCAGTCAGGCTTTAGATCCTGTCACAGTATTGAGTCTGCTCTAATTAGAGTTACAAATGACCTGCTGCTATCAGCTGATAATGGTTGTCTCTCCCTACTGGTGCTATTGGACCTCAGTGCTGCATTTGACACTGTCGACCAAAACATTCTTTTAAATAGATTAGAAAGCCTTGTTGGCATCAGTGGAAGTGCGTTAGCATGGTTTTAATCCTACTTATCTGACCGCCAATAATTTGTAGCATTGAACGAAGAGGTATAATATCACTCGCAGGTAATGTGTGGAGTACCCCAAGGCTCAGTTCTAGGACCGTTACTTTTTACACTTTACATGTTACCCTTGGAAGATATTATTAGAAAACATGGTGTTAGCTTTCACTGCTATGCTGATGACACTCAGCTATATATTTCTTCGCAACCTGGCGAAACTTACCAATTTGAAAAACTAACTATGTATAGCTGATATAAATAACTGGATGACAAATAATTTCTTATTGCTGAATCTTGAAAAAACAGAGGTGTTAATTATCGGCAATAAAGCCTCTGCCTCTATTAATCTAAATCACTGCCTAACATTTGATGGCTGCTCTGTCAACCCTTCATCGTTAGTTAAAAACTTAGGTGTGCTTTTTGACAGTAATCTCTCCTTTGAGCGCTTCACATTTCCAGCATTTGTAAAAATGCATTTTATTATCTTAAAAATATATCTAAACTCTCAAGGTCAAATGCAAAAATTTTAGTTCATTCGTTTATAAGCTCAAGATTAGACTATTGTCACGATTTCCTGGATGGTTGTTCTGCACGCCGAATAAACGAACTCCAGCTGGTCCAAAACGCAGCAGCTAGAGTTCTTACTAGAACCAAAAAATATGATCATATTAGCCCGGTTCTGTCAACACTGCACTGGCTCCCTATTAAATATCGAATAGATTTTAAAATCCTGGTTATTACTTATAAAGCCCTAAATGGTTTAGCACCTAGGTGCCTGAGTAAGCTCCTATCCTATTATAGTCCCCCACGTCCACTGCGCTCTCAGGACTCAGGCAATTTGATTATACCTAGAATAGCTAAATCAATTGCAGTTGGGAGATCCTTCTCTTATCTAGCGCTCAAACTTTGGAATAAATTACCTTGTACTGTTCGGGAGGCAGACACACTCTGTCAGTTTAAAACATCTCTTTAACCTGCCTACACATTCAAATCCGTTAAAGGATTATCAGGCTGCCATAGTCAGGTCAACCGGAACCTGGAAACACCACCAATTTTATTACTCATATAGAATCATAAATGGTTTGTCTCTGGGTGTCATTAAACTTTCTATTAGGTGGTTGACGTCTAAACTCCATACGAAGGCATTGTGTAACACTGTTACATTGCAAATGCAAAAAAAAAAAGTGTATATAAAATTAAACCGGGAATAAACATGAATTTAATATACAAGTAGTCTTTTTTTATTGTACCAGTTTATTTCAAACATTCATTTCACACACACATATATGTAAAAAATCCTCTTTTATTACATAAACTATAAATACAACTAGAATGACATTGTATTCATGATTAAAGGCAATAAAATAACCAATTGTAAAATACCTTTAAATGGCCAGCAATATGTTACACTGGCACCTCTGAAAAGTCAGCACAATAAAGTCTTTCAACCACATTAATACAGTATTATTATTATCTTAAAGATTTAGCAGCAGGTTATGTATCACTATCTGATATTTGTAAGGTATTTCAGTGGTTGTCGTATGGTAAACTGGTGTGTGTATAACAAATTCCATAAAATTTACATCATTTGGCAGACGCCTTTACATTTATCTTTTTTATACAAATGAACAATTGGGAGTTAAGGCCTTGTTTAAGGGCCCACAGTGGTCGCTTGGTGGTGCTGGGAACCTTTCTGGTATCAGTCCAACACCTTAACCACTAAGCCACCACTTCCCACCATTTAAGAATGGCTTATTAAATACAGGGGTAGGTGTTTTTACACATCTGATAATACAGTTAATAATACATTCGGCAATAAGCTCTGTTACAGCGGCGTCACAATATCCTGACACTAGAATATCCATACTGTTTACTAAATACTTGTAATATTTACCCAGCATGGACTAGAACTGAACTCTTAGTGCATACCATTGTGTGTGTGTGTTGTGCAGTGTCATACTAAAGAGTAAAAGTGATGAAACTTGCCCTTTGGAATTCAAGTGTAATCTATTTAACAGTTTCTTAAAGAAATAGCATAACCCAGGAAAGTGCTTCAAACGCAAACTCCTACTCAGTCCTTCTTCGTTTTTACCTCCTTACAGGTATGTGCCTGTAATACGATCAAGTTTGCCATCGATTTCCCATTGATGAATTTTGTGCCTGTATCTTTCTGTTTCTCAGGTAGCGTTTAACCTCCTGTAGTTCCTGTGGGCCCAGGCTCTGGTCCACTCCTGGTTTAAGCTTGTAGCTCAACGGAGACACAGTGTAACCGTTTTGGTAAAGAAAGAATTGCTTACACATCTCAAAGCAGCTGAAGAGCAGGCCATAGTAAGGGATGATCTACACAAGAATATAAAAACAACTTGAACTGACATCTATCTAGGACATAATAACATTAGCAGAAACAATAATAGAACAAAAATAAGAGCTAGAGATTTTTTTATTTATCTGCATTTGATGATCAGACCTATAATACTGGGAACCGAAGGTAAATGTTTAACAAGTCGACCTTTAAGAGGGGTCATAATAAGCTGTATTTCTGTAGATGTACACATCCTATAAAGGAATGACAATAAAAACAAACAAAAAAATGTATTAAATCATCTATGAAGGTTCATAGCATTGATTATAAGACACAGACCAAAAGATGTTTCAGGAATTAACTAAAACTGATTGGGGGATGGCGTTTTTTCATTAGACCTTTAATTCAACCTTTCTCTTGCCAGTTTTTCTAAAACCAGCTGCCAGAACGTCTCTTTAAGCAGCCAAAACTTTCAATCTATCCCCCTTTCCTCACCTCATCCCTTCCTGACTCTCCCTCCTTCCTCCTTACCTTTAGTCTCGGTCACTGACACTTTCCTGAACAGCCGAGTCACTGACTGTCTTTGAAAGACAAAAAGACGCACCTCTTTCTTAAATTTCTGGAACATGACATTTAAAATCTATGAAAAATAATCACTGCTTTTTATCTATGCTGCTCTTTTAAACAAATTGTGTGTGTTGTTACATTTTGTTTTGTGATTTAGTGTACCAGTGTTGGGCTGTTCAATGGCTTTTGTGCGTCACTCTGGATGAGGGCGTTTGCTAAGTGAATTATTAGATATTCATTTAAGGAAAGCTTACCAGTTACTGGTAACAATTAATTTGATTTTATGTTATAATCACACCCCAAACAGTGGCAGTGGATTTATGCCCTTTAAGCATAACACAACCACACAACCAAACACAACATCAACCAAACACCGACAATGAGGCAATCACTGGCCTGATGAAACACATTGGAAAATAATTTTGAATAAACACTTTATTACAGCTGAGTGATTTAACGCCGATCATGCAAGGTCATAAAAAGTGTAGGCTTAGTTCTAAGACTAGACTAAGGTTTAGGAATAGTTTGCTTAAGTATGATTTGCACATTATACAAACTAGGGGATAAATGAACTAACCATGAGACTTAGCCATAACAATATTTACTGTATGACAAACGCCAGGCTAAAACTTGGACTGTTCTCTATTGTGAAAAGAAAAAAGTGTCACCTTGGACATATCCCAGGGACTGGTTGGCCCACAACAGTAATAGTAACTCATAGTAATAATGATAACAATCTAATTGCTCTCTGCATAATTATTATTTGCAACTTTTTTATATCAGAGTTTCTCATACAAATGTTTATGATTAGCGTGTAGCTGGTCGAAGAGAAGTACAATTGATTATTTTTTTGCCCAAAGTACAAAATTAAGCCGATGTGTATCTGTTGAAAGTAAATATCTTAAACAGTAATAGTTAAAAGTGATGCATTTTAAAATATTTGGCATATTAATTAATAATTAATTCATGAACTATGCAAGTATCTTACCTTCACTGTGTTGGCTGCAATGCCACTCCAGAGGGACAAGACACCTTTGGTTTTGATGACTTGTCTAAAGCAGTCTACTGTCCCGGTAAAATGGACATCGACTCCCCCACAGTGGGGCAGACGAGGACTCTGTGCCTAAATTTTGTTAAATAAATAAAACAAGTATGTAAGCGACACAATAAGAAATTATCTTCACAATTATTTTAAAAAACCTGACATGTGGTTAAATGACAGTAGGTGTTATTTGAAATATACAGAACAACAAAGAGAAGGGGCAGCACGGTGGCTTAGTGGTTAGCACTGTTCCCTCACAGCAAGAAGGTCCCGGGTTCGATTCTCAGTCAGGAGTCTTTCTATGTGGAGTTTGCATGTTCTCCCTGTGATTGTGTGGGTTTACTCCGGGTTCTCCAGTTTCCTCTCGCAGTCCAAAAAATTGCCCGTAAGGGTAAGTGGGCCAGGGTGCAAGTAAGTGGGCTTTATTAATATGTTGTAATAATGTTGTTGTACCGTCTCTAATAATGATTTTAACAGACAGGTTTACAGACAATTCTTTTTACTGTAAACAGGCAAGCAGGTGGTGAATCAGAAGTAACACGAGAAGCCATGTGTTTAGATATTGTTCAGCCAATAAACACAATAATCCCGAGGGACTACATCGAATTTCTCCCTTTTAAAATAACAGCATTTCATTATTTCTTGGTGTAAACTGTGGTGTAAGTATTTTAGTCATGTTGTAATATAGCCTGTTTCACTTGACAGATTGAGGTGGGGTGTTGTTTCTGCCATCTAGTGGCAAGTAGTAGTATTACAATCTAACAAAAAAAATCTGTGCTGTTTCGAATCCTGCATTACTTTTTTACTTTTATGTTTGACTTTACTGCCACCCAAGACAAAATATTGTATAAGAATTAAAGTGTATAATTTTTATGAAAAATTATAAGTAAGTAATGTTTCACTCAATAGATCTATGCTGTTTTATAATGGTTAAGGCTCAAGAATACTGATTACAATATCAGGGGTTCAAGTCAATTTTGGGCCATGGGTACTGGTTCATGGCTGATAATATTCTCCGTTTATTTTGCCATAATGTCTTTCTCACCTGCATTTTCCTTTTAATTGTCTCAAAAGGGAAGGAGAGAGTCTGAGCCACTCCTGCAGCAAGGCAGCCATTGATGAAGTTCTGCAAAGAGGTGAAATGGAAGTGGTTTTCCTGCCATAGCTTATCCAAGTTAATAAAAACAACATAGCAGCCAATCGAGAAGGGAATCGCACCTGTGCCACAGTGCAAAGAAGAGAAAACAGACATCCAGAAGAAATCAACACAGTTCCCAGAGATCAGCAAAAAAAAAACTATAAATGAATCAAAATAATTAGCTATAACTTTTTGGTGTTTGAGACAGACTACCTGCAGAAAACATGTGACTATGTGGATTCAAATTACATCTATTGCCACATATTACTTAAGATATGTTTTAGCATGCATAATCAAACATGTGGATTATAATTTACAAATTAGAACTATGCGTATTACATAATCTGCAGATAAATGTAGAAAGGACCGAGTAAAACAATGCTAGCACTGTGCTACTAAACAGAAGGCCGTAAGTTCAAATCTCAGCACCACCAGGCTGCCATGTTCTTGAATCAAGGCTCAGCTTTAGTCACTCATAAAGATGTCAAAATAATCTTACCCAATACGGTGAGAGAGAAGCCGCGGTAGAGTGCCAGGAACCCTTCTTGTCTGTTTATACTGGAAAGAGTGTGCAGCACCCCCTGATACAGGGATTCTCTGCAGTTTTGGGCAATCAGCCTGGTTTCGACCACCTCCAAGGGGTATGTAAGCAAAGCAGCAGCTATACCTGCTAGACCACCCGTCACTATGGCCTTCCACTGGGAAATACGTCCAAGCTCATCCATATTGAGGTGGATTATCCTGTTGGACATGACAATGAATTCAATTTTAAATGACGATACAAAGGTTGTTTATCCACCCGTACGCTAATTTTACACACAGACTTACATTTGTTATGCCACAGAAAGACCTAACGCTTAGTTACGTGTGTGTTTTGTTATAATATCTAGTGCATACCTTTATAAAGGGTAAGTGAACAGCTATAAATTTAGTGCGTGTCCTAGAACACACCAATGCAGATCAGTAGGGGTGCGTAATGCAGTTCAGGTTACTGTCCATTTCCCAGAACTCTATAGGACATTCCTAAACTGCTGATCAGGACAGTGTTTATATTTATCTATACAGTATGGTGACACGTGGCTGGTGCTCTTTGTGTATTTACTTCTCGAGAGGACCAAAGCGATACGACTTTCCATTGACAAATTTAACATAAGTGCAAATAATTAAACTTGTATTATTAGAATGCCACGTTTGGAAACGCCCTTACAGAGCGCTGAGCTGAGTTATGACGTAATCGAATGTGCCGGTATTCCGGCTTTCTGATTGGTCTTTTCGCTAAGGCGTGATGATGACGCGGTGAACGGAAGTAAACTTTAAAATCGAACGCAAAACAAAACAAAAAAAGAAGACGTGTCCCTGTTCAATATACAACACACGAGATCGATAAAATGCGAAAATAATAGTGTTAGATATTGATAATTTAATCATTTAATAAGCACTATTAAGATAAAGTAGCTGGCTTGGGAGCTGCGAGATAAATTCCGTTGTAAATAAATCCAAAGTCTTTTTTTTAAATAAAGACTTAACACATGGATCACTCAAAAATAGAGCTTAAAGTTATAACAATATATATATATATATATATAAAATAAAAAAGTCACTTGCGTTTTATAGGTTCCGAGATGTATGGCACTGTATGGGAACAATCGCAGACAGGAAACGGAATTTCCTTTCCAAAACCCCCGCAGACCTTCATGCTGATAAATAAGCGGAAAACTCCGCATCAAACCACGTTTGCAGTGAAAAGTCCCCACTTGGCTCAAAATCTTCACCACCTCAAGAGGCGATGTAACCGTTTTGCTAAAAATTCCCGCAAAGCCGACGCATAGAAAACTTTGACTGCTTGTCAGTCTGTTATCTCGTTTAACCGTCGCCATTTCTAAACGTTATAAAGATACAGCGCTGTTTGGACTAACAACTAACAGCTGTACTACAGTCAAACTCAATAGCCATAACGATGTTTACTGTTTCGATTGCCATCTCTGACGCACCCTGGTGTAAACCTCTATTGGTGGATTATTAGATGTGGGCGGGGATACCTGTGAACGCACCAATAGCAACGCTGTATTTAGTATGAATCGCTCGTGCTGGGACGCCGCTCACATGCTGACCAATCAGAAAGGAGTGTGTCTGTTTTGTGACGTCTGGAAAAATAAAACAGTCCGGATTTTTATATTTATATTATATTTACGGCATTCTGGCATTCTTTTTTATATACAACTGAGCAATGAAGGTTGAGGGCCTTGCTCAGGGGCCCAGCGGTGGCATCTTGGTGGTACAGGGAATCGAGCCCTGATCTTTCATTTACCTGTTTAACACCTTAACCACTGTACTACCACTCCCACTGCTCTTTAAAAAAAACCCCAAATAGACCTAATACTTCTTGTGTCGTTGGGCTTTAATGATGGTTTGAAATATTTTTCAATAAAAAGGAAATAAGCAGGTATAGAAGATGAATGAATGAATGAATGAATCTACTATATGTAAATACAGTGTTGGTATTTTTACTTTCATCATATTTCTATTCCTTTTTTAGCTGCACTTGTTTTCAACCTTACCTTGCACCCAATCGCACCACCTCCACTGACATCTTGTAGCTTCACACATCAGATTTAAAACACAGATGCTGGCCTACAAATCAACACCCTTTAAACCTTACAGCAATTAAAACCCACAATCTTCTGATCAGCAACTCAACAACTTAACCACTGAGCTACCACTTCCCACTTTTGAGCACTTAATCCAAACACTGCTCCACTGATCCCAACATCTCGTTAGGGTATAGGACAGGTATGCCTCAAGATTCTTCTCTGCTCTGGTGAAAAAATAAACTCATCGATGTCAGAAAAGCAGAGTCAATGGCTGGTTTAAAACAATGGCTGAAGACAAACGCCTTTAGCAATATATTGTTAAGTGCATTTTTAACTCTGGTAAAATTATCTTTGGTATCTTTAGTCTGTGACCTTACAAATCAGTATCAATGTATGCACTGATAGGGACTTCAAAGCACTTGTGATCACCACTTGGATAAGAGCGTCTGCCAAATGCTTGAATGTAAATGGCTTAAATACAGGCTAAACTGGTCATGCTACACAGCAGTATTTCCATTGTTTAATTAACGCCCATAGTGCTTATTTATGTATTCATGTATGTGTAACAACCATGAACTCTGAAAGATTAAAATTAACACCACAGAAAAAAAAGAATTTTTCTTAAAAGGAGTTCATCATTAAATATTAAACAAGCATTATACAAGTCTTTAGTTTGTAAGCAATTCAGTGAGAACCTGGTATTGTTAGTTAGCTGAAATTTTCATAGATGTTAATAAAGGTAAGAGGAATAAAGCCTTCAATCGGCAGCACAGTGGTTTAGCGGTTAGCATTTTTGACTCACGGCAAGAAGGTCTCGGGTTCGATTACCAGGCACGGGCCTTTCGTGTGGAGTTTCCATGTTCTTCCTGTGTTTGCGTGGGTTTACTCTGGGTTTTCCAGTTTCCTCACACAGTTTAAAAACATGTATGTTAGATTGATAGGTGATTGTAAATTGCCCATAGGAGTGAGTGTGTGTGTGTGTGTGTGGCCCTGTAATAGACTGGTGACCTGTCCAGGGTGTCCCCCTCCTGCCTTTTATCCTTTCAGAGATGGCTGGGATAGACCCCAGCAGATCCCTGTGACCCCGAATTAGGGAATAAGCGGGTATAAAAGATGAATAAATGAATACATATAATCCACATTTTTTTTCTTCAGCTGCAGTGGGTCTGCACGGTAGCAAAAATAATAATAAATAAGTGCATGCGGCTAACTCACGTGCAGCCTGCTTTAGCCTGAGCAAGACCAGGGCTCGCAAAATTGCTAAAATGTCTCCTCTGGTCAGGCTACCGAAGAGTATACCCGGGTTATCTTATTGAGAGGAAAATATATTTCAATGCTTTTGCGTTCTCTTATAAATACTGTATATTTTGGTAATTATTGTTGTCTGTAATATTTAGACATGGGAGTCACTATCAAGTTTAAATGCTAGTTCACGCTTAACTTTCACTTCCCAGCTCCACCAGGCCAGCACTGTTGGGCCCCTGAGCAAGGCCCTTAACCCTCAATTGCTCAGTTGTATGAAAGAGATAAATGTAAGTTGCTCTGGATAAGGACGTCTGCCAAATGCTGTAAATGTAAACACTGTATAGTCTTTCTAACAAATATTGGAATATGTCCAATGAAAAAAAAATTTGATTCAATTAAAAGATTTGATCAATTAATTCACTTTTAGTTTGCAGCTAGACTGAACTAGTGCATGTATTAAGATACTATTGTCACAGACTATCACTTTCACTTTCAATACACAATCACACATAATGTGCATAGGGAGCAGCAGTACTGATTTTACGAGATATTTATCTGGATCTTCTGCACCAATTCCTCCCACATTGTCCTGTCAGCCATTACTAACAAAAACTGAAGTGTGTCTACTAGAAGGGCTACCAGGAATTTGAAAGCCTAAAGATGCTGCATGTGAGACTGAGGGAAACACTCAAAACAAACACATGAGAGTTTTTCTTCAGGTGTTACATATATATATTTTTTTATATTGAACATTTTTCCCTGTTACTTAATTGGTATTTTTTTCAACCTGTGAGAAGAAATTAATTAAGAAAAGTTTATAATAATAATGTTTCTCCACACAACTGTGAAATGTGACATACAGTAAAATTTGTTGTTTTGGTAAAGTTGATCCAAGTTCATATTTTATTTACTAAATATATCAATACCCAAATAAAAGCAAACAAAAAGTAATAAAATAAGTCATTTTAATTTCTGTATTTAAGTTTATTTATTATTTGAAGCAATTTATTGTTAATTTTTCAAAATAATTATCTATTTAAATAAATTGCCACCGTAAAATAGAATTACTCATATCGTGAAATATAATTTTGGTCATACCGCCCACCCCAAAGCTGTACTATTATGGGCAAACTGGAAAACTTCCACATAAAACCATAAAACACATGTGTTTCTTTGATGCACACTATTAATTTTTAAATGTTCACTTGGGACCAGAGTAAAAGCTGTGCTGTCCATATGAAACTATATGTAATAATACAAACTGCAACAAAATTGCACATGTGCCTCCACTTGGCGCATGGTTAAGATGAGCCATGGTTAAGATGTTGGACTACCAACCCAAAGACTGTGGGTTTGATTCCCAGCTCCACCAAGCCACCACTGTTGGGCCCCTGAGCAAATGTAAGTTGCTCTGGATAAGGACATCTACCAAATGCTGTACAATCTTTCTAACAAATATGTCCAATAAAATTTTTTTGAAATGCCAGATCTGATTAATTAATTCACTCCTAGACTTTTAGTTTGCAGCTAGACTGAACTAGTGCATGCATTAAGATACTATTGTCACAGACTATCTGTTTAGTTATCTTTTTTTACTTCTGGGTACCAATTAGACTCACCTCATTGCAATTACCAGTCACTCTCTTACCTCTACCTAAGCACACACACACACACTCTCACTCACTCACTCACTCACTCACTCACTCACTCACTCTGTCTGACCTTCCAACGTTCTTATATCTTGAGACAGTCTGTCTATTTAGCCACAAACTGCTCAACAGTCCAGCTCTTCTAATAATATCTCCATTCGGCTCTATTTTTCATCCACCATCTTCTAGTGTCTCTTCAGTTCTATGCCCTACTTGTGATTGCTGTGTTGCAAATAAACTGTGTTGACTTACCCTTTTCCTTTAAGTCGTTCTGTTACAACTATGTTTACAAAATGACATTCAAAGAACCAAACCTGAAAATAATATAAATAGGAAAATAAAACTGAATATTGTAGATGATTTAACATTGATATTTAATTTATGTTCAGCTGGAAAACTCCATAAAAGTGCCAAAAGTGTGTTTCTTATTGTCACTGCTCTGATTTAACCTCACATTGTTCTGCACTAGGCAGAGCTGCATGAGGTCATCCTATATAGCTCTTTAATTGAGTGTTTGCTGCTTGATGAACAGATGAATGAACAGTGATTAGTGAGCAGAAATCTGAGAATACATATAGTTTTTTTTGTTAAATATACATTTAAAGAGGAAATTTTAAAATACTAAAAAATATGTATATGTAATAAAATGATGAGGGCAGTGGTGGCTCATATGGTTAAGGTGCTCAGTTGTTGATCTGAAGACCAGGAACCGCCCCACCGCCAGTCAGCCACTGTTGGGCTCCTGAGCAAGACCCTTAACCATCATGGCCGATCCTGCGCCTAGACCCAAACCTACTAAGATTGGATATGTGAAAAATCTAATTTCACTGTGCTGTAATAAAAGTATATCTGACAAAATAAAGGCATTTTTTTACATTTATTTTATATAATCTTTCTTTGCCTTATGAAAAAAACCCACATCATCTTATTATTGATCATATTTACCAGAGCATGTACATTTATTCAGTGACACAAATGAAATACAGTTTAATCATTTGTAAATGCATGTTATAGGTTAAATTGTCAGATGAAATTTTCTTCCATTTTTTTAATTGAATGAGCCTTAATGTATAAAGTAAAAATGGAACCAGAAAATAGAACAGGGGCAATTAAATAAATGTTATATAAATCTGTAATATACTAATATAAATACAGTAATATAAATACATTTGGAACACAGATGGAGCTCACAGTTACATTTACAACAGGAGATGCCATTTTATCAGCGATATACAAAATGTTTTGAAGTCTTCACTGATAAAAATCCATCAATACTGGTTGCTTAGACCAAGAATCCCATCTGAATTCTGCACATTAGAAGCAAGATCCAAATCTGCATTTTGAGGTCTGATAAGAGCATCACTGGTTTATCTAATTTCTAGTTTTATCCTTGTTTTAAGGTTGCCTTTTTGGGGGATCAGGAGTCTAATAAAATAAATACATTTGGCAGACGCCCTTATCCAAAGCGACTTACATTAGTCCCTGTTATACAACTGAGCAATTGGGGGTTAAGGACCTTGCTCAGGGGCCCAGCAGCGTTGGCTTGGTGGGGCTGGGAATCAAACTCAGGTCGGTAGTCCAACAACTTAACCACTGCGCTACCACTACTCCTGAATAGATTCATATCAGCAAGTTAAAAAAAGGTTTTTGTGTGCCACGCATCTGCATTTATGGAAAGATGTAATTTTTAAAATAACTTTTTTTCCATAATGCTTCCCTTAATAAACCACAATCAGATTTCACACACGTTACACAGCTGTGTAGTTATCACTGAAAGTAAGTAAGTAATGGAATTTTAAATATTTAATATTTTGACAGATATAAAATACATCCTTAGATCTTATACAATTGAGTCATTTTTTATTTAAATTAATTTAATACAATGCTTTCAGTCAGTTCTTTTGGATATGCAGTTTGCTCACATTCGTCTTAACTTTAGTACAAAAAGTAGGTTGAAATAATCCTTGCCAGTAGAGGGCAGTCTATACTCAGTAGTGGGAACTAATGACCACCCTTATAATTTATGCTGCTTTAATCAGCTCTCTGACTGTAGGATTAGACCACTAACTAATAACTTATAGACCAATCTGTAAGGCATTGCTTGATGTTTTATTGTGGCAACAATAACAGACATGTTGTTCAAATAGCAGCTGAAAAATACAATATAATACATAAAAGTCTGGAGCTTTGCAGGCATTTTTGTAAAACCCTAATAAACAGCAGCTGTTCCTTGAAAATACATATTTTGGGCTATCTTTACAGGCAGAACAAAACTGAAATTTATATACTTGTGCAGGATAAGGGATTTAGGGTAGTCCCTATGTACAAATAACTAAACCCAAACTGAAAACTAGATTGAGATCTGTGTTTATTACATCATCAACAGAGTTATCAGACGAAGCATTAAGATCTTTGAAAAGAGCCCAGTCTGGATTCGTTTGTCTCTATGGGATAGTTTTTACATAAATAGTTATGTTGATACTGTCTAATATTTATTGTTAATGTTAGTCAGTTGAATAAAGTTTCTTTTGAGTACACACATGGGTGGTTTATATCATTCCCAGCATCTCCAGAATGATAAATTTATTTTTCCCTCGATATCAGAAAATCCACATTACGGTTTCTCTGACATCATAGGAGCATTGGATGCTCACTGTATCTCAGCAGGATCTTGTCGCTCCTTTCCTGTCGGGGCCGGTGTTTGTTTTTGTACTGTGTGCCCCTTGTGAGGTGCACCTCCCTCCCCTGCTGAGCTGACAACCTCAGCTCCCTGTGAAGAGCCACTTGGCCCCTTCACTACTGAAATAACAGAGTCCCGAGAAGGAAACGACAGCTTCTTCAAAAGAGCACCTACTCAGTGGTCTTGTGCCAGGGGGGATGGGTATAACAAAGAGAGGTGTGGGGATGTACCTCATCAGTACTCCTATACTGGTTCATGTTCAATTATAATAAATAAAACATGCTGATTCGCACGTGCATATGATTAGTGCATATGATTAGTTTAAATACAGATGTAATATAATTAAAAATAATGCTTTAGTGGGAAATTAGTTCATGTGATACCCAAGGATTCTCCAATAACTAAGGGAGAATAATAACTGTGAGGTGACTGAAAGTGACAGTGATATTTTGGTATGAAGTCTTGAAGAACCTTCACATAAAAAAGCTCTCAAAATGTTTTATAAAAGTTCCAGCACAACCTTTAAATGTGTCATTGAGGACTTCTTTGATCTCACTGTTATATTCATGTAAACCTTCATTTGAGGTAATGAGACAGTCCTGGTGTAAAGTAACTAGTGTGAAGTGTGTGCATTTGCTGTCTCGTATCCATTAGGGGTAAAATCATTTAACATAGCCCCCATGTTATGTGTTGCCGGGAGGTCTTCACCACACCAGATGAATCTCCTCCCTATTCTGCTCTCTCTTTTGCACTTTCTCACACTCTTTCACTTGCTCTCTTTCCATCTCTTGCTCCCTCTCTTTTTCATTGTAAGAGATAGGGCCCTGACTTCCTCCTGAATTACATAGTGTCCTCCCTGTTTGCCAACCCTCTTACAGGCTGCGTATCGTGGATTCATTAACCTCGAGAAACTTCCAGAGTTCTATTGTCCTGCATGTTTCTTTCTGTTCCAGGAGCCACAGGTGGAGGGAGCAGCTATTGTCATTCACCACATGGCATGCGCATGTCTGTCCTTGATCCCTTACTTTGAAATGGAGTGCTCAGGAAAGGGCAAGTCTGTCCTCTTACTTCATAGTTTCCTACACTTGATAGCCTCATAGTATAACGTGTGAAGTCGGAATCGGAAGTTGGGCATCCCCGACCGTCTGCCTTAATCCAGTGTGACTCCAGAGAGAAGAGGCTGGAATTTCTTGAACTGAAGGGATCAACAGGGGGAGCTCTTTGCCAATTTAAGCAGCTGTATTGAACAGGGTCTTGCTCTCACAGGCTGGTGCCAGGCCAGGAGGTTGAGAGCAATAAAATTCTCACCTCATTATCAGAATCACAGTCACTGCCTGGGGCGGGGGGATGAAAGCAGAGAAAAAGAGATGATGAGGAAACCGAAAGACACATTGATATCTTCAGACTCACTGTATATCACAATAGAGGAACAGATATGCACAGAAACTTCATAGTATTTACACATTTATAAATGTGTGTAGATTAAACAGATTTTGGCCTATTTTAAATCAAATAAAATTTCCAGTGTGACGCAGTGTATTTGACATGTGTGATTTATTTAATACAAGGAAGTGGTAGCACACTGGTTGTGGCGTTGGACTGCTAATAGGAAGATCAGGGTTCGATTTCCTGACCCACCAAGTTGGACACTGTTGGGCCCCTGAACAAGGCCCTTAACCCCTAATTGCTTAGTTGTATGGAAAAAGAGTTAAATGTAAGCCGCTCTGGATAAGGACGTCTACCAGATGCTGTAAATGTAAATATGTATATAATACTTGTGCTATGTATTGAAATTATTTTTGATTAATTGTTTATATTTATTTAGTAGTTTTTACATTATTTTCTACAATTATGACTGGCCGTAATTAAAATAAGTTAAAATTGAAATTTTTTTTTTAACCATTTAATAACGCGATATATATTATTAACATTTAAAATGTTAGGTGTTAAGGTGTATTTTGTCTTTTTCCTCTTTTTCATAATCATGACTAAGTTACTAAGTGAAAAGAAGCCGAGCTCTTTGAAAACGGTTAAGAAACGCTTTAACAAGCAGTGAGCTCGTGGCAGCTGCTTTCTTCCTATCTTTACACATACAACCAATAAATCAATATCAAATCTTAAGTGTAGGAAGCCAGATGGCCTTCCTCCAACCCTTAACCTAGCAGCTCAGTCCTCCAGAGCCAGCATGGCTACTGTAAGCCAAGCCCACTTAGAAGTCCCTTTGAAGACTTTCCATTCAACAAGAATCCCATGAATGACTAAAGAGAACAAATAAGCTGTTACGACTCAGGTCAGATCAGTGTTTATGTTTTTCAGAACATCAAAGCCCCTGTGAGTGTTTGATATGCAGACCCACACCTTGTACTAGAGCCAGGACAGGTAAAGGGGTGGAGTAGTCCATTGAGAGGAAAAAAAAGGGGGGGACTCTACTGAGTTCTCCCTCTTGGCTCTTGCCAGAGGGCGCTTAACTCGGTGCCTCCAGCTCCCTACAGAGCAATTGGCCACTTACACCTTCTTAAGTGTATGACAGATATAACGATCCATCAGAAATATGATTTAAAAAAGAGTCGGTATGCTGTATTTTTTGTTATTTGTGGATGGAAACTGACGATGATGATTTAAAATAATTAATTTACTTCTTCCAGATTACAGATTATTAAGGTAGATACTTGTGTTAGCGTAAAACAGACAGTGTCAGTTTCCTTAAACACAACCCAACAAGGTCATGTAGATTTCTGTGTGGGCTACGGGATAGCTTAAACAGTAGTTTGATTGAATGGCTGTTCACAAGGCAGTGTGAAATGCCAGCACTGAGGAGAGGTGTAAGTGGGAAGAAGCAGACTACTCCATCCTTTGTGTGGTCGAATGCGCAGCCTCCATTGTTTCAGGCTGGCTGTCCAGCCCCATCAGACTCTCTCCTTCACTGCTTTGTCTTGAGCTGCATGACCACTTCCTTCAGCCAGGTCAGGGCAAGGTCATGATTTTAAAAACTTGCTGTCCGGCTGTTCAAACATAGACATGATTTAGTATTTACACCACATTTAAAAGCATACATCTGAGTAAATTTGAGCAATAAACAAACCAATGTGATGTCACAAAAATGTAAGAAATGTTAACGAACGCTTTTAATAATAGACCTTTGTTTCATATCGGATTAATTGAATCAGCCGTCTATAAAAGGGCGCAGCAGGCTTCAGATTTACTGCAATGAATTAACCTTGCCAGTTAACCTTAATGGGGTCAGCTATTTAAATGTAAAGACATGGGGCAGTCTGACCTCCTCCACTTGTCCTAGGGCACAGGCTGTCTCATCAGACCAGGTATGGTGACTCTATACCCTTAAAAAAAAAAAAAGCAAATTGGCCGATGTGCCAAAAGACACAACATTTTTAGACCAGGTCAGCCTAGTATTACGAGAGAGTTGGATTGGAGGTGGGGAGATCAGATAAAAATCAGCTCAGGCCTTTGATCTTTAAGAACCTGATAAGATGTTACACAGTGGCATGCTGAGTAGACAAGCAGATCGACATGGCAGGTACAAACAAGCATGCAGAGGTGGAGATGGTTAGAGAGAAATAGCTACATAAAGAAACGGTTTTTATGAGGGGATAAGATAATTCGCTATGCTTTTCAGACTAGATCACTTTTTAGGGTTGAACACAAAAAATTGTACAGAGAGGACAGTGTTTAAAAAAAGTCTTAAATGACACAGTCTGCTAATTTAATCTAGTTGCATGGTTAAGAATTTTATTTCTGGCTATTTACATATACGTTTTGATATGGAAATAGAAGGTATATAGAAACCAAGGCAAACCACCATAACAACTGTAACTGTGCAGTACTTATGTAATACTCAAAACTCCAATAAAGCCCATAGGGAGAGGGCTGTGTCTGGGTGATTCTCTGGCAATGATTTAGGGCATGCGTGTGGAGGCCAGACAGGGCCTGATGGCCTGAAACAGATGCCTGGCTGTCTGGCTTGTGGAGGAGGGGAAACTGTACTCGAAAGGAAGCTGTAACGACTCACCAAATCAATGTGCCTCCTCTGGGCCTCCTAGCAACAGTGCCGCAACACAGCTGCATGCACTGCACCTGCAGTCAGGTCCGAACACATGTAAGTGAAAGAGAGAGAGAGAGACATATATAACTGAAGACCAAATATTTTTTTGCAAGGAAATAAATGATGAGAAATGATACGGTACAGAATGATCACCTGTTTAGTCTTTTGTCTCACAAAAGAAATAAAAGCAAGCGAAACAATCATACTTGTAATGGATAGCTCAGAACCACATGATGAACCAAAAATGATGCTAGATCTAACAGTGCATGAAAAAAGTGATGTAAATTATATGCTATGGCTTTGACAGTTACCAGATTTTAAATGACCGAATAGTAAAATATAGTTAAATATACAGGTAAACTGACTAGCGTTAGCCAATGCTTTTTTTATCACCTTTATTGAAACACCAGTTATGGAAATATTGTTTGAAAGTTTTATAATTACAACAGTTGCAAAGAGTTGTAGATTTTATGGCAAGGTGCATTCATTCTAAGGAGATTATGTGCAGAGCTTTATTAGAAATAGGCAGTACGACTGCTATAAATGCAAAAATAAAAATTAATTAACAGTCTTCACTTCATTCTGTCCTATTCTGTAACTGAATTAGTTTTCTTTATTTTTTTACCTCAATTTTAGACTGGAAACAACATTCAAATTTAATTTTGTGAAGACTTTTTGATCCTTTTCTTGTTTTTGTAGACATACAGAATAAATTAATAAATTTAACCCAGTATTTCTCCAGAAACGTTATAATTTGTATATTTTTAACAAGAGTACATCATCTTCACTGCTGTTCATTCATTCATTCATTCATTCATTCATTCATCCATCCATTCATTCATTTGCCTATTTATCCCACTGAATTTATTGTAGTTTAAGATTCAAAATCACCACAAAGATCAAGGTTTCATATCTGATTCTATCTAAGAGATCAGGTCATAAATCGGATGCCTTGTCTACCGCCACAGCAAACTAGATAAAGCTTAAGTAAGTCTTGCTCCAATTAAAAGGATTAAGAATTTAGGCTCTCCATTATCAGTTCTCTCCTACAGACTTCAAAGAGCACATGAAGTGAGAAAGCAGCTGGCCTGCTGGTGTGACTTTTTCTCTCTCTTGCTGCTGTTTGCGTTGAGGATGTTTACCGATCCCAGCAAGGACAAACAGGCTCATTGTTGTTTGTATGGAGACCTGCTCAAACAGACATGCTTGTGTAGATGATTCAGCAAGGATGTGTCTCAGTGTTGTCTCTGTCTTTACACACTAGCCTTAGCTTTGAAGACAGTTTTTCCCATTACCAGACCACATTAGGGTTGTGGGGGTCTGGAGCAGCCAAGCAGTCAGATGTTCTAACTACCTAACTAGCATCTAAAAATGCTATTTATAATATTTTGTGACAAAGCAAAAGCCTTGTGGTTTCTTTATGTAATGTTGTAAACCCATATCACTTGTACTGCTTCATAAATTTTACTGCACTGTTAATTATTTTCAATGTAAATTTAAAACATCACAAAATATAATTGTTTAACATAATAAATAAACAATCCAAGCATTTTTAATGGCTAAATTCTTTTAGGAAGTAAATTCCCCAAGGAGTTCAGATTACACCCATACATCAATATACTGTATGAAAAAAAACCCGACCACTAGGTGTCACTATGAAACACTGCCACAACCACTGCCTCTGCATTTCAGCACTTTTAGCAGCTGTACAAACATGTAATTCCCAGATTACAGTCAAGATCTCTGTCTGACACATACATACCAAATAAAAAAAACATGGCACACCAAATACTAGAGCGGACGTGTTATTGAGTGCTCTGGTGTGATATACTAGGAAGCTTTGTTAAGGTGCGAAAGCAGTGCAATTTAGAAACAAATATATGCCATAGTGAGGTTAATATTGTGTTGTGATTGTGGGCCGCTCATCATAATAGTCCAAATAGTCATCATCTATGGGAAACCAAGACAATAATAAATTGACCAAAATCAAAGCAGTTTAATTTACTTTAATTTTTTCAATACAATAGTTACTGACAATACATACAACAGATAGATAGATAGATAGATAGATAGATAGATAGATAGATAGATAGATAGATAGATAGATAGATAGATAGATTTTTATGTCACTGCAAGGTATAAGTAACATAGCAACGAAATGCTGTTTAGTATCTACCAGAAGTGGAACTAGTAGCACTGTGCAAATGCAGATAAATATGTAAGTATGTACATTAATAAATAAGGCTTTGTCAATATGTGCAATAAGGATAATGTGCAAGTATTTACAGCTAGTAAAGTGTAGTTATGCATTGTGCAAAAGTGTGCATATAATGTAATTTAGTATATAGATTATATACAGTTAATTAAGTGTAATGTTATAGATTAGCAAGGCACAATGTGATTATTAAATTTAAAAGCCTGACTGATTTTAATAACCATCCATTACCTAGTTTATAGTTGTGTGACATCGATAATGGATGATTTGTTTAAGAATTCATGCACAACATGCATGATTTAGCATTATGATCAACTGAAACAAAAAACTTGAACATGATATTTAAATAAGCACATGCCAATCTGTGTTAAAAGATACAAGACTATAAATCAGATTAGAACAAGCCTGTAGAGGTGGTTTTATGATGGTGGGTGGTGGGGAGACTTCCCTTGCATCCTGCAGGGGGGTTGGAATCTGACACAGTTCAAGTGTCAAAAGCCTTTTAACTAGCAAAATCTCAAACAATGTCTTATTACTTTATTGTGCATCATTTACAGACATTCATCACACTTTCTCCAGCTTTAAAAAAAAAAGATACAAGAATTATTAAACTATCGTTCTGTTAAAATATACATCGACTTTTGCTTCACTTTATATTTGATTCCATCATAAGCAATACTTTGTGTGTGACAGAAGCTTATTGTTGCATAATTCATTTTCTAATTAATTATTGACTCATAAAACAATTATACACACAATATGCTAGGGAAAAAAACACCTTAAATCATTCTTAAAAGAAGACCTCTTTGTAAGTGTATTTTTTTTTTTACCTTAAACTCATTTGGCTTATAGGGTCAGTTTCCAGATTAATCATAGTGTATCATATGTTTCTTTGCCTAATTGTTTAGCATTTATTTACTAATTTAGTCACTGCGATATCATTTTAGTCTAGACAATATGAAACATAAAATGGGAATGTTTTTCAATATTTTAACATTCTAAACTCTTTAAGATTAGATTGGATTTAACTTTATTGTCATTGCTTATAGTTACAAGGCAACAAAATGCAGTTAGCATCTAATCAGAAGTGCAAAAGAGCAGTGCATTATAAACATATGTACATATAAATAATGTTTTGCAGAGAATAAGCTTATATTATATATAAATATACAGTATTAGTATAAACATACATTTCAGCATATTTGACATGAAAAAAATTAATGTAATAAATAGTCAACAAAATAGTCCAATCCAAAATGTTAAGAAAAAAAAAAGTGTATATTTTTTTCTTCTACCTTAAACTTTTTTTCAATTCTGACAAAATTTTTTAATAAAGTTATTTTGTGTAATTTGGGACAGTATGAGGAACTGGTATAAATATATTCATCAGTTCAGGCTTTTATTTTGATCCTTATCTATAATTATAGATCATAATTCATGGTTTTATTCATTTAAGTTCTGCATATTTCCAACATAAATCAAATGCCAATAGCACGTAATAATAATTAATAATTATCAAAGTATTTTAATAGTGTTATGCTGTGTCATATTATAAAATTAACTATATTAAATTGTACATAAACAAGAACAGGCGGTGTTTGGATAATTTTCTTAATTATAAATATGTTTTAATTAAATATGAACAGATCAATTACCACTAAATGAAAGAAAAAAAAACATTCCAAAAATATTTACAGTAGCAACATCGAACTTCATTATAAATATCAACTTTTGGAATTTGTATTTTGGTTAAATTGGGTCATCGCCTGTATTTTGTGGGAATCATAAATAACTTTAACTTAAAAAAACCACGTGACTTTTTCCGCACAAAAATGTGGCGGTGCTTTGTGGTTGGTGTTGACCACGCCCCGTATGACGTCAAACGAATGAAGTCACGCTAGTCAACAATTAGTTTTTAATCATAAGGGCATTAAATAAACGCAGTTAATTTAAACGGTCGATATATCGTTTATACCTCAATATAAAATGCCAACAAATCGCTTATAAACTATTTTTGAAAATCGGAAAATAGTTTAAACTATGAATTTTAGTTTAACACACTCACCAACATGTATATGCAATAAACACATAAAAAATAAAATGTATTGATAAAAATCATAAGCGAATCATTTATTCGCTTAAAACGTTTTTTTGACTCTGTGCGGTTTTTAACTATTTTTGTGCCGCAATTAACTGAACTGTGAGGAAACTTTCACGTAATGTAAACATTTCAATAAAAGAAATTAGAGTCCACTGACAAAGATTTTAGTAAAGTTATAACAGATTAAAGAATACAGTAAGATGGTTTGTTTGCTCTGACTTTCTGCGCCAGCGTCACAGCACACACCTGGTCCCATACCTGCGCACACTTCCTGTTCAAACGTCACTACCTGCTAGATTGTTTTCCAAACTGCGTCGTCAACGAAACAAAACGATCTGCCGGAAAATCCGTGGACTTCCTAAAGCTAACAGAGGTGTATGATTTATGTTGTGGGACAGTCCTTTTTGTTTGAGTCCCAGCTAAATAATTTCCCCCTGATATCAGCTTAGAAATTCTTCGTTTTATTGCGCACTTCCGGAAAAGCCGCGCAGGTAAGGCGAGTTTCGTTGTTTTTTTGAGCGGGCAAGCGATCGCGTTCTCTATTTCCTCTTTTTCTTTTGGCTTTATAAAAATGTCATCTAATTGTAATTTATTTCGTATTATTGATTGATTAAAAATCATCATTTGAGTTTATTGACCCCACGGCTGTCAGCGCCGTGTCCAGATGCGCCCTTTTTAAGGTCATTGACTCGCGGGCTGCATCTTTAAAGTAGTTAATTTAAATAACAAATAATCTTAAAATCCGACAATGCTTATTGTATTCCCTTATATTTTATTTCTCACTTATTTTTTCCCCATTTATATTTTATTTCTCAATTTTTTTATTCCCTTATATTTTATTTCTTACTCATTTTATTCCCTTACATTTCATTTTTCTTTAAATAAAGTTTAACAAGTTCTCCCTCTCTCACTTGCAGACAGGTTTTCTGAAATGACTGAAATGATTTATAGTGCTATACCCAGGTGTCGTGTCAAAAGCCTGTAGAATCTCTTTCTGTGCACGTGTATCTGTCATTAAAGACATTTGCGACAATCTCGTGAGATTAACCAATTACAGTATTAAGAACTTTTGCCGTCACTCTTATTGCTGGGTTTTGTCATTTCTATTGGGAATCTATTGACAGTTGACAGGTCACTTATTCTGACCAGCAGCACAGACATTCAGTCATTCATTCATCTTCTATACCTGCTTATTCACTAATTCGGGGTCACAGGGATCTGCTGGAGTCTATCCCAACCATCTCTGAAAATGAGAAAGGCAGGACAGGTTGCCAGTTTATTACAGGGCCACACTCACATTTACTCCTATGGGCAATTTAGAATCACCAATTAATCTAACATACATGTTTTTGGACTGTGGGAGGAAACTGGAGAACCCGGAGTAAACCCACACAAGCACTGGGAGAACATGTGAATGGAAATCAAACCCTGGCCTTCTTGCTTCGCACTAAGCCACTATGCTGCCCACACATAGACATGTGAACTGAAAAGAAGAAATTAAGTTTTTGCATTTGTATATTTGTCTTTTAATATGTTGTAGCACAGTGGTTAGAGTGTTGGACTGCTAATTAGAGGACCAGGGTTTGATTTTTAGCACCACCAAATCGCAAGTTGCTAATGGGCCCCTGAGCAAGACCCTTAACCCTCTATTGCTCAGTTGTATTAAAGAAATAAATGTAAGTTGCTCTGGATAGGAGCGTCTGCCAAATGGTGTGGATGTAAGCAGTGATAATGTTATATATAATAATGACCCTTGCAGCCTCCTTGGCTCTCTCTCTTTCTTTATTCTTACCATCAAGCGCTTGTTTAAATTAAATACATAGACCTGCTTGAATTATATGTATGGAGGCAGTATAGACTACGCTATGAAGCTGCTTATTTATCTCTATAAGGTAGTGATGCAGTGAAAGGTATATAGTTTTTCTGTCAGTCTGACAATCTCATTTTCTTTAATTTACGATTTTGTCTATAGGTGGTGGACAGCAGCATTGTTGAGTTCTTATGTTGCACCTCTCTCCTTGATATTGATATTGACTGCTGAACACTGGAGGACTGATATTTGGGTAATCGCTTAAAATGTCTTTACTGCTTTAAACTCATTCAGGATTTTGGTATGCTTCAAAAATTTAGTTTAGGAGTCTTAATATACAGATGGACTGTTATGGTATCAAGCAAACTATTATATTATTGTTTGCTATATTGCCAAGCCAGCTATTGAGCGCAGTTCTTTTGAATAAAGGGAAATACAGATATTATTGTGTACTCGTATTAAGACAAAATATCCCATAGTAGGCCATTTTAAACATTTTTTTCAATTATTTGGTTTTTGGATTCATAGCTAGCTAGTGAAGACTGAAACCGCCAACTCTGTCTTTTAGATTTATACCATTTTCATGCTTTGCTGTGCCCAAATCAATGTGCAATCAGGTTTTCACTTCTACAGTGCCGATATTCATGTCCACACTTATTGATTCAGCAGTGTTAAGTTGTTGGGTTCAAGGGTTAAACGTTCGTCATGTTAGAGAGTCAAATATTTATAAAGCTGTAGTTAGTAGAAAGCTTAAAATAAAGCCAACCGCAGTATCCTAGATCTTCCCAACTTTTATAAGCGGTCTATGGGAAACTGATTATTACTCGGATACAGAAAAAAATCTACACTTATCAACTGGGAAGACATAAACACTCTGTGTTTAGTACACAACTCTTATACTTAACTCAAGGTATATCTCAGACATTAGATAGGAAATTATTCACAGCGGTGTTGAGGGCATTCACAGATTTGTATACATTTACCAGAAAATGTACATAACGCTTGATTTTTCACTACCCTGACACATTTCCAGTTAGTCCAAAGTCAGAATTTTGACGTTTGATTTATTTTGTGGAAAACTCGTGCACAGGGATCCTCTTTCAAACTGCTACCCGTGAGGACACACGTCATTACTTTTTATGATAAACATATTAATAATAACCTGTTTTGTTTGTGCTTTCAGTCATATACTGTCTAGTTTGGAGTCTTTCAAAATGTTCTACGTTAAAGGACCACATGTATAGCCGCTATTGTTCACACAGTTAAAATGCTATAAAAACTATTCTCGTTTCTCTTCCTACTTTGTTTGAACCTCCAGTCAGAATTAGGTCGAATCCCTAGAATCTGTATTAAAATCACCTTTATTGCTAAGTACAATGGGTTTACATGTACAATGAGTTTGTCTTGGTTTGCTGGTGACTTTATGATGACAGTAAAATAATAAAATAAAAATGTATCCATTATTCATATATATATATATATATATATATATATATATATAATAGATATATATATATATATATATATATATATATATATTGCGATATTTCGTTTTTCTGCAAGATATATTACAATATAAAAAAGTTTCACCCAATGACTTGAATAGCTCTATTTGGAAAGAATTCATTATTTTTGAATGAATGTGTTGATTTTGTAAGCAAGTGAACCTGCATAAAATATAATACACATATTTTAATCATAGATAAATACAATAGAATAAAGATGTAAATAAAATAGTGTTTTATGGTTTTTCTGGAGATTCAGATACAGAAATTAAATAATGAAATATAAAATCAAACGGTATCGACTTCACAGTATAAATTAAACACAATCAATCTTTGTTAAAGTTAAAGTGAGTGTTTTTTGTGTCTGAATGATTTAAACTTGTTTGTAAAGTTTTACACAGTAACAGAACCTAAAACAATGAACAAAAGATAAACTTTCACTCGATTATTATTAAACTTTACAATTAATCCACCAATCACACGTGTTCTGAACTGCAGTCAGTGAAAATATCATCACACACTCGACACTGAACCTCCTGTAATGCGACTATTGCAGATACACACATTGCGATATTGATGCTGAAACGATATATTGTGCAGCTCTAGAATGTAGACAGTTTTAAAAACAACTTTAACAGCAGCAGACGCTAAAGAACCTCAAGGAATCAATATTTACTTTAATACAGTTTCTGATTGTTATACACACTAAAGATAGCTTAAAAACGTGATTTGACTCTGATCAAAGTCTTAGTTTTAGTTTTTTTAGTTTATTATAAGATTAGTGTTAGCTAACTAGTGGCTTTATTTGGCTTTGGCTGATATACTTCTGTTAAACATCCACTTTGTGCTGAATACACTACATGGGCAAAATGTTTGTGAACACCTGATCATTACTGCGCCTACCCCTCATTGTTGTTTTCCTCAAATTGTTAAAGTTTGTTAAAAAAAGTTAAACCCCAGCTATCTGTACTTATTTTATGATCTACCTAAAAAGTTATAAGTAGACTTATATTAGAATTGTTTTCTAGACTTTGTTCATCTTTTTTGATTGTAATTGATATTTTTTATGATATTAAACGCTTTAGATTTTGGCTGTGGGAGAACAGACACCTGTATTCTAACATGAGGGCTTAGCTTACTTGTTTCACCTTGTTAAAGTAAAGCTAGATTTTGTCATTTAGTAACTACATGACTTTTGGACACTGACCTCTGGCGAAATAGAGTATTTCATACTTTCCACTACACTTGGCAATTTGTATTACGTCTGCAGTAATTTTTACGTCTACAGTGAAATCCATTAGATTTAGAGTCTACCTGTGCGTGCTTATTTATAGGATTTCTTTTCGGAAATAGTTATCTGACATTTCGGCTAGATTTACCCCCTTAAAAGGGCATAGTGTCCGACAGTCTGTCAGAAAGGTTATGCATACAAATATTACATTTAATGCGAAGAGGTGGAGAGGCTTGCGTCCAAAACTGAAGCTTGCACATTGGCCTTTCCTATGTAGACCTTTCACCACTGGCTCATGGAATGTTCTTCCTATGTCTGATATCAGCACATGAACTCCCCCCTTTTCCAGCCCCCATATGCGCACACACACACACGCTCGCATAACTCGTCCCCTCCTCCTGTCTGTATGTCTGGACACTGAACACCACTCTCCACTCTGCTTCAGTCACACGGTTCTCTCTGGCTGCGGAGTTTTGTGTATGTACAGGTTTTAGTATCAGGCTCAAGGCAGTCCCTGTGGTGGAATTTGATTCCCGCTTTTTTTTTTTTTTTTGCATGGATTGATTTCTAGGCATCTTGTGATTGTTAGCTGTGAGGTGGGTGAAAAATCCAGAGAACATTTACTGCTTGAAATGTACAGAGGAAATGGTTTGTTTATTCACCGTGGAGTTGATTTGTACCGGTAGTTGGTACTGTAATGTTATTTCTTGTATAAAATTATACCCTTTCAAATAATTTGCATTCAATAATTCTTAGTCATTCCTAAGGAAAACTTGTTCTGAGGACACGGCTGACTTTCTTTCTATGCATATTGTTGCTGTTAAGTGGTTTTGTGTCATTTCCTGTTCAGCCAAGCGGGAGCCAAAAAAAACCTTCCACACTTTTCTTTGTTCTCTTTTTCACCAGAAATGTAAGCTGAGGAGACAAAGAAGGCGGATGTCTTCTCTGGATCTTTGAAAAAAACGACAAGGTTTAGAGATAGTGGCGATTTGAGGAATCCAAAGCGACCATGGCAGAGCAGAAGACACTGGCATCACCGGGTAGTTTGACCTGGTCGCGTGTGTGCAAAGAGTGTGGGCAGTGCCATGAGAGCCAAGACAGTCATGTTTATGAGTACCAGGATGAGGTGGATGATGAGTTAGTGTGTCACATATGTCTACAGCCACTTCTTCAGCCTGTGGACACGCCGTGTGGACACACGTACTGCCTGCAGTGCCTAAGCAGCTTCTTGCGTGAGCAGGACTTCTGCCCTGTGGATCGGCAGCGAGTTTCATTGCAACAGTGCCGGACTGCAAGTCTGCTGGTGCGCAACCTGCTTGATAAACTCACCGTGTTGTGCCCTTTCTACAGCGAGTGCCAGCAAAGCATGCAGCGGTGTGAGCTACAGCCTCATCTACACAACAGGTCAGTGTATGAGGTACACTACACCGTACAAGTATCTGTATATAATTTTTATCATTTATTTAATGCTCATTTTAGTTCACTGCTATATTCAGGTTATTAGTATTTATACTTGGTATGTGTAATAGCTTTATGCATACAAATGTGTGTGTTAAAATGAAATTTGTATTATTTATTACTAAATTTAATTTCAACATCGACACACAATGTTACACTAATTACCGTTGATGGACAAATTAGCCACATTTACATCAGGATATCAGGGAACTACGTGTGGTGTATCACGTCAAGGATTATTTCATCCATTGCACTTATCTCCTGGGTTTCGGCAGCCATGTTCAAGATGCAGTTCTGTTTGTGGGAAGTGGTGGCTCATGGTTAAAGTGTTGGACTACCAACCTGAAGATTGTGGGTTTGATTCCCAGGTCCACCAAGCCACCACTGCTAGGTCCCTGAGCAAGGCCTTTAACCCCCAATTACTCAGTTGTATAAATGAGATAATTGTAAGTCGCTCTGGATAAGAATGCTGTCAAATGCTGTAAATGTAACTCTCTCTACACACTATTCCTTACCATTGTCATCATACTTAAAACTAAACACCCCAAAACCAAACATCCAGTCGAAGGTGGACGTTACACTTTACCATAAATCCAAATATCTTTATTGCATAATTATCTACTGATTTTTAATTTGCACAAGCAGTCAGTCATGGCCATACAGGTCTATTTTTATCTTCTTCATTTCCCTGGGGCTCACAGCAAAATTATGCTAAGGGGCCCTCCTAGCTGACCTGTAAGCCATTTGCCATTGCCACAAAGTCACACCTGACAACACAGTGCTGTCCCTCAATTAAACAAAACAGTTCCATTTCCATCAGTCAGAAAAAGGAGAACAATACAGAACAAAACAAACAATATTTAATACATAGAAGTAGAAATGGAAAAATTTAACCTAGTTTTGACCTTTGGGATTAACCTTTGGGGTTCTCTTTACAGTCTGAGCATTTTCAGTATCAGCATGGGCACTAATCTGTTTAGGCTGTCTAGAAGAAACTGAAAAAGTATGTCACATAGTTATTTTAGCAGTCACAAATATGTGCCATCACGCCCTAATATTATACTGGTTTGACAGATGTTTCCACTGGAAAGCATGTGTTTCATGTTGTGCACACGTGCATAAATATTCACACATTTATCTTTTCCAAACCGCAGTTTATAAACACTGTTGTACATGTCGCATTTATCATGCGTTAAAAATGTATTTTACTTTAATTTATGTCAAGGACTAAGTCACAGAACACACAGTGCTCAAAGTGGATGGCTTACATTTTTTTTTTTATACAACTGAGCAATTGGGGGTTAAGGGCCTTGCTCAGGGGCCCAATGGTGGTGTTGGGAATCAAACCACAATCTTCCCAGTATCAGTCCAACGCCTTAACCACTGAGCTACCACTTCCCCAGTTTACCTGATTGCTGTTGCTTCTCGTGGGTTTTTTCTTCTGTAAATGACCTAGATACTTCCACTTCATTCTTTTATTTAGGTAAACACTGTCAATAGTTTTGACACAATGGTAAGGGAGGGGGGCAATACACAGCTCGGGTAGTGAGCGTACAGGGCTGACCGGCTCTGATCATTTTGAAGTCAAAACCCCTGTAACCAGCCATGACATCTGCTCGCACATTTAAACCTGCTAGTCCGTCACACTGAACATTCACCTTTGGTAAAGTTAGAGTTGTGGATCTGGACCCTGTCCCGGAAACACAAGGCTTTAACATCATGTTGTAACAGTTGTTCATTTGTACACTGCCCAAAGTATTACTTATGCAAAGTTTGTCACTCCTCTGTTTAGTTTGTCAGGCAGTATAGAAGTATGTTTATTAAACTGAAGCACTGCTTATACTACGTTCTACAAAGCAAGAGGTTTTCATTCATACATGCTTGTTGCCTATAAGTGGGCATTTTTAAAGGTCACACAACATTTTTTTTTTAGAATGTTAACAGTTTGTGTCGATCAATTACTTTAAATTTAATCCGACTGATAGAGAAAAATGGGCCAAAGGTTAAAAGCCAGACCTTGGTCGGTCAGGGTTACGTTTTATCAGATGCCTATCCCAGAAACTTGGGTGTGAAGTGTTAATTAACCTCTGGACATTACGGCAATTTAGTATCACTAACTCACATACCAGCATGTTTTAGGTAGGGTAGGTGGAACTTGGCAAGGCAAAAGAAAACGCACACGCACACACACACACAAAGGTAGAACATGCAAAACATCACACAGGCAGTAATATGGGCTCTGATCACCCTAAACCAGGTGTTGGACTGCTAACTTGAAGATTGGATTAAATTGGATTCCCAGCACCACCAAGTTACCACTACTGGGGCCCTGAGTTAACCCTTAACCCCGAGTTGCTCAGTTGTATAAAGGGCACTTTACAGCAGGATGAACTTGGCTTGGTGTAGGGTGCAGACACTATTTACACATTTACACAGTTACATTTAATCATAAATGATAAATAAGATAAACGTAAGGCGGTCTGAATAAGGGCGCCTACTATTTTGTTTTAAATGTATTTTAAAGGTTAAAATTTTTTTTTTTTACCAGATATTTATAAAGTGCTTTTAATGCTAATTCATAATGCAGCTGAACACAATTTGAGGTAGAAAGATGTCCTCTATGACCAGTATAGGTAAACAATAGTTTACATTTCTTATTTCGATTCCTAAAAAAGTTTATAAATGTGGTTTGGCGCTTGATTGTCTCTGGATTGGGGCTTATTTTTAACTAAGCTCAAAGGTGCAGTGAGACATTTTGTTCCTTCCTCGCGGTTTAAACCCACACCTCCTGAACCGATGAACATGCACAGACTAGACGACCAGAGGAAACACTACAATACATCCAAAAACTTATAATACAGTTAATAACAGTACTAAAATACCAAACTTAATAATAGAACCGGATTACACTGTGCTGCTGTAGTCGAATTAATTTATAAAGATACACAAACTACATAGACTATGAGTTATTATCAAAACACACCAAAATCCAATCACACCAAATTCCAACCTGTCCAAAAGAAATACTGTAACCATGACATCATCTTTCAGACCCTTTGACTCCTGTAGTCAACTCCAGTGTGGAAACACAACAGATTAATTCCGGTTTTCGTTTTGTTTAAAACCAGCCTTTTTTCCACAGTATGTGAATACGCTGTGACACGGTTGCCAGATAGAAGTAAAACTGTACATTCCATAAACTAAAAAAAACCCCCAGCAATCCCATTCTGTCGTTCTGGTGTCATTATTCACACTTGTATTATGGTAATAATTAGCCGTATATTTCTATAGATAGATACTGGTGTGATAATTCCCAATCTGGCAACTGATTACGTCTACTGCCTGCATTAGGAGTGTGCAGATGTACGCAAATAGATATGTTGACAGACGTAGGAAAGCCTATTATAATATTTTGATTGTACAAAGCTTTTTTTTTTTTTTTTTTTTTTTTTAGTCCTACAGCTTTCACATATAAATATAAATACATATAAATACGTTTAGATGACTTAAGTTAATGAGTGATTAAGAGAATTTTAACCAGCAAAGAAATTATTTAAACCAAATAATCTACACTGCCTTTAACTGAAAAGCTAAATATAAATCAAATTATACCTTTTTATTCTATGTTAATTATGTAACTCCATGCGATTAAAAATAAGAAGTTTGATTCGGGCCAGAAATGGGCTTCATTTTTAGCAACCATTTAAAATTCCTGCTTAAGGAATCTTTTGCTCTACACATAAAATTTCCATGTTTTGTTATGTGCACAGAAAATATTTGGTCCCCGGCTTTGGCCTGGCCTCCTACTTATCATCTGACCCATCATCTGTGATGTAATGTTCAGATCTAAATGTTGTTTGAAGGTTAATGAATGTGGACTGAAAAGCCTCGGCGGAGAAGGTAAAGGATGAGGACATTTACTCAGTCAGACCTGCCCCTGATCAAGTCTTACCTGTCAACTTTGTCTGTCTGCGGTAAAAAGGATAGCAATTCATTTTAGTAATCCTTCCACCCACTCTGTTTCTGTGTGTTCCATAATCCCAGGTCTTCCTCTAATTCAACTAACAAAGAAACAACGCCTGCTGAGACAAACACTGACATGTGCTTACAAGTTATCACATGGAGCACTGAAAGAAAGATAAATGTACTATTCATTGTATCATTCCGGTTCAACTCTTATATTTGGGAATACTGAAAGACATTTACAGGATTACATTTGCTACAGCTATCCCATAATAATTGTTAGGCAGGTTAATTACCAACATACTTCATTAGCAAGCAATGAACTATGCTTGCTAATGTTTTCTTTTCCTTTGTTTCCCATGTCTGTGCTCTGTGTTCTGTCTTTCTCACACCATCTTTCTGTCCCTCTTATCTTTTGTCTCATTCCATCGGTTCGCCTTCACTTCCTCCTTTCCAGATGCCCCGAATTCAGACGACTCAGAGAAGAGACTGAGAAGAGAAAGAGACCCTTCTGGAATGAGGTGAAAGTAAACAGGACAGAGGAAGAATTGGACACCAAATCCAACCCAGCACACACACGTACCAATATTTCTCGTGCCCCAACGGAGCCTGGCATGGTTAATCCTGCATTTGAGGAGGCAGATGATGGTAAAGCCATTTTGTTATTCTTTTCAAACCGAAACACAGACATGTGTAACTGGTCTTTCAAATATTAAAATGTAAAATAAAGTCTAGGTTCGATTAAACAAAACTATTTATCCATCCAGGTTAGCGTGCAAGATTCTGTTGAATATATTTCACGAGTGATCTTGTAAATATTAAACAGAATCTTGTACGGTATCCTGGATCAATAGTTTTGTTTTTAATCTTTGCAGACTTTTATTATGAAGTTTTCATAGCTTTGGATTCGTTCCAGAAAATAGTGTTGGTAAAGTTAGTTATTGACGTTTAGCACCTTTTCAGTCTGAGACAGAAAGTGTGAAGGACCTACAGAATCCAAGGGAAAGAGGAGGAAATAGATTTGCAGCTGTCTTGGCTCTCGGTCAGAAACCGAAACAGTTGGTGTCTTTAATGGGGCAATTCCTTGTGTGAGAGGAAAGTTTGGGTTTACTGGGAAACCTCAGTGATTATATTGCTTAAGCAGTCGTCAGATTATGACTGTCTGCTGTCTTATGTCCAAAACATGTCATTTACTGTGTCACCCAGTCCTGCATGGCGTCCTAGATGCACCAAAACAAAAAATAGAATCACCTGGTAACAAATGATTATTTTAAACATAACGTTATCACCCGTGTCTGTTCTGTGAGTGAGTCATTCTTCTGACTGATGATTATACAAGCTTGGAAACTTTATCCATACTAACCAAACTATTCCTGGACGTCATCCAGCTGATTCGCTTAAAGGAAAATTTGATTTTTGATTAAGTAGCTTAAGGTTCTTTTATTTGCACATGTAGTAGTGGTTTAAATATTCAATGTTTTTTTTCCTACTAGGAACTCCTCTCAGGTCCAGTCTTGTTGCAGAAGCAAACATTATTGAGCTGCGTCGTGAGGAACCAGGAGAAAATTTGGGTTTGCGCATAGTTGGAGGGAAGGACACACCCTTGGGCAATATTGTCATTCAGGAGATTGTGCGTGACTCAGTGGCTGCTCATGATGCCAGACTTGCCCCGGGAGATCACATTCTAGAGGTGAGACACATACAATTTCATTGCATGTCTGTTCAAAAGAGATCAGGTTAAACTCCCTTTTTTTCCCCTGTACCTGTTGTTAGACTTTACACCCAATGTACAC
The DNA here is from genome assembly GCA_005784505.1 of Bagarius yarrelli. Classification (NCBI taxonomy): domain Eukaryota; kingdom Metazoa; phylum Chordata; class Actinopteri; order Siluriformes; family Sisoridae; genus Bagarius; species Bagarius yarrelli. The sequence goes on from VCAZ01000088.1 coordinate 216,332, forward strand.
ACTGGGTTTGCATTCTAGCCAGGGATTTGTGTAAAGGGCATTTTGTAAAGGGCAGTATTTGCTGAATGTTGGGAAACGTTTTGTGGTGTGCAGCGAATTTGCCGTGCAAGCAGTGCTCATAATTTTTTTATGAACTTGGTCATCCTAATGTGTAACAGTAGCTCACAGGAGAGTGAGTAACATTACTCTCTTCACTCTCTCCTTTTCCTCTGTATGGATGGATGAAGTGCATTTTGTCCTTATGAAGATTAAGCTGTGGGTTGTACCGCTGTTAAACCTGTTAAATAATAGGATAACATTTCTGCTGATATTCTGCAGGAAAATATTTTCCATGCTTCCTAGAAAAAAGCCTCTGTTCCAAGGTTAATGTTTGTAGTTGCCTACCATAAGCTTAGTTACACAATCACCCATTCAATAGGAAAAACATGGCTTAGTCTGTTTGATTTTTTTTTTAATCATTATTAAATTCTATGAATTAAGACAAAATGGAACTGGTATGCCTTTCTGTGTGGAGTTTGCATGTTCTCTCTGTGCTTGTGTGGGTTTACTCCGGGTTCTCCGGTTTCCTCCTACAGTCCAAAAACATGGATGTTAGATTGATTGGTGTATCTAAATTGCCCATAGGATTGAGCGTGTGTGTGTGTGTGTGTGTGTCCCTGTGATGGACTGGTGACCTGTCCAGGGTGTCCCCCTCCTGTCTTTCTCCCTTTCATAGACGGCTGGGATAGACTCCAGACTGTGACCCCGAATTAGGGAATAGGCGGGTGTAGAAGATGAATGAATGAATGAATGAATGGAACTGGTATTTAAAGTTGCCAGTACTGTTTAATAATGTAATTTATGTGTTTAAGATGCATCATGTTCAAGTTTACAAAGTTTAAACCTTTGAACATCCTGGTTAATTTTTGCAGCAACATGTACTTCATTTGGATTACTTATTATTTTAATGATAATACTGGTTGTGTGCTTTTTTTTTTACCTTTAACAGCTTTGTTCTATATGACTTCTGCCCCTGGTAGTTTGAACGTAGTGCCCTAGAAACTGAAACACACATGAAGGGTATGGCATGCAGTCAGACTGTTTCAGTCAAAATAAATGGATGTAGTTAGTGGAAGTGGTGGCTTAGTGGTTAAGGTGTTGGACCGATACCAGAACACCGGGGTTCGATTTCCAGCACCACCAAGCCACCACCGTGGGCCCCTGAGAAAGGCCCTTAATCCCCAATTGTTCAGTTGTATAAAAGAGATAAATATAAGTCTCTTAGGCGTCAAATGCAGTAAATGTAAAATATAAAAAATCTTGAGTAATCTCCCATTACTCCAGTCAGATATGTTGACAGGGTTCTGCCTCATCGGGTTTCGTGAAATTTGGCTGTAACCCACTTTGATTTGCCCTGATTGAGGCAGTAAAGAATAGATTTAATAATTGTTGAAATTCTAGCTCTCGGCACCCAGGCTCATAATAAATCACTTTACATAGTAGAGGTTTTAAAACCTGTGTAGAACCCTCAGAAATAAGATAACTGCTTTAAGATCAGGAGATATATTCATTTAAAGGATTTTACTTTAAAGTTATGGTCACTTCCCAAAAAAGATTCCCACAAATGAGCTCATATTGCACTATTTTGACTTGGGAAGCTTTCAACTTCTTTTTACATTTATAGCAGAAAAATTGCGTTTTTGTGGACACAAAAATCTAAAAACTGTGTTGTCTTTTTGCATGTAGTTAATCATTTTGTGTGTGTGTATGTGTGTGTGCACAGGCAAATGATGTGAGCCTTGCCTCTGTCCCTCATGCACAAGCCATTGCTGTATTGCGGAGGCCATGTTCTGTTCTCAGGCTTACGGTTATGCAAGAGAAGGGCTTCAAACCAAAGCCTGAGAACAACGTCCAGCCTTCTACCTCTACAACGGTTCAACCATCACACAATCAGGGCACGGTGATCCAAGTGGCGTTGGTAAAACGTGAGCGTTCCGAGCCCCTCGGCATCAAGCTTATCCGAAAATCAGATGAACCAGGCGTCTTTATCCTTGACCTGTTGCCAGGAGGTCTGGCTGACAAAGACGGCAAACTGCGCAATAATGACAAGGTTCTGGCTATCAATGGCCAGGATTTGAGGCATGGTACACCAGAGAGCGCCGCTCAGATTATCCAGGTACAGGAAGGTTTTAAACGCACACGTTGACTTACACATTTAAGTGTGTTAACTGCTTCCAACACTCCTCATTATGTTATTAATTACCTAATGAGTTAACACCACGATCAGGGTGTCTTCCATTATCTAGAATGTTGTCTGTCTGTTATAGAACAAAATGAAGTACTTGGATTGGTGACAGTTTACAAATTGGCCCAGTTTGTTACCAAAAAGTAAAAATGTTTGGACTAAAAGCAAATTACATGTAAGGATAGATTAAATTTGTCTATACAGAAACTTGTTGTATAATAGTCTTGACTTGGTTTAGTTATATATAAATCTTCTCTGTGTAGATAAAAATAAACACTAGTAACCAGAAGAATATTTGAATAAAAAGACTTAAACTTTTGTAATTTCAGTGTTTGACTTTAAAGAGAATTACATTAGTTTATTTGGTTGTGTAGGGATGTGTTGGCAAGGGTTTCTTGATACGATACAAATCACGATACATTGGTCGCAATACAATATATCATGATATGTTGCAATATAATACATTTTGCCATACACTGCAATACTCGATACCTAAAAAATACAACAAATAAAGCCGGAGACGGACGTATTTTTCAGCGACGACCACAGGAGCGGAGGAGGAAGTCGTTTGACACGCACTGAGGGTTTCCATTAAATATTAACATCAATGTAAACAGTTTAACGTAAAACAATATAAATCCATATGTATTGATAGTAAAGTTAGACTATCAATACACAATCATATATAACATTATCGCTATAGTTCGCTGTGTATATATTTTAACACAGCTCTATTGTTGTGCATGACCAGGCAAGTGAAGTACGAGTAAATTTTGTGGTGATGAGGCTAGCAGAGTCCACTGAAGAGGGAAGTGAGCTGCAGAACAGAGGAGCCAGGAAAGGTGCTGAAAGCCAGTATTTCAGGCGGCGCTCCACATTCCTGAAGGTAAACTTTTGTGTTTGTGTATAATTATGCTGTGATCTGAATAAGCTGATAATGTATAATGGCTGAATTGTCCCAGTAGATCTAAAAAATATATACTGATTATACTGGTGTGTCTGTGAGATTATTAAGACATCACATTGCACATTGCTGGAACTGCAACTGCACCGTTAGCCGTTTTATCTTAGATCTTAATATCGATCCTGTGGTAATAGGCAACATGAAAACCTTTGTAGTCTTTTATAATGTTTCATGTTTAGTGATGTAATGTTAGAGTCAACTGTAAGCTGAACTCTGTAGGCTGTGATCAGATTTCTTGCATTTACATTTACAGAGTTTGGCAGACGTCCTTATACAGAGCGACTTATATTCGCCTCATTTATACAACTAAGCAATTGGAGGTTAAGGGTTTTGCTCAGTGGCAACTTGGAGGTGCTGGGGATCGAACCCTGAGCGGTCCAACACCTTAACTGCTGCGCTACCACCCCCCCCTCTTGTAGCTCAGTATACGGAACTGTATTATTTTCGAACTGTAAACATTATAGCATAGGAATATTTACGAAATGACAGATTCAGACCAAAGCAATACTTTACTGCATGTCGCAATAATTGTCATACTGTATAGTGGAAACTATAGCATTTATCAGCTAAGCTGTGCAGCCATGTGCGTGGAATTTCTGTCAGACCCCCTTCGGTTTTCATTCGGCTCTGCAGCAGAAAAAAAGGCTGTTGTTCCAGCTTGACCCTGAGAAACGCAGCGCTGGTCATGTGGTGTGGTCAGCTTATACTTAATTACTGTAACTCTAAGTCCAGCGCTACCATGTGTTATAGGTTTCTCATTTTCTTTTCTCCATTAAAGCCCCCTTCACACTGCTTAGTGTCACACCTTGCTTCCGTGTCACTTCCTCACTGGCTTTGGAGGTGAAAGGTAGAGACAGCAGATGCAGGCTGGTGAGGGTGAGATTAAAGCAAACAGTCTCTATCTTTGGACCTCGCTGGTGATCAAAAGGCCCAGGGTGCTGCTTTCTCTCTCCCTTTTTTGCTGGTTGGTTTGTGGCTTGGGATCAAAGCTGGTGACAGTTAGCTTTTGCCTGCGGAGTTGAAGCCTTTACTCTTGTTGGGAGGGAGGGACCCCTGCTGAGTAGGAAAAGGCCCCCCACACCCCCTTTGGAGTTCTCCAGACACAAGGAGAAGATAGTGGAAGCTGTGGCTTTCACCACTAGTCATGAGTTATGATGGCAGTGTGTCAGGCCCTTCACATTATCACTTGTCTCCATTTCTAGCAATCTCTAGAACAGAGAAGTGTTTGTTTTTACAAATGTTTTCACCGCAGGACTCAGACACGTCTCTTGAGTTTCACTTTTTTTTTTTTTTTTTAACAACGCTCTACAACTGCTAGCCGATGGATAGGGGTTGTGTGGTTAGTGAAATAAATAAGCAATATTCTAACCAATTGTAATTAAACTCTATTTTCTTTGAGCATCTAGAGTGCATAAGTGAGTGTGCATGTGTGTTTGTGTGTTAGGATCCTCCTGGTGGTTTCTACAGTCAGGAAAAGACAGTGAGTGTGAAAAAGGAGCCACGTCAGTCACTAGGCATCACAATCGCCGGAGGGAGAGATGGCCGCAGCCGTCTGCCTGTTTACATTACCAGTGTTCAGCCAGTGGGCTGCCTGCACAGAGATGGTATCATCAAACAAGGTTTGGCATTTTGCTAGTTATTGCTTAAAGGAGAAGATACATAGAAAGGATAGATAACTGTCAGACACTTCACATTTTTTGGTTTCATCCAATTTACTTTATTAATCAGTTTTTAAAACTCTGATAGACATTTCTGCCCAGTATTCATGTTAAAAGCAGTGGTTACCAGAAATACATATTACTACAGGGAAATGCCCTCGTGTGGACTTGGGGTGGAATAGGTCTCTAGCACCCGCTTGCTGGTCACAGGAAACGACAAATGGGGCAACTTGTTGGCCGTGAGTTGGTCTCCTTGTGTCAGTGGAGGAAGAGATCCTGGTGCTTGAGGATTTTGGTTAGCTGCGGTTACCATATTTCCCAAAGTGTCAATTTGGCTCTAATTTATTTAGACGAGAGGTTGGAGAGGCCCATTCCAATTAATCAGGTTGTCAGGACTTGCCCTGGAGTTGTTTCGGTATTACTATTAACCTTATTTTTTATACTTCCCAGAAGACACTGGCAAAGGGTCAAGTAAGTAATATAATCCTTGTGTAAATAAAAATAAAAACTGCTAAAGATTAATTCTACTAAAATCATCTGCTGGTATGCCCTACCAAACTCTCCATTTTTGCTCCCAGAAAAGAGTGACAGGATTAGCAAAGATATTACAAAATCTGGACAAATTTTATTGGTATGTGCAAAGGAAGTAAACTTTTAAAATTTACTATGGCGGCTACTCTGGCTGGAGTCTTTATAAAAGTATTCTATCATGCGGAAGCAAAATACTGAATTTTATGTTTGTCTAATGGTCCATTGATTATCAAACTGTTTTTACTTCCTTTTCTGGTCAGTACGTCTACATTGGGTTGTTTTGCTGTGTGTAGTGTAAATGCAGATATCAGATACGGGTCAGTTTTAAAAGATGATGTAAGCGGGTCATCAAAAAAAATTGGATATAGTCACAAAATCATTGCCAGGATGTTGTATTGGGCGTACTAGATTGATGACCCCGACCCCCCCAACTGAGCCTGGTTTTCTCCAAGTTTTCTTTTTCCATTTTTGTCACCAAAGGAATTTTAGTTATTTGCTTTCACTTCTGGCTTGCTTAGTTGGGGACTCTTAATTTACAGAACTGAGTGTTTAGTAGACTTTTTTTATTTGATTTGATTCTGTGAAGCTGCTTTAACACAATTTATACTGTAAAAAAATCTATAGTAATAAAGGGGACTTGACTCTCTAGTAACTGTATAAATGTGTGTTGGCTGATGTTTGCTCAGGCGATGTGTTGTTGAGCATCAACGCCGTTGACCTGACCCAGCTGACTTATCATGAAGCCGTGTCTGTGCTGAAGACACAAGCAGCCCAGAGCTCTGTGACACTACGTGTCATCCGCACCGTTGCGGAGGAAGAAGAGCAGGATGCAGAGGCGGGACATCAGGAAGAAATGGACACAATGGAAAGCCCTAGAGAGGACGACATCCACTGGTCCCCGCTGTGGACGCACTGGCTGGGCTTACCTGGGTGAGTAATGGATGTTTTACAGTACATTTAATTTAGAACTTCTGCCATCCAGATCTTTTAAAACGTCTCTTATAATATTAATTATTTTTTATAGGTTCTGTTATCTTGACATGCTACTAGACATACTATGCTAAAACTGAATGACTTTTCCTCGGTTGCTGTTAAAAAAACACTTTTGTCGGCGTCATTCCGACTATATAAACGTTTTCTCTGATGAGGCTAACTTTCTTTTATTCACAAGCCACATGCACTGGTGTCGTGACATTGCGCTGATGAAAACCAATAACGAGAGCTGGGGCTTCAGCATTGTGGGAGGATACGAAGAAAGTCGAGGTCAACAACCCTTTTTTATAAAAACTATCGTGCCTGGAACTCCTGCTCACTTTGATGGCCGACTCAAGTAAGAATTTAACTCATTTTTTTTTAGGTAAAAATTTTTTTTTTTCTAGAAATGTTTCCTTCAGTTACAGTAATAACATGTTTGTTTACTTTGCTGCAGGTGTGGTGATGAAATTGTAGCTGTGAATGGAGCTACTACAGTGGGAATGAACAATTCATCTCTGATTCCCATGTTAAAGCTTCAGAAGAATAAAGTCACACTGACTGTAGTATCCTGGCCTGGAAGCCTCTTATAACATCTGGCTGGTCCCCCGAAGTGATTTTTTTTATTAAACCAGGAAAGGATCACTGACTAGTTTTTAAAACAAAATAAAAGGAATATCTGGAGGTGTTTATTTTTTCATTCACTTTTTGGAGAGATGATACCAAAGTACCACAATACTGCTTAAGCACACAGAATCTGGATACTCTTTCTGCATCATCAGTTTCTAATTCAAGACAAACACTAGTCAGTCTTAATGAACATTTTTTTGAATAACTGCAGTAATATTTACCTGCCTGTATAATGTCATTGGATTTATACATCGACTCAGTGAATTAAAATGAAAAGAACTGTCAGTGCAAATAGACACATTAGATGAGCTTGATGTTTTGTGTTAAACAGTAATGCAGTTTAGGAATGGTTTTCTGATACTGCCTAAAATATCACAAAAAACAGACCGAACCAAAGCCTTGTTTATATTTTAAGCCTGCAGTAAAAAAAAAATCTGCTTTTTTACTGCTTTTAAGCCTTTTTGCATAATATCTAATGTCTGTTGTCTGTTGCTTGGACGCCTGTCTGTAAACATTTATCGAAACCAACCGCCTTAATTGCTATGATAGCAAAAAATGCTATTTTAATTTCATTTATTCCTTTTCTTTTTCTTCTCAAAGCAGATGTATGCTGGTTTGTGATTTTTTTTTTTTTGCAGATTATTTCCAAATTCCTGTAATAAACTCTTACAATAAAAAGGATTTTATTTTAGACAGCTAGTAGGTTTTCTACACAACCTTTCTTATCAGTCACCCCATTTAATATTTATGCATATTATGACCATCTTTAGAAGTTAGATGATGTCAGGACAGCTTTTCTGTCACTGACAAGGGGGAGGGGGTAGAGTGAGGGAAAGAAAAAGGAGAGAGAACGAGCGAGAGGGTAAAAAAGAGGGAGGAAGGTGAGAAAGAGAGTGCAGAAGAGAGAGAGAGAGAGAGAGAGAAAGAGCGGGGGGAGTGTTAAAAAAGCGACTGCCATAAGTAAAAAGCTCAGATACTCAATCTTCAGGTTGTAGCTGATACTGATGGCCATTGAAGCTATTTTTATGAATAAACCATGTGATTTTACATGAACTTTGTGTGCAAGTGTATGTTTAAAAAATGAACACGAAAGCTGAGTTACTCAAATGGTTTAGGCGCTGAATTGCTGATTGGAAGACCAAGACGACCTTTGCCACTGTTGGGTCCTTAAGCAGGATCCTTGGTTTCTTAACCCTTCCTGCCCCAGCGGCGCTGTATCATAGATGACCCTGTGCTCTGACCCCTAATCTTCTAAGATGCGTAAAAACTAATTTCACTATATGTTGTACTGTGTATAATCATGTATGTGACAAATAAAACTTTGAATCCTGCCCTGTATATGACTCAGCCTGCCCTCTACAGGCTGCAGGAATATATCCTTCTCTATTCATAATAATCCACATTTCACTGGAACTCATTGACTGATCCATGTTTATCAAACACTCTCTACATCCTATTATATTTTATCTCGATTGATTTTAAAGTCAGTCTGTGCACGCTTTAATTGTGTTAACGTTCTTTAGGGCAACATTAAAAATTACAAAAAAAAAAAAAAATTGTTAATTAGGAAACTACGCAGTTTTACAGCCCAACATAATCCTGTTTACAAATTCATAACTCTTTCTTACTAATATATATCGTATTAAAAGAATGCTTATGGTCAGCGCACACACACTGTTCCTGTTAACTTCCTTTTTTTAATCTGCACCAAATTCAACCACACCATTTCTCTTTACTCAACTGAACATATTTCAATTACCAACTGTTGTAGGGTTTCTCCATTTTCATCATGGACACCAAGAAATATCAATCTACACAAAAGAAAAACAGGCTTTGGAACGTTTAGTAGGCAAGGATTATTTAGTATGCAAGACTTAAAACTTGACATTTTTGGTTAAACTGATTTTATATTGAATTAAATCAACTAAATTAAAGTTATTTCACAAACAAATCATATGAAGCTGGTGATGATAAATTAAAATGACACTATGCGAGGTTGACAATTGTAAAAGCTGTTCATTTATTTATGCTTTTCACAGAAAAAAGATTAAAACATTTACAGGAACTCTGCAGTAGAACGCTGAAAGATTTGTCTCTTTCCTATCAATTAGGCAAAGTTCAGATGTTTTTTGTTTTTTTTTCCCTATTGTCCAGTTCTCTTCAAACATTCTGCCCAATTAAAGAGGCACTCGAATCCAACAGGCTGACGGGTTAAGAAAATAAAGAAGAAAGAAAGGCAAGCTTAACAAGTAATAATTAAAACATAAAAAATGTGCATGAAATTACAAATTGGACTCAAATGTAAGCGACACAAAACAATGTAGAACACACATATAAGGTAAACACTGTTTGAAATGAATTACTAATCTAATAGTAAAAATTGATTAACAAAAACAACTTTAATCGAATTTCATCCTTTCAGAACACAACGTAAAAAAAAAAAAAAACACCTCAGGGACAATCAACTAAAAGCCTGATGTCCATATGTGCTTAAGTGCAATTTTCAGCCCTCACTCTGACTGGCATGTTGTACATACATTTTATGGCTTACTAGGTAAACAGGTCCATACAGACCGGAACGTTACAGAGATGCATGTTATAAACAGAACTATGTTACAATAATAGATTGGCAGATAACTAAATGCCAGCTAAAGTACATTATGTAAACATGAAATACTAGGCTGTACATCTTGTCCAAAATTATATTCAATTGTATGTTTTTTCTTTAACTTGTCTGTTTAAAGTGCAGACAGAAACCCATGCTATCAAATAAAAACATGTGAGCTACTTTAACTCCCCCCCCCGTCTCCATCGCCGCCGATGAACCCTGATCGTTTTCTTTACAACACTTTTCTTTACAGCAACTACATCAGAAAATGAGTCCGACTATAGTGTCAAAATACATGTTGCATACAATTCTGCATCCCATAAATACACAATTACAAATCCTCTTATTGTTGTTATAAGGCAAATAGACACCTTAAGGTGCCTCGATTTTACCAACAATATTACAGGAAATGGGAAGTATGGATAGCTATTCGAGTAAATGCACTTTTAAACAGTGATATTATTTTATGTAACAAAAAAAACATCCGGGTGCAACACAGGCGCATTTCTACTATATCTGGAAATGTGCAAAATCTGCTCTAAAGCAAAGTGACAGTGTTGCAAAATCTACTGTACAAGGTAATGGGAGGGGGGAAGGGGGGTTGTCACGCAGTGACACCTGTGAAGACCCTCAATTCAACTTTATATACAAGGCACTAAGTAAGGAGCAGAGTGAGAGCCATTCACCAGCAGCCCCCTGCAGTGCTCTTAGTCCGGTCGGAATATAGGATATTTGGGTAAGAATTCTATAAGAATCACCTGGAAAATAGAAGGAAAGATATAAGACAATTAATTGCTTTTTATTGTATATTAGTACATTCATCAGCAGTTTACACTTCCTATTAGGGGTGGGAATCCTTAGGTACTTTACGATCTGATCTGATTCCGAGAGTCAAAATCCGATTCCAAAATCGATTCTTAATGTAGACTTTTTTCTAATTTTTCTGCTGTGTAAATACACGTTTACATTCTTTATATTTATAACCAGAATTGGAGTTTATATGCTTTTTTTTATAGTTGGAATTTCTGTATGACATCATCCGCCATCTTAAAAAAAAAAAAAGATGATTTACATTTACATTTGCAGCATTTGGCAGACGACCTTATCCAGAGCGACTTACAATATTCTTTGTTATACAACTGAGCAATTGGGGGTTAAGGGCCTTGCTCAGGGGCCCAACAGTGGTGGCTTGGTCGACCTGGGAATCGAACCCACACCCTTCGGGTTGGTAATCCAACACCTTAACCATGAGGCACCACTTCCCACCGATGATTTGGTTTTATAAATTTCAGTGTTCAGTGTACACTTAAATAACGCCGTAAGGACACACTGTACCTCGACTTAAGCACCTGTAACGGTGTGTGAAACCCTGTGTTTATCCACCACGGCACAAATCCTTGGCAATAAAACCGCCACTAACAAAGTGTTTCACTTCACTTTTTTAAAAAATATTTTTTTTTAGAAATCCGGTGAAAACATGTTTCCACACAGTCGATTTTACATTTAATGTTGATTTGACGTCCATTTTTGTTTTTTAGTTACACACAGGTTTTTTAGTTACACTCTATTAACTAATTAGGTGACTTCTGAAGGCAATTGATTGCAGTGGATTTTTTTAGGGGGTATCAGGGTACAGGGGGCTAAATACAAATGCACACCACACTTTTTAGATTTTTATTTGCTTAAAATTTTAAAAACCGTACATCATTTTCGTTTCACTTCACAATTATGTGCTACTTTGTGTTGGTCTATTACATAAAACCCCAATGTTTTTGTCATAGGGTGACAAAATGGGGAAAAAGTTCAAGGGGTATGAATAGGGGCATGAGACTGGAAAAAAAGTTTGACATTTTGGACTGCTTTCGCTCTTTATTTTATTAAATTTAACTGTTTAGGCGAACCTGTGACGAACACTTGGTTACACTTATAGTTTTTCCGTTTCTTGCGCGCGCAGACCCGCACCGTCGCCATCTTATTTGAATTTAGAATCAATTCTGTACTTATATGAATCGATTCAGGAATCATTAAATAAATAATCGCGATCCATCTATGAATTGATTTTTTTTCCCCACCCAATTTTTTTTTACTTTTTATCTGTTCAACATTTGTCTATCTGTGTATGTCCATTATACATTTCATATCTCTAATCTGTTGCTATTTATTGTAGATCTGCTACATTTCTACTTGCACATTTATATGTTTACATCTAGATTACATATATTAATATATCTGACTCATTGCTTCTATTCGCGTCTATTTACATGTTTAACAAAGGATATTCTATTTTATCTTTAAATCATTTTTAGGAATTACACAATTCATTATTATTATTCATGAAAAAAAATATTTTACTTTGTTTTTTTGTTGTTGTTTTCGGAGATTTAGGACATAAGTAATGACGCGCTATAAAAGAAGGAAGTGTTTGCCGGCGGCGGCAGTAATGTCATGACTGAGCTGGACGATTTAGCACACAGCACACTTACGAAGCACTTTTTCACTATTTAGTGGTCATTTTGTCAGTTCCAGCTCAGTGTGTGCTTTGCCTTTTATGAGGTTTTGTGGCTGCAACTAAATATAAATCTGTTGTGCCATGAAAGTACTCAGTTATTTATGAGTGACATTTGTTATGAAACCTTCTTACAGGAGAATCAAGAAAATTGAATTTACTGGATCTTTAGTCCCTCTGGCTAGAAATTTCTAATTTATTTAGCCAAGACACACACTGTACTTAGTCTTTTCAGTAATGTCTGTTCAATTTCTCCTACCAAAGTCAATCATTAAGTAATGCACAGACATTAACAGTTTGAACTGTTATGTACTTACATATTCCATCATGTTATTACTCTCACATTTTCTTCTGCTGAGTTTCCAGTGCAGTCCCAGCTGATGAGAATTATAAAGCACTGCAGTTAGTGAATGTTCTACGAGTTCCCAGTCCATGCAAACACTCCAGACATGCAGACAAGCTTTACACACGTGGGTTCACCCGGGTCAAATAGCAGTTAGTGCTCTGAGGAGTTTCCTCGCTATACTGTCTGTCAGCCTCTGACATGAGACACAAGCCATTTTTTTACTGCTGACCTTTGCACAGTCTGGCCGGCCTCTGCAATCTATCAATAGCCCAGCCAAAAATAGCTGCAAAGGACATGGGCATTTTCAGTTTAGCAGCTAGATTTACAACCATTTACAACATCCAAACACTCCACTTACTGATACACTAAAAACCACCGGACATTTTTATTGTTTTTTGCCATAGTACGGTGAAGTTTGCTTACCTTGTGATATAACCGGTTGTTTTCCCATTCTAACAATTTTTGAATGGATCTTCGCGTCTGTCACACAGAGAAAAACGCACGAGGATAAATGCACCACCAATAACCCCTTTAAAACTTTCAAACAGGTGCTTAACAAATACTAATAAACACCAGCTATAAGACTTTAGAGGCATTTATGGACTAAAGCCCCTATTTAACAGCTCATAAGCTGCATGTTATGGCCAATAACCTGCTCTGGATTTGTAACTTTCTTACAGCACCTCTATCAGTTAACGTGGCCTAATGCATTAATTGCACACCATTGGCTTGAGCACCAGGGACAAGATTATTAGATTGTTAAATGCAATAAAACAAGACTTGGCTTAATGACAGATAGAACAGTTTAAATGGACGGGTGTGGTATCAGGGGTGTTTCACCTTTTTGTTGAGGCATATGACAGGCCACAGACTGCAGCCAACAGTACAGCAACAGCACAAGCACCCGCACAGTAGCCATTTAACATTAACCGGGAGGTTTTTCTTCAGGCAAGCGTTTACCCGGTTGATGCTCGTCTTGAACTCTTCTGGAGCGACCTGTAAAATAAAATCAGTAAAATGGCTAAAAATATATATACGACCATATCAATACTCAACATGCTGCCTTTTACTTATGCATAAATAGAAAAAAACGGTGTTAAAGACAAGTGCTGTACAAAATAAACATGTACAAAATGTGCATTTATACAGAATCTAATTCATTACAAAGACTTCAGATCTTCAGAAAGAAAGATCTTTAGCAGATGCATTCTTTAAAGAGCAGATGAGATTTCATAATTGCATGCTTCTTACTTGCCAACCAAACCTCTTTCAAGGCACAGGGGAGACAAAAAAGAGATAAGCCCACGGCCTGTGGCTGTACCGTCCAAACAACATGAATGGCTGCTCATTCCTCTCTGGGTATGTACACCATAAAACCAGGGTCGTAATCTTTTATGACAGGATGCAAAGGTCTCTTTGCAAACAGTGAAAGAGCTTGGAATAAAGCCCCACAGGCCTGATCTGGACCCTTCAGTCATCATAATCCTGACCTCATCCGTCACATGTCACCCTAGGTCACAATACTGAAGATACATTTTATTGCCCGGCACTTCCCTCAGCTTGCTCTTCCCCCTGCAACCTTTTTTGTTTCCGCATCCGACCCAGGAAGCTTTCCTTTCTTGTGCACGGCACAGGCTTTATTTCATTATTTTGTCACCTGGAGCTGTGTCTTCCCAACACTGGGATCCCAGGCTGCCAGGCTCTCGGACAGCTTACTCATTGACAGAAGTCCACTTTAGTGCATTCAGCCTGCGTTAGTTGCACTATGGCGCACTTATTGAATCGCGTCAGGTTTGGACTCAATACTCCTGCGAGAATCTTTTTAAAATGTTTTCGATATAAACCTGTTGTGTGTGTGTGTGTATAGTATAGTGTAGGCACCACCTTACCACTTACCTTTCCTGTAAGAACAGATGGGAATTCTGTGTCAAATCTGTTGCTAAGTCCAAACCTACAAAATACAGAAATAAAGGTTCCTCATGTTCTTCTTTTGACATTATAAAACTGTTTATGTTTAAGGGCTATAACTGTGCAATAAACTGATCTGATTATTACATAGCTTTGCTGTTATTGCAAATAAAAAATGTTTAATGCAACACATAATTGATATAATACTTTAAATAGGAATAAATATCTGTCTGCTGAAACACCACTGGGTTTTGGCTGAACCTTATGTGACTCGCTGCATAGATGATGTCATAATATAGCTTTTACACCTTCTGGAGTAACGTTACACTGTGCAGATGAGAAATAAAGATGGGTATAAAGATAGAATTATTCTTTTTTTTTTTAACAAACCTGGTACCTAATTTACATAGAAGTGAGATGAGGAATAATAAGGGATATAAGTTAAGTAAGATTTACGAATCACGTGATTCCCACAATAAACAAATAATCCGTGTAGGCTACAGATGACAGGACATGTGTTTAAATGTCTATCAATAAAAGCGTAAATGTCTCACAGAATTAGTGTCTCTGAGACAGAAAGGTCTGTAATAAGGGCTGTTTTCTGAGGGCTACAATTAAATATAGCAACAAAAAAAAACCCCGCACACATTGAACGCTAGCGTGAATGCTAACAGGAACAGAACTAAGACGGCGGCGAAAAGCAGAGGCTCTGCGGAGCTCGTTTGCTTACACAGTGATGTGGCCGGCCCCTCGCATTATCACAGGTTCGGGGCAGTATCTGACGAGGTGCTCTTCACTCACTATTCGCTCGTCCTCTTCTTCTAACTCATAAATGGTATCAAAGTCCGCCATGTTGGGCAGCAAGACGCTCATGACGTTTCTGACACTGCGGTCGTGACGTCAGTGCTACGTTGGGCGCGACGCACTTGAAGGGCGGGGCTTAATGTGTTAGTGTCAGACGCGGGAAAACGCGTCATCATTCAACTGAATTAATTCATTTAATTGAAAGATTAATAATAGGACCAAAAACTAATTTCTGCAGAACCGCAGAATCTCCAAGGATCCTTAAACCAGAGCCATTAAAAGTCATTTTATTTTTTTACTTTGCTGTTTTGCAGTTTGTTTACTATAGAAAAATACATTTAATAATAATTGGCATATTAAAATGATCAAATTAACAATGTGATGTTATGTCACATGACACGTGGCCACTTAATATACATCACTCAAAAAAAGGGAGGCATGTAATTATAAATATTAATACTGGCCCTATAATTTATTTTAACTTAAAGCTTATGACAAATTCTAGTGTGTTTAATGTGTTCTATAAGTGAATCAAAATCTATTGCTTCAGTAACAAGCAAAACATATTAATAATGATAATACTGCAAAAACAATAAAAAAAATTCTCCTAGTATATAAATTGTTGGATTATGTTCATAAAATAAATTTTTAAAAAGTGAATTCCCTACAAATAATTTGATCTAATCCTAAAAGTTAGTCAGATAAAAAATAATTTGCAAAGATTATGTTAGACTAATAATTTAGACCTTTGAACCTAATTCTTTTAACAGTAAAAGATCTGAATCAGTTGACTTATTTAGTCTTATTCAAATTATTAACTGTGAAACAATCATCCCAAAAACTGCTCCTAATCTCAGGTACAGCAAAAACCACAGCATGTGTAGTGTGTAAATGAACAGCAGCAAATTAGCTCTTGTGTGTTCTTTTTTTTTAACGTCAACCCATCATATCTATCATAGCTAAGCTATATAAAAATGTTCTGTTTTTATATAACATATCTGTAATTTATCAAAATAAATCGAATTTCCCTGTATGCTGGTCTCTGTACTGGTTAGTTACACATTAAATGAGCCTGAATAATTTTGATCATTTGATTTTACTACTTGGCGTATAAATAAAATGATTACACACCATATATTATGTGTTTTTGGTATTTAGGTGGATATATAAAGACATGATTCTTCGATGTTTCTGAAAACGTTTATTTACATCTGGAACGTTATTCACACTTAAACGTTCTACCCATAAATCCGAAATCTGAGACCACCAACGTGAACGAAAAGGTGCTGGTGTAAATAAACGCTGAAAAATAGCAGAACTCGTTCACGCAGTTGAAAATACTGAAAATAGGCCTGTCTGTGAAACATGTTAGGCCTCTGACTGACATACTTTATTTACAAAACTCATACACTCACCACATACAGAAAATGATATTTATATCTTAACAATCAAACACAACAAAACTATTAGAATATTTCGTTTTTCCGTACCAGACAAACAATATTGTCCTGCATTTTTTTTTTTCAATTTTTTAAAACACTATTCTATTAAAACAATATTTCAAGAGCCTCCAGCTTTTGGTTGCAATAAAAACCTTGATTCCTTTTTTTTTCTATATTCCACAAGCTCGCGCGTAAGGCCGTGTGGTCTGGAGCGCACCAGTCCCTTTGAGCGCTGTGTGTCGTGTCCTTGCAACAGGTCGCAGTGCTCAGTTTTAAGTCAGATTTTTTTTAGGAGAAAGACACTCCAAATTTAAGTTTACTGGGTGACCGTAACTTGCTGAATGTTTCTTATGGACGGCAAGGTGTTCAATCCTGGAGGCGGGTAAACGGAGCCGTGGACGTCGGATGGACTGAGTGAACCGGGGACCGGCAGCGGACTCACCGAACCCGGGTCACTGTGCACAGAGCCGCTGCTACCATCTGACTGACCCAGTTTCTTCTTAATCAGCTTCCTCTCCTTGGCGCGGCGGTTTTGGAACCAAATTTTTACCTAAAAGTGAAAAAAAAACCATCAATGAGGCTGCAATCTAACAGTTTTATTGCTATTGTTTTATATAGAAATCAGGAGCTGAGTTTGGATTTCAGGTCGTACCTGTCTTTCCGAGAGGCCAAGATTCACCGCCAGTTCGGATTTTCTTCTTATAGTAATATAACGATTAAAGTGAAACTCCTTCTCCAGCTCCAGTCTTTGGTGATCCGTGTAAACCACTCGATATTTTTCTTTTGTTCTCGTTTTTCCTAAATAAAAATGCAACAACAAATAAATAATCAATATAAATACAGAAAAAAACAAACAAGGAATAACAGAGCAACAATATATCAATTACCTAGTTAATAAATCAATTAAATATATTAATTTATGTTCATTGTAAAGTAATTGATAAATAAAAACACCAGAACATTACAAAATGTAAAGATGTAAAATTGTGAATTTTTTTACAGAAACTAAAAAACTTTTTGTTTTGCAAAAAGAGATTATATCTATCCTTATTAAAAATGTGTAAACTGAGCTGATAATACACAACTAAATTAATAGTCTCATATTTGCAATAGATTCCTTTACGGGTCCTGGCATACAGCCAACAGACGGCTTGACAAGTCTGATTTACAAACCAATTTCTTAAAAATGGGGAAAATATATTGCTGTTAATTAGATCCGTCCAACAAGTCTGATGAAAAGGAACAAGATTTAAATCAATAAAAACAAAACATGGATCTACAAAATCTTTAGAAGAATCCTTAGTATCATGGTTATATCATGTGAAAATCCAATGCAAGCAAAACACCAAATTTTTTGCTTCAGGTTAGGATAGGCCATGTTTCTGTATTGTTCTGATTTATATATATATATATATATATATATATATATATATAAAAAAAAAAAAAAAAAACAGGGAACAGGAAACCGTTTTACTGCATATCAAAGAGAAACTGTGTTGAAAGGAGCCTCCACCTGAATATGACAGATAACTCTCAAAACCCGAGACAATGTAGCAGGGGAAAAAACTGGATCTCACACAGTTTACAAGAGCTATTTGCATTACAAGTGACCCTGGCGCCAGATCCCAACACCTTCACCTGCCACAAGTAACCTACATTTGCTTCTTCAGTATCGTGTGTAAAAACAGTCTAATTATTGGCTAATCTTGCTTATTGCTCAATCTTAAATTTGGCTTTTAAACAAGGGGTCAACATATCCACCTAATCTTACCCTAATTTAACCCTGGGATGCATTAAATGTTATTATAATGTCGCATCAACCCCAGTGTAATTATTAAATACCGCTAGCTGTGGGTGATTTTATTTCTGTTCTAAAACCCATACTAGTTTTAACGTTTCTATTTTTTAGACATAAGATATTACATTTTAATTAAATCAAATTAATGCTATGTGTGCTAAAGCTCAGGTTTAAATATGAGTAGAGAGACATGGTATCTTTTTAGTAACGAATATTTTTTAGTAACAATGTAGACCTAATGCACATATTATGAGTTTTATTAGTTATTCATATTATAAAATAACTAGATTTATCTTAACTTCTCTAATTAAGCTTAAAGGCTCAATTGCTAAACATACCGGTGGAGGAAGACTGGACTGTTTTGCTCATCCACTGATAAGAGTTGCGCCTTTCTTTATCCGGGGACATTTGGGCCACGGGAATGTTGTCGGGCGGCGGGGGCAACACAGCCGACCCGGGGTTATGCATAGAGTTGTAATCAGGCGAGCAATAAGAGACTTGTCCCGGCGATGAGTTGCTCATGGGAGCTGCTATGGTGTTGGGAGGTGGAAGACTGTAGGCGCCCCAGTCCTCTCTCGGACCGCCGTACGGAGCGGCCCACGCTCCTGTGGCCTGAGAGTGCGTGTCCATGCTGGCCATATGATGATATCCACCAAAATCAGAGTACTGTGGCGTGGAAACGAAATTCTGCGGCGGGAGGTTGATACCAGATCGCCGTACAGGTCCTTGGTGGTGATACATGTTTCCTTCGCCTTTATCCAAAAGGTATCCAACGTACATGATTTAAAAAGGATAAAGACCCAAACGCTGTATTCAAGACGACATACTAGCAAAGCATCATGCTAGATATGGCTTAAAGTCAACTAGGGGCCAGATTCAAAGGCTTCTTCTAAAATGTTAAGGTAGTCCAGAAACCAAAAAAGTTTTCCAAGCTGGTCATGCGATGTAGTCCTTGATGTGCTTCAATCAAACATGATGTGACTCTGTTGACAAGGTGGTGGTCACTGATGTACGTATAACAAGGCCTTCCTGACGTCAGCCAAGACTTCAAAACCTCTGGATTTGCATTCAAATGAGGGGCCAGTGAGGCCGCCAACCCACTGCGCACATTCCCCTAGCGCCTGATTTCCGCATCACCTCAATACCGCATAATGTGCAAGAAGGGACACTTCTACATTTCTCAGTACAACAGAACAAGTTGTAACAAACAAGGCCAACTACAAATATGAGCCAGACAAAAGAAAAAAGACTAGGATAAAGGTGTCCATTTTAGTGTAAAGCACATGATGAAACGTCACCAGCCATTACCAACATTTCACTATTACTACTACCACTACTACCACTACTACTACTAATACTACTAATAATAATAATAATTAAAAAAATATTAACACTAATTATTATTTTTATAATTATATAGTACACTTTATCATTATGAACGTGTTATCTCTAAACGTGTACAGTCTGGGTATTTTTCGGGCCCAGTCATTCAGACACAGTTCAGATTTAGGGAAACCTGTGGATGTGGGAACGTGACATCTGCATACTACCCATGCCACTTTTTCGCCTTTCGAATGTGCGCGTTATTTGTTAAAGATCTCCGAGTGAAAGAGGTGTAAAGCGTGTTGGTGCCTCTTTCTCTGTCTCTGGCCAGCTTTTTACTGGCGGCATCCTTCACACCTTCACACTCTGAAACAGGTCACACTTCACAGTTAGTTCCGGCCTGGTGGGAACCTGGGTTCTTTTACACTCAGCACTCGTGCAGGGACGCCGGGTCGAGCGTGTCGCCAACTAGTTGGAAGATTTAACGACTTGTTAGCTATTTTATCAGTTTCAACGGCGAGGACCACCTGCCCGTATATACACGAATTACGGACAGAGTTACACACAGTGATTTCATTATATACTTAAGTGCACAGCACATTAAATCAAGGGAGCAAATATAATAAATATGCAAAACAAAGCTGGTAGAAGTGTATAATGTGCACTATTAGTACAAATATAACATGATATACCTTATAAAACTATATAGATATAAACTACCTAATCTGATTGTCTAGTTATTATTCGATGTAGCTGTTTTTAGGTGCTTATTTAATGCAATCACAAATCAATATAAAAAAAATCTCCTAACCCAGAATCATTAATAAACAAAAGCACCTAATGCAGAAATGCTAAAACAGGTATTTTTATAAGTACATTACTTTCTTAAAAATAAAATGATATAATATTTTTCAAGAAGAAACATCTTTGGCTTTTAAGCCCAAAATACCAATAATAATATTTACAAAATTATCCAACATTTTGACTGATGAATCTTTAACTATTATAGGCAGTGCCACAAAAACAGTAAGTTGTATTATGGTGTAAAATAGGCAGATTGTGGTGAGATACTTGCTTAGATATAGTATGTATACTTAAAATACATACTATACAATATTCATGATGTTATATATTAGATTTCCAACATTTTTGTAGTTATTGGGCAAAAATGTGACATCTACCATTTATTCATTTTATTTATTTATCATAATACTTGTTATATTGATTGATAGATATGTTGCACTCCAACATACACTTAATGAGAATAATAATATTAAATAATAATAATAAAAGAAAATGCACTTATTTCTTAATACATAGTAATTCATATTTTACTTAGCAAGTATATACTATAGCACATACTTTTTTTAGCCATTGTGTCACAAATTGAGGTTATGTGTGCCCACACACCCCTCAAAAAAGCCACCAATACAGTCACTAACAGAAAAAACACGTATCATCATTATGCACACATTAAAGGTGTTATAAAAATGCTACTGTCATCTTTAACATCTTTAACAAACTTTTTTTTATCAGGAAAAAAGGTAAAAATTTGTGTATAAACAGGATTCTCTGTCTTCCTATGTTACAAATCAAAGGTTCCTACCTTCTGTATAGACTTGTTTGAAGGATATCATTCACAAGTTACACATAACTATTATTCTTCCTATTAACATGCGTACACTTCTATTGTTCTTTTTTAAAACATTTATTAGAGGATATATTACTTTTGTTATCTTCTTTTTACCAAGAAAACACACAGGAGGTGAAAGTTTACTAGAACTATTTTGTAACGGGTCGGGATCAACAAAATACGCTTCTCTGGTTATGCTTCATTATCTCTTGTTTGTAATTTGGTTCTAGTTTGAGAAAATCCTTTATAGACTGATCAACCAAAACCTTGGCTGTAGGTCAGTTTACATACAGTACAAAACGGTCGAGCCCTGATAGTTTAAAGCACATCGACGACTCCCTCTGCTGGTCGGATAGGATCGGCACAAGGGCAAAAATAAAAAGCTTATACAAAAAATTTTATTAGGCTAGACAAATTAGAGAATAGACATTGTATTTTGATGTATTTATCATTTTAGGTAAGACTGCGTGTATATGCTTATAATCTATCTATCTATCTATCTATCTATCTATCTATCTATCTATCTATCTATCGCTCTGTCTGTCTGTAATATAATATAATATAATATAATATAATATAATATAATATAAATATAATCAATCGTATAAAATCAAAATATGCTATATATATTATATTATATTTTATAATGCTATTATATACAGCATATTTGATTTTGTAAGCAGTCTTTATTTGCCAAAAGATCTTTAATCTGGACTTTGCTAGCTTTAAATTTTGGTACCTTCTGGAGTTTTTGTAAATTCTAGCTAGTTTACTTATTCCATAGACCGATACTAATGTTCTAAAACCACTAGAGGGCAGTGTGCGCTAAATCATTTCTCACCTAATCTAACGTCATCTCGTTTGACGTCTTCTGTTTATCTTTAAGCCTTCCATCTGCACGTGGCGTAGACCTGCTCTGTATATTTGATCTTAATTTGTATTTATTATAAATAAAATTTCCTGCTCCTTAGTTGATCTAGAAGGTACTTCTGACTTAATGTTTTTTTTAAATGATCTGCTTTTCAATAATGTTTATGAAAATATGTTGTTTTAATCATTTCCTTTACGTTTTTCTTTGATAAATGCTCACTTATTAACATTTTATTAAGAATTTGTTTAAATAAGGCACATTATTAACTAAAACAATATTTCTCCCTTCTGAAATAAATTGCCACAAAAAAGCAGAGAGGACAAAGTCATTGCATTCCCTTCTCATACTTTTGGAGATTCTTCAACATTTAAACTCAACATCTGGAAGTTCTTGTGCAGGGGTTCTGTGTGAACTTCTAGTCCCCAAGCCCAAGGTGAATTATGTTACACTGAGATAGCTTAGAAGTAATTACTGAGTGGTATCTAAGATTAATAGCTAATAATTGATTTCATCAGACTACATTTTTATTCATATAGGAATAAATTGCTTCAGCACTGAAGGTATTTTGCCAGTAGGGCTTTTACTTATATATTGAGATTATATAGTGCTAGTTTAGGGTCATAGACTGTAAATTGTCTCCTATTACACTGTTTTTACATTCAGCTTTCGCAGGGGTTTTCCTGTCCCTCCAGCTGGATTTACCAGTGTTTGATTTCGGCTCGGCTCCTTTCTGGTCTCAACACTATTGAAACTGGGGTTTATAATTACATAATTGTGTTGCATGCATCTTATATTCCGCTATATATATAGATAAAAATGGTGGCACCTTAACCCACCACACTACGATGCCAGCCAACCTGCAAATGTTCGTCGATCCATATTCAATTGAAAACAGCAAAACGACAAGATATGCAGTGTTTAAACTGATAAACTATTTTGTTTCTTGCAAATATTTATTTATTTTAAGTTTGATGCCTCGACATGTTCCAAAAAAGTTGGTACAGGGTCAAAAAGACGGGGAGTAGGAGAATGCAGCAAAAGTTCTGTTTGGGAGGTTAATTGGAAACAGTGTCATGATAGGTATAAAAGGAAAATCCCTAAAATACTCAAACAGTTTAGGAACAACGTTCCTTATTGTACATTTATAAGCAATTTAGGTATTTCTTCATCTACAGTCGATAATATCATCAGAAGTTTGTTATCAGTGAAAAGTTCAAAAGCCAGTATCTGTGATGATCTGGGGGTGTGTTAGTGCCAATGGCAGGGGTGGATTGCACATCTGTAAAGGCACCATTAATGATGCTGCCATTCAAGCGACATCTTTTCAGCAAAACAAACCATATGGCTTCAAAAGAGTGCGGGTATTAGAGTGCAGGACTGACCTGTCTGCAGTCCGGACCTGTTTTACACAGAAAATGTGTGGTGCATTAGGAAGTGTAAAATATGACAATGCAGACTGTTAAGCAACTAAAGTCACACATCAAGCACGAACGGGAAACAATTCCACCTACTAGGCTTTAAAATTTATTGTCCTCACTTCCCAAATGCTTATTTAGTGTTGTTAAAAGAAACAGTGATGTAACACACTAATTAAAAGGATCAAGAGATCATGTAAACTCCGCACAGAAAGACCCCTGCCCAGGAATCGAACCCAGTACCTTCTTGCTGTAAGGCAACAGTGCTAACCACCAAACCAAATTTGAGAGCAGACAATTGTCTTGTTTGTTGTAGCATTACATTACACAACTCAGAGACTAAAAGGCCCCAAAACTGTTCCAGCATGACAATGCCCCTGTGCACAAAGCCCCCAAGTTCCATTAAAACATGGTATGATTGCAGTGGAAAAACTGGACACGATATCAGAAAACCGCATTTGCATTGTACTTATATGAAATTTTATATGTTCAAATGCGTAATAAAAATAAATCCTACTGATTAAAACTTTAAAAAGGATAAATAATAAATGTTTTTAACATAAACATGTAAATGTGCTATTAAATTAAAATATATCCTCAAAATCTTTGGGGTACATTAAGTTAATATTTTGGTCAAAGGGGTTTGGCTGACAAAAAAAGTTTGAAAACTCCTGACCTACATGATCAATATGTAATAAAGGTACAGTAAATAAAGGTTGACCTTTATGACTACATCCGGCTCATTGTTTTGGCTTTGAGTGAGGGTGCGGACGTGAGGATTGACTTAACCCCTACTTCTCAACATGAGCCTTTATCCAGCACAGTATAGATAAAAGATTGTGAGACTTTGATCACAGCACTAATAATAGCCATTATAGAGCTGGTGGGACTAATACTGTTTTGTCTTTAGGTTTTGGCAAGCACATAATATCCTCTCGCATATCCACTTTGTTCTGGTGATTAATTCAGCAGGCTGTTTTCTTTGGAATAGAAATTGACATACATTCATGGGAAAATCAACAACATGTTCGGAAAAAAGTCATCGGTCGTGATGGCCTTAATTAAATGCACATGCAATGTCTGATTGGGATTCTTTTACAGACTTCACTATGGTACTATGGTACAGCTAATTGTATGCAGACCATTACACACTTAACCGATCCGACACACAGACAAACAAATATTAAATTAACTATATAAACTGTGTTAAGGAGCTCATTGTGCACAAAATGAAGTATAAGGGATCGTCCACCAAATCAGGTAAATTAAATTTTGTCCAGATCAAACCATCAGCCAAGCTTAAAATGAAGAATTATAACAACTGCAACTAGAAGCAGTGATAAGGTAATGGAGCTGGTGATTATTTATATAGGTGGCCCTGGAAAATGAACAGCTCTACTCTGACCGACAAATGGGCAGGACACGTATTTGTGCCTTGCCTGAACACATTTTTAGCTTGAAAATTTTTGCCTTATAAACCAAACCAAGCCGAAAAATAACTGCATTATTAACTTTTTATATTAGCAAAGCACAGATAAAAAAAGCTACCTAATAGATTAGCCTACAAAGCATATTTCTGGACTGGTTGGGGAAACCAGAAAACCCGAAGGAAAACCCCTAAAACACAGGGGAAATATGTACATATACATTATTACAGTATGTATTTATATATTCAATGATTTATAAAATGGGTGCATGGTGGCTTAGTGTTTATTACTGTTGCCTTACTGCAAGAAGGTCCTAGGTTTGTATACCCTGCAGGGGTCTTTCTGCGTGGAGTTTGCATGTTCTCTCTGTCTTTCCGTGTGTTTACTCTGGGTACTCCGGTTTCCTCCCAAAGTGATTTAATTTGACTAATATTATTATTCCAAATACACACTTTTATAACTTTGTCTATGTCCCTGTATGTGTGTGTGTAAAAATGTGTACTTCTGGCCAGAGTATGATGAGTCCTAACCTCTCCTACATCCTTCCCGTGTTTGTTTGTGTAGATGACATGCAATGGGAGGTTAGTAACATTTACCGCTAATGTAACCATTAAACATATTCTCCCTCGGAACAGTCGGGCTCTGTCCCTGGACACACCGAGTGCCTTGACTGGACGGGGCATTGAGATCCCATAGGAAGGCAAGTGTTAGGATGGTTAAGAGAGCCTTCCTTTCCCGTTCACGGAGGTATTGTCCTAGTGACAGACAGACTGCCGGCACCTCACCCCACTCAGGAAGTGTGTCTCCGTGGTCAAGAAGTGGGAGGAAGGGCACACCGATGACAAACAGTTTGAACATCTCAAAGGCTGCAGTGATTGTAAGAATGATAAAAATATAATGCAGAAGCTTTTAAGTAAAAGTGGAATAAAACACCATAAGTACATTTTGAATTTTTTTTAATTAAGCTGGATAGAAAAACATTGCCAAAAACACCAATCAGGTCTATAACAGATCTGTCAACATTCCAGCCTGCAAAAATAACAAAAAGTTTCTGGAAAGCTTTTGTTTCTGCTGTAGTAAAAACAGTAACTGTGTTATATTGTGCTTCAAATAATGTCTGGATTTATTCAAATTAAAAAAATAAAATCATTACAATAATATTATGTATAAATATATAGATCTTTATTGATGCCTGGTTAACATACAGTCTCAGTGCTCAAAATATACTTTGTCAAAGGACACAAGTCAGTCAGAAATAATACAAATATTATCTGATAGGAAATACTGCCATGGTAATAGAATAACTACCAATTAATACTGGGAACAAAAAAAAATTAAGAGTATGTAACAAAAAAAGTGTCGTCGTTTATCTCCTGTTTGATAACAGTCTTGGTTACATGGTCACAAAATACTTCTTTCACCTGTTACAGAATTGTAAATGGTGTTAGCTGCAGGTGTGCATATGCTTTTGCTATAATTTATAAAAAATGTAGAGACCAGCCTGTTAAAAATTATATTACTTAGTCATTTTTGTAGCCTGCCCTGCAAGCTTTAGATAGATTATAGCACAAACACGGACCCATAGCATTCCTAATAAAATAGAACAGGTTAAAAATTAGAAGTGTACAGTATATTTTATACAGTGTAAACCACCCAAAAGATATTATAAAACATTGACCTGTGACCAAGAATTAGAGAAATGCAGGGCAGACGAAGCCTTAATGTGTGAAAAGTTATTCAAAATGAGAAAAATCGAAATGTGAAAATGTGTATAATCGTTAGCCCTATTACTATTTCACCGTCTTATAAACATGTTTATTTATTTATTAAAGACTTTTATTGTGTTGTATCACATGGGGAGTATAACTAATTTATAAAACCATTCACATTAAGGTCAATAGAGTTTTTACCGAGATCACATTTCCTCTCAACATAGATGATGCGTTTATGTAAATATATATTAAATGGCAAATATAAATGCTAGTTTTTATTGATAGTAACCGATTGGAAATTTTATTTCTAAAAAAATTTTAGTGTAACAAGATAAAAGCGTATAACAGTAAAAGCAGTATGTAGATTTAGGTAAAAAAAAAAATAATATGCATACAAAACTGAGTTTACAAACAGTTATGATCTATAATAAAAGGCAGAAAGTTGAAAGAAAAATCAGTTATAACAAATTATTTAACAAACTATTGGCTCCCTAACACTACTGTTTGTGTCCATTAATAAAATAATGTTCTTTTATATCTTATTTTATACCAAATATCGTTCCTGTTTTCTTATTTTTTAATTTAGTAAATTTTTTTTAAAAAAATTTAAGTTTGATTTTGTGAGAATTTGTGATTAGTTGAGTAGAAAGTATAACAAGTTTTAAATAATATGCTTTGCTTTTAGGGTTCACAGTAGATAATATTAATACCTGAGGTGGTCTATACGTGTGTATCACAGTGATATGTTGTGATGTGTTTTAACAGATTGTAGGAAAATACACCCAGTACAGCAGCTCTGCACCTCTGACTGCTGTACACAGAAGCAGTGCTAGAATTATACTGACCAATATAAATGTCAAAAAAGCGAACAAAATGAATGAAAAAAATGTTTTAGCAAAAAAAAAAAAAAAAAAAAGGTTCTAAAATTAAGAAAGGAGTAAGTGTAAAAGTCCCAAAACTTGAGTGTGAGGCCTGGAAGGGATATTATGGGCAGCAGCTGGAAACTCAGACAGGTGGTGTGGAATAGCGGACAACATAATTGTAGTCTGGTGGAGGGCTATGACACTCCAGCTCCGGATCCAGAGAAGAATCTTCCAGAGTAAAATCTAGTGACGGCACAGGTGGAGGATATTTCTCCTTCTCTAGCTCTGACAGAACCGACTCCTTACTCATAGTCTTCATTCTGTAGCAGAAGAAAAGATATATTTGACCTTATTTAAAGCACATATTGTATATTTAAAGCAATAGTGATAAATCCCAGCTTGTGTTTTTCTTTTTGCATTAGTTACTGCTGTAACTTGCAGAGATGTTTTATTATTGCACTTAAAAACCTGCTGGCGTTGAAGTGCTCTATTAGTTGCTATGGGTTTTAAAAGTGCACTGGGTCAGACATCTTGGAGTAAATCAGTGAGTGAATCATGTGATTTGTCTGTGGGTTTTTGGTGAAAACATATACACAGAATGGTGTGCCATACTTTCATGGGTTTTTGTAGGTACTAAGGCTTTCTAAAGCACACTCATGATCTATTGCTCACAAAGCACATGTGTGCGATGAATGGAGAAGTCCCAAGTGGAATTCATGCACACAATGCTTTTGGAGGATGAGAAAAAGTAGTAAAGCTTTAGAAGGTCAAAGGTGGCAGTGATCGAGTGGTCTCTCAGCAGGAGCCCCTCATTGCAACGTATAGATCATTCTCTACATGCCTTAAGTGGCTCTTTTTCACCCCAATGAAGAGGCCATGGCAACATGTGCAAGTTTCTGTGAGCAAATTGTGGGCTACACTCAGCTTTTGTATGATAAAGAACCTTGATATGAGGAGCAGCAAGACAAACAGCTGCAGGAAATAGGTAGACAGGTTCTTTACACTTACACTCTATCCTTTTTGCAATGTTAATTATACAAAGATGTCCATTAAATATTAAACCCATGTTGTAGATCAACTCCAGCTGTATTTTAGCAAGAAGCAAACTGGGTATCACAAAATTAGTATTTTACTTTGACCGTAAACAAATGCATTATTAGGCAAGGCTGATTTTATTTATATAGCACACAACCAAAGTGCTTTACAATAAAAAATAAAACAAATATTAGGACAATTAAAATATTAATAAATAAAACACAATTAAACACCAATCCAACTATTTAAAGTAAATATATAGCATCAGCCAAATGCTAGAATATCATTAGGTCATTAAGATGGAAGCATCTAGTGATGGAGGTAGACTGTTCCAAAGCTTTGGGCCAACTACTGAAAACTATTTTTGCCAATGATCTGAGGTGGAAATAACTACACCTTACAACTGCATTTACATGGTTGTCAAAAAGGATTTTCTTCATGATTGTTTAGGTTATTAATAAGAAACCTAACTGTGTCTATATGGAGGTGTTATTAGCAGGAAGACCCAAATCTTAACTTCATTAAAGCACAAGGAAAGATAATCTGATGAAAACTTTTCTGGTTTGATTGGAAAATATAGTTGAAGTTCATTAGCATAAAAATAATATTTAATGTTGAGTGAAAACAACAGAGGGCAGAGAAGGGATTCCTGAGGAACACCACAATGAATAAGTAAACGAACCAATGTTTACAGAAAAAAGTACTCCCATTTATGTATAAGGCAAACCAGTCCAAAGCTAGGCTTCTGAACCCCAACGACACACCCAAGTCGTTTTAGACGAATATCATGATCAACAGTATCAAATGCGGCACACGAATTTAAAAGTATCAGGAAAACAGATGATCCAAAATGAATGGACGGCAGAAATGAAGTGTTATTCCATAATGCAAATTTGAATTACGAAATAATCACAGCTAATTAAAGACCTTGTGTCCTTATCCTAATGCCACACAGCGGTCAAACGAGGAGGGGTAGTATAGGGAGTAATGACTGGAAACTGAAACCCATCCATCCAGGACCCAAAAGTCATAATCACACTAGTTCAATCTAATAAAGCCTGGAATTAATTTATTGATCATATAGTCAACAACCAATAAATCTTTTATGATAACTTGCATAAAATCATTAACAGTTATTGTAAGTTAATTATACCTGCAAAAACAACTAGGTAGTGGGCATACATAAACTTTCTTTTTTTTATTGTTCTCTGACATTTAACATACAAGGTAAATATATGGAACCCTATCTAGCTCTGACAACACACACATTTACAGCTCTCACCGGGCTGTGATTTGTGCCTGGACCACTGCAGTCTATGTTTAGAAGGTCTATAGAGCAAAGAGTGCTATTGCTAAGTCTATAGAAATGTTGACAATAACTTGGCACCAGAATTGAACAAAAAACCGTCCTGGTGTTCTCTTTAGACCCAAACAGGTCTTGTATGATAACATGTTTTTCATTTTAGACAGGGGAAAAAAGCCAATGCCATGAAGGCAGGGCAGACAAAGACATTAGTCGCGAGGCCCCATGGCCAACGTTAACGAGCCACACTTCCAGCCCTGCTTTTGTTGTCTAGCTGTTGGGTTTGTCACCTTGAGCAATATTCCTCCACTGTGCCATTGTAAAGCTCTCTCACCAAGTCACCTCTTGAAGAGAGAGAGCCAGTGGCTGTGAGTAAGGGTTGAGCAGGGGGAAGTACAAAAAAACTGTATGACAATTCATGCATCTACATTCCCGCTCAGTGGGAGGGTAACCGGGGAGTTACTTCTTCCTGTAGTGTTTGATGCTGTGAGTCACAAGGCATTAACAGTATTATTAAATCTGCACTTACGCCAGGGCCATGATACTTAGGGGTTGAACCAGGGAATCCAAATGCTTTAGCTTTTTCAGATCATCAGAAGACAGACCCATGCCACTGTCCGAATGACCACCCTGCAAATGACAATGTGAGAAAACACACGCCTCAAAATGATTAATGTCATTATTAGAAAAATAAGCCTCTGTTTTAAGAAACACAGTGCTTTACTGTCACTGCACCAGTGTGTGGTGTTTTGTATTATTGTTGGAATTCGCATGTTTTTTATAGAGAGTTAGTATGGGTTTGGTGTGAGAAAAAGTTCCTACCTCATGCATATCATGTGTTCCACTCTCCATTGTTATTTCATCAAAGGTTTTAATGCTGTCTGGACGAACCTTGATGTTCCTTAGTAAAGCAAAAGTTCAATAACAGGTCAGTATTGATGCAGTTATGTAAATACAGTCGTTTCTAGTGTTTGTGGAGAAAAAACGAAATAAAAATGCCAATAAATTTCCCTCAATGTTTCATTTGAACTGTATTCTGTAATGCCATTTTCTTCTGCGCCCACCAGTATATAGTCTTTACATACACATATCAAAACACAAAAAATATTTGGATAAACAATATAAAAATCTAAATAAATAATTTCATGGTTCCATGTTTTTAAAAATCCAGACATTTTTTAAAGACAGCTGCTTAATAAAACTTTTGATTTAGCTGTCATGACCGCATTTCAACACCATTCTTAATGAATACACTTAGCAAACCTGAGAAAATACAACAGTTAAACAAATATTATCTTTAGCAGACTTATAAATTCTGAGAGTGCATTTGTGGCTAGGGAGGAAATTCCATAAGGGGCCCATAGTCTAAAACGCCTGTGACTCTCAGTGTTGTACCTGCCTTATCAGAGCCACTCAGATTTTTTTCCCTTATTGAACTCATGTAAACCAGCTAATAAAAAATAGAAACTTTGCTCTAGAGTTAAAAAAAAGATCTATAATTTGGCTTTGAATTTGTGAGTTTTATATAATTGTGTAGATCACACACAACATCGACTTTAAGCAACTTTTTGTTTCTCCCTCTAACAGATCTGATACACTTACCACGAGCATCCTGAGGTTCTGAGAGAGACAGGTCTCAAGGACGTTTCCTCTGAATGATCTGCATTTGATGAGTCTGCTTTAGTCAGTAGAGCCGTGTTGATGGGAATGTAATGTTTTCCCTCCTGACAAAAGTAGAGAGTTAAAGACTTTACTGAGGCCCCCTTAATAACAATGACATCAGCTTGCCTATGCTTGTGCAAAATGAGGCGATTCAAAGTTTAGGGAAATTCGAACCTCTACAGTATACAGTATATACTGTCAGGACATACAGCACATATAGTGTACATGGGAATTAGCTAGGACAAAAGCAAACATTCAAAAAAATTAATTCTCTGTACAGTTTGAGTGTATTTTCAACATGAATGCACTGATTGGTATTCATCGTTAGCATCAGATTAGAAATGCCCAGAATTTTCAAGTTTTTATATGGATCAAAAAAGTCTGAACGATATTTATATTGTGACCTTCCACATTAGTTTGTACAGTAATGCGTTGAGAGCTCAACTCACTGCAACATTAGAAAACACATGCAAATAAAAAAAAAAAATTAAGAAAAGATAAATTGGACAGCAGACGCGCTACAAATCCCCACAACACTACTAAATACAGAAATGTGCTGCAAGTCTCTACAACACAACTAAATACAAAAAGTTGCTTCAACTAGCACAGACCAGAAAATACATTTTTTGAGAGGAGTTTCAAATTGACAAACACTGTGGGAACCTGCTCATCAGTCAAGGCAAGGATATTATTAGCCTTAAATAATCTCCCCAGTTGTAAAAGCTGTGAAACGACAAGCAGGTCCTAGTCTGTGTTGTAAAGATTTGCAGCGTGTTTGAGTATTTGTGTGTAAAGATTCACAGCAAATGTTTTCATAATTTGTTGTTTTTGTATTTGCAAGTGTTTTCTTACGTTGCAGCAGGTTGGTCTCTTGCGGCCACTATATCAGATCAAAAACGTTGAAAGGCCTACGACATTCTAGACTCTTTTCACACTTTCTAAAAAATGCCCTTTTTAATGATGTGCCGGGAAACAGGTTTCTTTTCTCAGGATCTAAACTAAGTCTTGACAGCAATGTATACGTTGGCAAAGTAAGCACAGAAATACAAGCTTGGTTTCAGTTTCTAAAACCAAACAAATGCACTAAATGCTTTTATTCATCTTGTACTGGGGTAGCCTTCCCTCTTTTTCTTTTCTCTCTGATCAGTCTCACAGGCAAAACTCTTCATCATACCCTTATCATACCTAAAACCAATCAAAGTTACCACTTTCTAAGAGGATACTGACCACACGGATTCCTGGATTCCTCTACTAAATAATCGCCCAAATTTCATTTTTATTGTTATACACCCCAGCAAAGGCTATAGCTTTGGCTATACATATAAAACATTTTAAAAGCATTTATTTGTCAGACATTTATTACTTTACAGTAGAATTTTTTTCTTTACATTTCTTTACATACAGCATGGTGGCTTAGTGATTAGCACTGTTGCCTCACAGTAAGAAGGCCAGGGTTCGATTCCCAGGCAGGGTTTTTCTGTGTGGAGTTTGCATGTTCTCCCTGTGCTTGTGTGGGTTTACTCCGGTTTCTCCGGTTTCCTCCCATAGTCCAAAAACATGTATGTTAGATTGATTGGTGATTCTAAATTGCCTATAGGAGTGAGTGTGAGTGGGTGTCCCTGTGATGGACTAGCGACCTGTCCAGGGTGTCCCCCTCTTGCCCTTCGCCCTTTCAGAGACGGCTGGGATAGACTCCAGCAGATCCCTGTGACCCCGAATTAGGAAATAAGCAAGTATAGAAGATAAATGGATGAATGAATGAATGAATTAATTAATTAAAATTGAAAATTTGGGTCATAGCACAGGGTCCGTCATGACACTGTCTTGCCGGAACAAAAAGAAATATACTCTTGCTTAAGGTAGCTTCAGAGTCCTAACAATTTGACCTTCTACTACACCTTACCGACCTCTACTTAGATTATAGAACAATCATTTAATTGATTTATTTACTTACCTGCTGCACACTCGCCTGAAGCAGGTCTCCCAGTCTCTCCACTAGCTCTGTAAAAGTGGGCCTCTGCTGTGGTTCTCCATGCCAGCAGTCCAGCATGGTCTGATATCTACAGGGACAACAAACACAGGCTTACTATAAAAACAATAATAACAATAACATAGAAGAACAGTATTAACATTAGCTGGCTTAACAGTATGTATACAATATCCATACATACAGCCATATATCAAGTTGTCATCACATAAGTATGGGGGAGTAGATCATAAACATAATCACACAGTGCTCTGTGCACTGCAGCCATAAATCTCTGTCCCATTGCGACCACTAAGTTTCTTGAATTACCACCTCCCGGACACTACAGGCTATCTGACCTGACCTCTACATTTCTGCCAGCTCATTTACCTTTATCCTATTATAGCCTGTCATTAATAATTTCTGGTGTCACATGAGCTGTTAATTCGGCTCCTTTCAACACAAACATTAGAGGTGAGAGGTACCTTCTATGCTTTTTAGTTGTCAGCGCCTCTCTCCATGTGGTACATCTCAGCGCTGTGTATCAGAGTAACAGTGATAAAGGAATTCAGGTATAAAAACTCTGAAGCTGTGCTGAGAGTAGGAATAGGGAATAATCATGTCCAATCCTGTTTTCATGCGCTTTTATATAAAGTCCACTCGCTATTATCATTAGTTTAGTTTTCAAATTTGGGATAATCCAGACCTACTTTAATACTTTTGCTTTGTTTTTAGAATGGAGGAAAGGCATTCCTCCTGGATCATCGGTGTGACTTAAATAATTACTTGGCTAATATGGCATCTTAAATCAAACAATTTTCTGCTCTTTGTGAATACTTCTGTTTAAAAAGAACTTATAGTAGCTATTTTTTTTCTTACTGATCAACACGCCATGTGTTTTATAATAGACAGACAAGTAATAGGAAATTTCATTACAAATGGTTTTGTAACTGGGGAGAATTGAACTGTAATAATAACTTTTCAACTGGACAAAAATGAGCAAACACTACTGAAACTACGAATAGACAAATGCTTATCATGTTAGCTGTACATCCTTCATGTAGGTTTCTTTTGTAGGTGTTGAGCTTAACCCTAAATGTCTGGCTGAGTGAATCACGCTGAACTCATGTAACAACGAGTGACCTAGGCAGGTTCCTTATCTCAGTCTGTTGGAAAACACCAAATGCTGATTACACAAAGTTATTCCTTCCTAATCTCTGTGAAAATTTGGCTAGTATTGTCTTGGCCAAAAGGGAGCTGTAATGAACCGATCTGCAATGTTTATCACCAAAATATTTTTAATCTTAAATCTAGTGTTTGGCCAAGGGTGAGAATCAGGGGCAGGACTAATGACATACACATCAGCTCAATATCTCAGGTTTTTAAATGAAAAACATTTTTCAATAGCAGTTTTGGAAATGGAAAGATAGCAGTAAAAGAAAATGATAAAGAAACTTTTATGTGTTATTATATTAAACAAATTCATCCAACAAACTCATGAAGGCCACACAAAACATCTTTGACCTTCAAGATGTTTTGTTGTTTTTTGGCACCAGCTTGGCATCGTTTATGAGAGCCTGGGTACCTCATCCATACGTCCTGGTGTCTTAACCACATTTTGCAAGTCATTTTCAATTATCATCATTCTACATTGCCTGCTTATATGTGATTTGACTTTGAATGAATGGTTTCAAAAATGAGACTTATTTAAATACTAGTTCCTTGATTCTAGTGTATATATAACAGTGTTTAACCTATTAAAATCATCAAAAATAAGGAAATTGACACAATTATCAGCTTGGACAGGCTCATATTTCAAGAAGTAAGGTTTGGTGTGGCAGCAGTCTGACAAGGAACAGGCAGGAACATTCTCCTGACTAAACCTCAGCCTAAAGCCGCTCAGTGAGTCCACTAGACTAGGTGCACATGAGAAACAGTTGTCATCATAAAACCCTGCTAATCTGAGATTTCCTGAGTTGGAATGACGTAAATTGAGGATATCCTTCCTAACATGCATTAAATATACAAACTGTTTTTATATTCTTTAAAGCTCTGTAATTTAACTGAATACACAGTATTTTAACACAAGAGTCACTCTTACATTTCAGAGGAAGCATACTCCGGTGCTCGCATTCTGGTGCCTTCCTTCAAGCGACAGCAGAATTCTTCATCAATTTGTACACCAGGATAAGGAGAGGCACCTGGGGAGAAGAAAGAGAATTGTTATCATTACAGTTATAAATCCATTTCCTGATGCAAAGAACGGGCCTCTTCAAAGAGATTCATAAAAAGATCATAAAGATGAGTGGAGAGAACTGGAGTTGGTGGGACTTTTCAGTATGTTTATAAGAATAATGAAAAAAAATATATATATATATTTTTTTAAAAGAATAATTAGCTTTTTTTGGTATACATGCATTATAAATGCCACAAAAGTTAGGGTTACAAATGTATCCCAGAACTAGCAGGACTTATGAGACAATATTATTTTATACTTGCTTGAAGAATTCACACAATATCCAATACTAATACAGGCACACAATAGGGCAATTTCTAGAGAATAAGACACAAACTCTATCCAAACACCAAAGGCTGGAACGTCACCACACTCACAAATCAACAACCCAAAGACAACTCATTATGTATGCATGAGAGTGTATTTTGGGTCTGATGTGAACATTTGTTCTTTAAACATGAGCAGATATCCAAATAAATGCTTTAGCTGGTTCTGTGAAGATTAACAACCCCACCACCACCACCACCACTGCCACAGCTGAAAAGTCCTCAGTAACCCTTTTTTATCCTAGTATTTAATATAGTATAGGCATTTGACAGATAACATTAAGGGCCTCACTCAGGGGACCAGCAGTAGCAATTTGGTGGTGCAGAGAATCTTTATCTTCCAATTAGTTAGTCCATCACCTTAAACGCTGAACTACCACGTTTTTACAAGAAAGCCCTTATTTTGCATTTTACATTTATGGCATTTAACAAACACCCATAGCCAGAGCGACTTACATATATTTTATGTAATAAATGAGGCTGCCGACAAGTTTAATACATGATGGTGGTCAGACAGTCAGCCTGAAATGTTGGTCTGATATCTGGAAATCTGATCTTACTATCTGGGATTTTGCCTAGGCTTGGTCCCCCCAAATTTGAAAATGTTTCTTGTGCCCCTGTGGTTTCTACTATGTGTCTTTCACTGAGAACATGAGAAAACAACACATTGTAAAACACTTGACGCTTTAGAGAGTAAGAATCTTACTGTATGGAACAGCAAGCAAGCTACACTCAAAAGTCACTGTACATTTAGTTCTTCCCAGTATGTTACTGTAAACATTTATGGTCCTTTGAACTGTACTGTGAATATAAAATCGCATGAAAAAGTTATGCTGGTTAAATAATCCAGACCTACTTTAATACTTTTGCTTTGTTTTTAGAATGGAGGAAAGGCATTCCTCCTGGATCATCGGTGTGACTTAAATAATTATAATTGGCTAATATGGCATCTTAAATCAAGCAATTTTCTGCTCTTTGTGAATACTTCTGTTTAAAAAGAACTTATAGTAGCTATTTTTTTTCTTACTGATCAACACGCCATGTGTTTTATAATAGACAGACAAGTAATAGGAAATTTCATTACAAATGGTTTAATTGAACTGTAATAATAACTTTTCAACTGGACAAAAATGAGCAAACACTACTGAAACTACGAATAGACAAATGCTTATCATGTTAGCTGTACATCCTTCATGTAGTTTTCTTATGTAGGTGTTGAGCTCAACCCTAAATGTCTGGCTGAGTGAATCACGCTGAACTCATGTAACAAGGTTCAGTCTGTGGAAAAACAATGCTGATTTATCACCAAAATATTTTTAAAAGGTGTCTGTGGCCTACACCCACCAGGGGCAGGGCCGATACTTACCCAGAGAGAAGATCTCCCACATTAGCACTCCAAAGGACCAAACGTCACTCTGTGTAGTATAGATCTTGTCAAATATGGCCTCTGGTGCCATCCACTTAAGAGGAAGTCTGGCCTGTGGAAAGAGTACCAGATTGGTCAGAATGTTCATGAAGATTGATTATTCATCTGTGTAAACTTTCAAGAAATGTAAAACTGCATCAATACAAAATCAGCATAACATCTGTGACCAAACTGAACCCCAAGGAAACTTCCTAAACAAAATAATATTGTCAATGGCTAAAAAAATGAGCATTAGGAAAAGCCCTGTAACAATCTATAGTTGTCTGTTACATGTTAAAAACGTAAAAGTGCACACTTACGTCTCCTTTACGGACGTAGTCTGGGTCCTTATATACGTCCCTGGCTAGTCCAAAATCACATATCTTAACAACATTGTTTTCAGACAAAAGGATGTTCCGTGCTGCCAAATCACGATGAATACACTGGGAAAAGAGAAAGAAAGCACATGCTTGACGTATGTTACAAATTCGTCTGGGTTGCCAGTGTTTCTTGGTTTATCTACCATAAAAGAAAGGTGTGATAATGCAAAGCAGCTGATGTGATGTGTGCAGAACAAGCAAAGTCAGAACAGTTACATGAGCTCCAAAATCTATTATTTCTCCATATCACACTTATGAATTTGCCCTATTTGTGTGTAAGCATATATTTGCAGGTTTATACAGTTGTAAAGTGATATGTTGATAGAACAAAAATTATGTTATTGTGTATAAAAATATTCTTCTATTTACTTACTTTCCTTGAAGCCAAAAACTCCATGCCTTTGGCTACTTGAAAGCTGTAGCAAATTAAGTCCTCAAGCGTCAAAACTCTTTTATACAAGTCTTCAGACTCTGTGTGAAGTAGTAAAACAAAATTAGCAACAACTGAAAAATACATCTAATTCAAACCACTAAGAGGAAATAAAGACTTTTCTTCCTACTGATAAAACGCAGAAGATAAACATTTCCTGTGAAGCTTGTATGTTTGTGTTGAACTTTGAGTTGTTTTCCTCAGATGCTTCCTTATGTTTTTTTAATATAGCATTGTGGCACTTATTTTTAGATTTTCAAATAGTTTCTCAATAAACCTCTGATGTCATGGAAGGCATGGGACTTAGAGGGGTGGTGGTTGTAAAGGGGGGTTGACCCTTTCTCTGTTCTTTATGGACAAACAGTTTATCGATACCCCAAATACGAGCCAAAATACAAAACGACAGGAAGACGTTGGGATATGTCTGAGTTAGGAAACGCTACGGACAACAGGCGACAGTGTGTCGCGATAAATATAAGTTGTGTTTATGTATCATGAGGAAAGCATCCATACAAACTGCAATGAAGAAAAACAACCAGAGAAGTCTTTGGAGCATGCAGGGTGGGGTTGGAGGTGAGAGCGTTAAGACTAAAAAGGGGAAGGAAGACATTCAGCCACTACCTTCCTCTTCTTCCTCTGAGTCGCAGTAGCTCTTATCTTCAATAAAACCTGAGCTGGCTGAGCTTCCTGTGCTAGCCACGCTCTCCAGACGGCGCTTGAGTAGCTCACTAAGTTCACACCCTGAACTTGACAAAAGCGCTTTGCCATCCTGGGACTGTTTAGAAAAATATACATCAATTAGTATAAGATTCTCATGTGACACTGTTATTTATTTATTATACACCAAAGCATCTTAGACTTACTTTATAAACCACAAAGTCTCCTCTTTTGCCCCTTAAATAGTTAGAAAGGTTTCCATACTTGCAGTACTCCACAATGATCATCAATGGACCTTAAACATAATATAAAATAGGGCTGTCTTAAACATGCTCTATGAAACAAATCTGGGCCTGAGTATTAGTCCCAACATTCTCACCTCCTTGCTTTGTACAGGCTCCCAGTAGGTTAACAACATTAAGATGGTGGCCAATATGAATCAGTATCTTCAATTCAGACATAAGAGCTCTGCATTCGCTGTTGGTAGCTCCTCCTGTCATACATAACAAAAGTTGACCGGAAAAGAAAAAAAGAGATTATTAGTGCCGTCTGATTCGGATTAATGCTTAGAATAAAGCACACCAGCACATCATCTGACAGTTGAATGACTGATGATCTGTATTTTGTCTTTTTTGATAGCTACAGATTTGTTTGTAATGTATAATGTGTATAGGATTATAGATTTATTATCTGTAGTAGATCATAGATATATAATGTGTCCTAAATTATAGATTTATTATCTGTAGTAAATTATAGATTTATAATCTGTAGTATAATCTGTAAGTAAACAAAACAGAGCTTTATGGATACAAAATAATGCTTAATTTACTACTGAATGTAGTAAATGCTGTGTCTTAACATTAGATTTTGTTTTTATTTTCTCCACACAGTTTAAATACAATAAGCTTTAACACGCTCTATAAACACACAGAATGTCTTATTAAAAACATATTCAAATAAATGAATACATATGAATGAATTACAAATATGCAAGCAAGAATTATGTGAATAAACACTAAACGTTGCTGACAGAATGGCACATATTATTAGAGTCAGAAATGCTCGTCAAGCACATGAACCTGGTGACCATTAGAGGTCAAAGGGTCAGAAACAAGGCTGTGTTTTTTTAACATGGAACATTTCGATGGCGCAACTTTATTGAAAATGCAACCGAAAAGCTATGTTCCGCAAAAAGAACAGAGACCAAGACATACAAGATTTTTTTTAAATATTTTTCAATTTAATAAAACTCAAGGACAAGTTTTTCTTGTTTTCTGTATTTTTCCATTGTTTTAAATTGCACAACAGATATTTAATAGTTGTAAACAGTAATAAAATGAAAAAGATGCTTCACAAAAGTTTATATACATTATACTTTAAAACACACAGAAACTTTAAACAAGTGTACTGCTTTTCATTAGAAACTGACCAGACTTCCTGCAACATTATCCGGCTAGCTTGTCTTTCCCAATGATTGATGCTTAAAGCGGATTAATAATGTGTCATCAGTGGGATTATGCATCTGGAATATATTCTGATTTATTATCATTACACAACTCCACAGCTAATGAGGCATTTATTGCGTTTTACAGCGGATAATACTCACCATAAACTTGGGTCTAAACGGTAAAAAGTCAGTCCTGAGTAACTGAATCCTTATAAATATTTGTTTTTATTCGTAGCCTTTACATGAATCTTTAAGGATTCGTTTACAATTTGTTTATAATGCTGAAGGTATGGTCTAATTGTGTGGTTTTTTTTCAACAAAGCAATAAGATCTTGATCATAAATCCAAAGCAGGGGAAACCATATTAAGCTCAAAACATCTGCTTGAGGTTATCTTATTCAAGTGTACATGAAAAGTTGCACATGCATCGCAATTAGTCCTGACATTTCGAACCCGTGTTTTATATCTGCACACTATCATTCCTAACAGCAGGGCCCTCAGATGCATTCCATATATACAAACACTCCAACAGCTGCTAATTACCACTGCGTATATCTTGTGATTCAGATCAATTACGGAAAGGTTTGTGTAAAAGCAATATAATCCTGCCATCGTTTCTAAAACAAATATACGGAGACATGGTTGATCTCACAAGTTCACTAGAAGGGGATTGAGCAGGAGTTCAAATATCTGATCTGGTTGGTTTAAAAGTTCTAAATCAAATCAATGGTGTGTCATTAATTTACCTTTAAGCATTTTTACAGCAACTGTTTTGCATGTTGAAAGTTTGTCTATACCAAATGCAGAAGCCTCTACCACTTTTCCAAAAGCACCATGGCCCAGAGTTTTTCCTAAATGACAGAGAGAGAGAGAGAGAGAGAGGGAGAGAAAGAAAGAAAGAGAGAGAGGGGACATAAGTTTATTGGTTTACTTTGTCCTACCTCGAGGATCATAAATCAGGCCGCTTGTCCTGTCAGTAAAGATATGGGCCTGTAATTAAAAAAATATGCAGAGCTTGGGACCACTTCTCTGGCTCCTCACAGGGAATTTATGGGGTACTAAAGAGCGTAAGACAAACACGGGTCACTGAGAAATAATGGTAGGTTGCTTTTATCGAAAAAAAAAGTCGAACATGATGTTTGCATGCCCATATCCACGCTGAGAATTTATTGACTCACATTCTTTTATTTGTGTTTTGAACCCGATGCATGAATAAATCTCACCCAGTCGAAGGCGGTCTCGAGGGAACTCCCATTTGCTGCTGTCATAAGGTAAACGATCCCACTGTTCATTTAAAGGCATCTGGTCAGGATCCATGATGATGGACAAGTAGCCTGTCTTTAGATCTGCAGAACTTGGCTAAGTAGAAGTAGGGGTTTGCATTTATTATCATCA
Source organism: Bagarius yarrelli (assembly GCA_005784505.1). Classification (NCBI taxonomy): domain Eukaryota; kingdom Metazoa; phylum Chordata; class Actinopteri; order Siluriformes; family Sisoridae; genus Bagarius; species Bagarius yarrelli. The sequence continues at coordinate 258,209 of VCAZ01000088.1, forward strand.
AATCTGAATTTTATTAAATATTTGCTGTCACAATAAAAGAAGAGTGCAAACTTTATTCTGTTATGTATGCATTTTTTTGAAGAGGTTTTGTATATGCAAAAAAAAGACATCAATATTAAACTGCTTACTCAATCAAATACATAAAAAGCTGAAAAAATGTTTTTTGTGACAGGAAACTCATGTCCTCATATATTTTTGGAAATTTTTTAATTAGCCCTACTATATGTGTTACCTTTCTTAACTTGCGGATGAATAGGATAAGCATGATCCAGAGGAACGTGGCAGCAGCTCCTGTGCATACAAGGATGATCACCTCGATATTTGGTTTGCCTTCTTCGCCTAAAGATAAACAATAGCACATACCAACATGTTAAGATGTTGTTTGCAAACCAATTGCTGGGACACATTTTGAGACATTGTTTACTCTATTTCATTCTGTATACAGTACGGCTATGCAGGCACATGGCATGGTTTATAAAATTTCAGCAAAGCGCACTTCCTCATTTATTGCATAGTTTACACTCTGTGATCAATTCAGGGGGAAAAAATCTGACAGTCAGCGATACTGCGTAAACCATTAAGAATGTCTTTTTCCATAAGGGCATGAGATAAATAAATCAAATCAAATCAATCAGTGCTCATTGTCTTCTCTATTTGACTTTGGATAAACTTAATGCAGGCGCACACCAATATCCCGAATTCACTTCCAAATTACACCAGACAGCTTTGATCACTGAACGCAGAAGAGAATGTTAGTGACTGGCTGTGGAATCGTTTTAATAGACACACTGGGAGAAGAAGCTGCGTTATACCGTACTGGGCACCATAATTGGTCATTTGTCTTTTCTTGGGAGTGTTTCAAGTTTCAAGCCCTTTGCTACTTTAAGAAGTCATTCTGCCAGTCATTAGTGAAGCTCCTTGCTGATAGCACAGAGGTCAACTCCCAAGTGAAAGACCCTCTCTTCAACCCCATCATAAAAAAATGCCTTGGAATTTGTATGGCATTCTCAGAAACCTCATGGGATCGGTTAAATATTGAAGTTATTTATTCTGTTTGCACAAATACTAAAGAGTATATATATATATATATATATATATATATATATATATATATATATATATATATATATATATATATATATATATATAAAATGAATTGTCCGCTCGTTGCAGTTTTTACCGGCATATTCGAAAGACCAAATCTATTTTGCAATTACTGAGTACTGATTATAAGAATTAGGAAGTGGTTGACTGCCAGCTAATTTGGTACTTACCCAGCACAGTGATGACTGCACTAGATGTTGCTACACCTTCAGCATTACTGGCCTGACACTCATATACGCCCTCATCCTCTTTCTTTACCCTCTGGATAATCAGGACGCCATCTTCCTTCAGGGTAATACCTGCAGACAAAACAACATATTGCTTTTTTAAAGCTTTCACATTAAAAATTTTATCGTATGCAGTTTCACATGTACATCAGTGTTTAAACTGGAATGTGACTGTTTATTTTATAGCGATAGAAAGCATTTATATTTTAACACAGCCAATTAAAGGAATTTATGAATTAATTTATTTACTTAATGAATTCGTTTATCTTCTATATCCGCTTATTCCCTAATTCGGGTTCACAGGGATCTGCTGGAATCTATCCCAGCCTTCTCTGGGAGGCAGGAGGTGCACACTCTGGACAGGTCACCAGTCCATCACAGGGCCACACACACTCACACACTCACTCATTTGGGCAATTAAGAATCACCAATCAATCTTAAATACATGTTTCTGTGGGAGGAAACCGGAGAACCCAGAGTAAACACACACAAGCACGGGGAGAACATGCAAACTCCACACAGGAAGGCCCCTACAGGGGAATCAAACCCTGGACCTTCTTGCTGTGAGGCAACAGTGCTAACCACTAAGCCAGCGTGCTGACCTACTTAATGAATTAATTCATTTATGAATTTGCCTCTATTTTCAATGGGACGGAACTAAATTTTAACTAAGCCATTGTATTTTACCTTGTCCTTCTGTGATGGGAATCTTGTCCTTGTACCATGCAATGAATGGTGGTGGGACACCGTGAGCCAAACAAGTTAGTGTCAGAGTACTGCTGCTGTTCAAATCCTGACTGGTCAGGTTTTGTATTAACCAGGGAACTCTTCTCTCTATACAAATAGTTAAACAAAAAAAAGATGCTTCATATGCATTTGTGCAGAACAAGCATTGTATCAGAAATGAAAAACTTTTAAATAAAATACATAAATGAATGTGGTGGATGTGATTCCGAAGTAGAATGCGATCCTGAACTAACATTCTTTGTTAATCCTGAATCAAAATTTAATTCAACCAATCCAAACCAGTCATATGTGTGTGTGGACTAAACCCGTGTTTTTTTTCCACATACAAACTGAAAAACTTTAACTAACTAAACTCTAAAAAAAAGTTTATTGTCTAAGACTGAAAATTCATTGATTCTAGAACAATTGACTGATACTGACGATTCCTGGATTAACATTAAATCCCAACATGAAATTAGACTATAAACTCTATTAAAATAATTGTTGATAATCAGGAAACAACATGAGTGAATTTAGACTGTACTGATTCTAATGATCCAAAATAAACATGAATGAATTTAGACTGTATTGCTTATACAGTCAGTAGCGATTGTAGCAAATGTTTATGAATCACTGTCTAAATGTATGATTCATGAATGGTTTAGAAAAAGGGAACGATTTAAAAATAGATAAAAATAGAAGTTTGAGTGACAAACACTGATAACTTCAGAAGAGAAATGTGTGGATTAAAAAAAGTAACTCACCATCAATAATTAATTTAGAAGTTGTATTGACCATAGATTTAGTGTAGAGGTTAAATGCTCTACACCCATAATCATTTGGTTGGGTTCTAGAAACATTCTTTAGTCGGAGTGACAGAGAGACAGAATACGGACTGATCTGCATGAAGCTGTCAGACTGAACCAGCCGATTCTGTGAATCATACCAGCCCAGCCTATCATATAGAAACCGTGTTCCCTGGCAAATCAGAACGACATCATCTCCCTCAGTGGCTGTCACAGGTTTGACCTCAAATGACTGGGAATGTTCTGGAACACAATTAAAAAAAAAAGAAAAGATTCATTTGGAATGTTGTATACTAAAAATAAAGACCAGAAATGTTCACAGAATTTTAGATTTCTAATAATAAAGTACACGACAAAATTTACATTACTGTCTGACAAGTGATAATCAGACCAGGTCAGATTCGATACTGTAGTGCTCCACACACAGAAAGCTGCAGAACTTCGTCATGGAATGTTGAATGTGCAGTTATTTCCTGTTTCATCACTACTAATTGGAAGCAGGTTGTTGGCGGAAGGCGGCAGAGATGGCCGACCTGAAGCAGCTTACAATAGAAACCAGGCTGAAACCAGGCCTCGGGGGAGCTGGAACACGCTTGTTTATTCACAGTGCTGGAGAGCGTCTCGAGTTCCGTAAGAGAACACAGCTGTTATTACAATTCTGTCCCACTCACCAGCATTCCTGTGGTTAGAGTCATCCCTACCTTGGCACTGCACATTCTCTAGGCCATTGTGTTCTCCTTTGGTCCCTCTACAACCTGCCATCCTTTTTAATTTCAGTAACCGTTTAAATTTGTCCCCTTTCTATCTCCATCTGCCTGTTATACAGTAGACCTAATTCCTCATATTGTTCTAATTTCATGTGCACTGTTGAAGTATGCTCAAACTACATACGCCTCCTGTTGAGTTCTGGAACATTTGGACCTGTTCTGCTCGCCACGACTATGATTTACAATCAAAAAATAAAAAATAAAGCAACTCTGCCAAAAGAACATTGCTCACAGGAAGAACTTCACACTTTACAGACTGTCTTATGTCAGCAGCCACATTTATTATTTTTATTTTCTATTTCTATAAGAAAATGACTTAACTGCAGGTAAACAACAAAAAGTAACATTGTTTTTCTCATTAAACAAAATATTTCAACGAAAATGTGTATTTTAACTGAGGAAAAGGTTAGAAAGTTAGCACTTCGGTTGAAATAACTTCAATGAGACACTTCTTGTAGCCATCTACGAGTCTCTGACATCGGTCCAAGAAACGTTTGCCCCACTCCTCAGTGCAGAATTCTTGCAGCTATAAGGTGTTTGAGGGGTTTCTTGCATCAATGGGATTCAGATCTGGGCTTTGACTCGGCCATTCCAGGACTCTCCATTTCTTAGTTTTCAGCCAGTCCTTGGTGGAGTTACTGGTATGTTTTAGGAAATGTTTGTCACGTTGCAGGGTCCAGTTCCGATTTACTTTTAACTTTTCACAGATGGTCTCAAATGTTCCTCAAGCACCCTCTGATACACGATAGAATTCATAGTGGATTTTATGGTGTTAAGCTGGCCAGGTCCTGCTGCAGCAAAGCTTCCCACTTTCCACCTCCATGTTTCACAGTTGGTGTGAGATTCTTTTCCTGGAATTCTGTATTTGGATCACAACAAACATGTCCCCTGTTGCAGTGTCCAAATAATCTGTCCAAAGAACATTATTACAGAAGTCCTGGTCTTTGTCTATGTTCTCTAAGAGCAAAGGTTTCCTCCTTGCACACCTCCCATAAGTTAAACTTGTGTCTTCTCTTTCTAATTGTAGAGTCTCACACTTTCACATCAACAGTAGCAAGAGCCTGCTGTAGGTCCCGTGATGACACTTCAGGATTTATGGTGACTTCTTTTAGCATTCTGTGGTCTGGTTTTGGGGTCACCTTGCTTGGATGGCCAGACCTGGGCATGTTGTCAGTTGTTTTGAATGTCCTTTACTTGTGGACTATTTTGCCGACAGTGGAATGGCTGATTTTGAGATCTTTTAAAATCCCTTTCCAGACTCATGAGCTGCTACAATCTTCTTTCTGAAGGCCTTAGACAGCTCTTTCAATCTCACCATGATGTTCACGATCACTTCAACAGTCAAGAGCACCAAACTAAATGTCTGAGGTTTAAACAGGTCCTCCTTCAAAAAGCTGAGTAACAAAGTTCTAATTATGTGAACCTGATGTGATACACCTGTGTGTGTGATTTTAGTCATTTAAAGTGGAAATAAATGTTGGAGAATTTCTCACCAGAAATTCTTCTTTTTTTAAAGTAGATTTTACAGTGAGGTTTTAAAAGTCTTTTCTTTAGTTTTAACTGTTTAGTTATATGACTTGAATCTCTCAGTATTGCTTTAAATTGATATTAAATATCCATGTGCCCAAATATGTTATAAATACACACAGGCTTTTAGAGGGTGTCCTAGTTTTCATATGTCTGTACATGGTCTATTTGCAGTTTCATTTAATAGTCCCCCCCCCCAATGCAAAATCCAGTGTAATGGTGCAAAAGATTGCCTTTTGCATGTGATAAGATATTTATTAGCTTTTGTATTAATAAGTTACAATAGCTGAGTAGTACAAAGGCTCAACATAAGGGCCTCATTTTAAAGCGTGCTTAACTACAAATAAAAACCAGCGGGTATCTTTCATCTTTGGAACCCTGGCCATATTGAAACTATAAATTTAGAAACTTACCATTCACATAGAAATAAGTTCTCATTGTTTTTTCTCCAATGCTATTACTGGCTTTGCATGTGTAGACGCCTGACACGTTAGCCACCACAACCAGGATACTTGTTGTCTATGGAAAAAGCATCACAGGTTTTTGTTTTATAGAAATGTTTTAAATACTGAGACTGTAAACTACCAAAATTACTGCAGGTAATAAAAATAATACACTGTGATTGAGACTCTCAATTTAGTAATTGTTCACTATTATCCTTCTTCTATTAACACACTATTCTATTATTTAATTCTAAAGTAGAATAAAGTTTCTTTGATACAGCCTTTATTGTAAAAGCAATATAGAAATAAAAATGATTTAACTTGACTTGAGTGAGTTAGATCTGATTTATACTTATTTCTCTTCAAAACAAACCTTGTTTCTGCCATTAATCTCCTTGGGCTCATTAGACACAGCCATAACCGTGTTTGCTAGATATGAATATTTTGTACTTTCTTGGACCGTTATTGGAGTCCTATACAATTTGCACCTATAAGGCAAAGAGGAAAGATTTTTTGGTTATTAGAAACTGCCAAAAGAGTGTATTTAATAGCATTTAAATGATTGTTGACACATTACATATGTGCGATTTCAGGCAAATAAAATGTGTGACATGTGCATGCAATGTGTGCACAAAATCTGTTTCACTTAGATAAAGCTTTTTTTACCTAATGCTTTGGGTCCTTCTCAGAACAGGGGTCACAAAAAGAAGAATGTACACATATATACAAAAATAGAAGCTACTTATTACCACAAAATTTCAAAAATATTCTAAGAAATTGCCCCCAAGTTTGAAAAGAACAAGTTTGATAACTATATGCCTTTTAATGTCTTTTTTTGTTTCTGATTTACTTTGTGGAAGACAACGAAAAGTTATCCTATATCCTACCGAGGAAGGAACAATAGAATTAATGAGAAGGCCAAAGAGGAAGCGGAAGTATGACAGGATGGTCTGAGGCATGCATCACCACTTAAAGGAAACGCCCCTCTCTGGCTGACTGAGATAAGGCTGACTCTAAGACCTTACTGGCTTAAACATTTGATTACTTTTGCCTATGAACGAATCTAATAAATCCCTTTCCACAACACTCCTCACTTGATCTCCTCATGCCACAGTGCACATCTAATAAGAAAACAAACCTGCAATAAGCATACATTTAAATTAATGTTATTTGCTGAGGCTAGTACATTTTTTTATCGAAAAGAGGAAGGGCTCTGATTTTTCTCTAGATATTGCTGACCTATATATATACTTTGTGACAAGTGATTATTTTTAACATTAGAAATGAATCGCTTTGACAATAGTCAAAAATAGCCTTTCTCGTTAAAAACAAACCCTATGAAATTAAGTAATTATGGAACATTTCGATCAGGTGGGACAGTTTCGATATTATTGCACTTTCTGCAATGTTAACTTACTGTGTAAGCTTGTGATCAGGATCACAGGGCTGCCACAACCACGTGATACTAGGCTTCGGGAATCCAAAGACAGTACAGGTTAGCTGGTGCTCCTCTCCTAGCCTGTAAGTTTGAGGGCCTACAAGAGCCACCTCTTCTTCAGATATTCGTGGTCGTACTGGGAAGGCACACATGTTAGTTAAAAATTGAATATGGAGGCAAAACATTTATAAGAGAGTATAAAGTGATCCGAACAAACAAGCTAAATGACCACAATTATTAACAATAGAATTAATTAGAGTGGATGCCAAAAAGGAAGACAGAAGCTGACTGAGATAAAGCTGACTTTAAGACCTTGTGATCTAATAACATCTTAGCTTTATAATTATTAGACACCAAAATGACCTACCACCAAACACCAACATTAGAATCACCTACAATTGTACAAACTGTAGGTCAGCATGTAGGTAGTAGGTCAGCATCACTTTAATTTAATTAATGGGAATTTCATTTGTTTGTTTTTTCATCAAAAAAAAAGCTTTTGTTATTTTTTTTCTAACAAAGATAAATGAATATCTTTAAAAAGCAGGAATTTGATCATTCTATAACGCTGATCTCTCTCTGTAGCAAACATGTCAAGCATCCATCCATCTATTGTCTATACCCGCTTATTCCTAATCAGGAGCACGAGAATCTGCTGAAGTTGTGGCTTATGGTTAAGGTGTAAGACTACCAACCCCAAGCCATCATTGCTGGGCCCCTGAGCAAGGCCCTATCCTCCAGTTGCTCAGTTGTATAAATGAGATTAATGTAAATTGTGTACATTGTAATATGTATGTGTACATTGACTGTGTACATTGAAATATGTAGTGCTGAAGACTTAGATTTCTAATGCAGCATTATGTCACTATCACTAACTAGGGTGGTCAGGAAAAAAAGCTATTTAAGTTCTAAATTAGGGATTGACAAATAAACCTATTCTAAATTTAGTATTTCCCTCTTACTTTTGACCAGAAGTGTGTAGCTGATGTTCCTGTAAAGCCTGTACTTCCGGTTGGATAAAGCAATAGTAAATACTGCTGCATCATTTTCTTTCACTTCCTTGATGATAAGGTTATAGCCCATAACCTCATAGCATAAGGAGGCGTTTATGATGTGGCCATCCTTGTACCTGTGAGGATGTGTAAAGAAAGAAAAATACAGCTCATTATACTGTATGCTGAATATTCACCGCATCATAAATTACTGTGCATTTTAAAATTATTTTATAAACCCACCACACTATTTTGTCTGGTGCAGGCAGTGCAATGACCTGCGGTTCAAATTTCCATCTTTCGCCTTCTTCAACAGTTACAACCGTATATGTTTCATGGGTCACGTTGAGGAACGGATGCTCTACAAAGTGTAACCAAAAATATCTTTTATTGATTAAAAGTATTAAAAATAAATTGATAGCACAGACACCATCCATCACATACTTACCATGTACAGTGATCCTGACTCTAGCATGCTTCATGGAACCATCTTGCATTGCAGTGCAAATGTAATTGCCACTGTCCTTTAGAGTTACATTGGGTATAGTAAGCTCACTGTGCATTTCAATGACGCTGTTAGGGTCACTTCTTCTCACATTTGTCTTGTGAGTCCGATTAATCTGACATACAGAGAATCATTTAATGAGCGCCACTATTGTAATAAATACTTCCATATCCTATATACTTACAGAGTTGTGTTGAAATTTCCATTCAAATTTAATCCTGCCATTAAATGTGGTGTCTGCTGAGCAAATGAGGTTCAGTGTTTGTCCAACCAGGACTCTAGTATGCTCAGAATTGATGTGTACATTTCTTAGAACGCTAGCTACACAGAAAAGAAAAGAAGTCTTCACATGGATGTATAGCTTCACACACTTAATTTGACCACGGTACATTTGAGAAGAATAATGCGGTGGCTGAAAGAGCTTGACTTGATGCAATTTAAGAAAACACATAGATAAAAGATCAGTTTGACATCACACATGCTGCAAAACCTCATAACATCCAACGGTAACTAAGAAGATGAATGTGCATGTGTTTTCCTTATGTCCTGTTGCATGTTGCAGCCTTGCAGCCTGTTTAAGCAGCTCTTTTAACCATATGGGAAATAATTATAATAATATACTACTACTATCAGAAGAAAATAGTTTTTACTACTACTTGACGACGCAGAAGGATAAAGTTTGACATAACTTTTGTTCCATTCAATTTGGTGGCACATGTGATCATGTCATAGCCTTTATGAGGACCCAGTGGAATCCTAAAACCCACTTTTGGGTCCCAAGTCATTCGTGCTTTAATAGAGCCTTTCATGGGAGGAATCTAATAAAAAGAGAGTTGAACTGACACTTATACTTATAAAAACTACGTTTGCTATGTCTTTTGCTCTATCACAGTGTTAGATAAATAGAATAATAGATAAATGTTAGATAAATAGAATAGTAGACATGTTAAACTAAAAGAAAGATCACACAACAATCTATAACATCTAACAGAGAAGTATTTGTCCATAGCAAAGCAGCGCTGGGTACAGCTTCGAAGCTAGACAATACACGCACTATAGAAAATGCATTAGGATTTAAGTTCATCAACCTTCTGGACTGGACCAGCTGTTTTTTTTCTACTTATTGCATATTTTATGACATTCATAAATAAAATTCTATTTATAGTCATTGTCTTCTATTCTGTACAACCACCTTCCTTAGAGGAAGTCTACTTCTTAAAGGAAGTAGACCGAATGGCTCCATAATCTGTCTCAAGCTTTCCTGCACCTTTGACAATGTTCAAATTCCTCAGAAAATGACTAAAGCATGTGAAAATTTAGAAGATGTCTATAACCTTAAACATATTCTGAACAATCTAAACATTGTCAATGGCGCAGGATAGCTCGAGACAGATAAGCTCATAATAAAATCAAGTTACAGTGTTCCTGCCTAGTGTTGCCAGACTGGGTGGGCTCCCGACCAGTGTTGCCTAATCGGTTGGGTTCCTGCCCAGTGTTGCCAGATTAGATGAGTTCCAGTCCAGTGTTGTAATATTTGGCGGTTTTCGCCCAGTGTTGCCAGATTGGGAAAGTTCATGCTGAATTGGTCTTTTTTTATCAAGTCAGACCAGAAATTTATGCAAACTAACTACAAACGTGATTTTATAAATTTTTTTAATTAAAACAAATGATCCAAATTTACACTAAAGTGTTCCTGGTGTCTTTTACAAAAAAAATGTTTGAGGAGTCAGGACTGATGTTTGCTATTATAGTTTTGCCAGGGCTACTAAAATATCAGTTTCATCAGTATATCCTGGATTTTCTATTCTTCTGGTGCACAAAATTGCAAATTATATAAAAATTATAATATAAAGATATGAACTTCTTTTCATTGATATCTATATTGGAACTGGCTATGAGAAGGACTTAATTATCGACTATTTAAAATTAATATTTTGATAAATGTGTTATATAACAACACAATGTGTTATATAACAAAATACTCACTGTTTCCAAAGTCACATTTTGAGTAGGAGATGATGTCCTGCAAGGGATCTCCAGAATTTTTTCATTTCTGTATGCAAACAGGATCCTTTCACTGCTGTTATCCAGGAACGGATGATGATGGTCTGTGCATGAAACAAGTGTATTGTATAAATATTACTTGTATGTACTTATATGCATTTTTGATGATCTTCCTTCTTTTAAATCAAATTACACTAATATTCTTCTACCACATCATTACAGCAGGCACACAGGCCATTACAAGTAATTTCAGTGCGTTCAGGTTGTGACTATGCGCTAATGAACTAAGGCTAAAGATCAAAAGGCATATTTTATTAAGAAATTTAGTAAAGCCTCTGCCAAATGTCTTAGTCACGCTGTTACTATGTAACTGGAAAAAACAGAAGCTCAAGCAGGAAATAATAGTCAATGACTAGAGCTCCCAACACAATCACACTCCGCTTCCGTCTCATAAAAGTCATCCAGCCCTGTAACAAATACCATGTACAAATCCTTCCTGTCCCTACATATTTGTTTTTGTCAGTGAACAGTTCTGTCTTCATATTTGTCTGTAATTACATGCTTTATTGGCAGGTTGGTTGTTTCCTTTTCTTTTAGTTTTCATTTAACCCTTAATGAAGTACAGAAGATCCTTGATTTGTATAAGACGTTACTAATAGTTTCCGTACTGAGAAAAGAACAGTAATTGATATGGTGTTAGAATTTCCTGGCTTTGTAAATACTGTGGTTTTGGAAATATTTGGATCTATCTTTTTGTGCTTTTTTTTTTATAACGCTTATGCTGGAATGGAGCAAACAAAACAGCATAAAATAAATTTGTTGCATAAACATCAGGAAAATAGACTGTACATTAAATATATTTTCTTTTATGTAAAAGGCCCTATTATCAACATTTACAGTATTTCCTTTTTAAATATTTTTTCTCTTTAACTCAAATTGGTATGACACAATTTACATAACCATATACTAAATATACTAAATACTTGTCAATAAAATTTTTCTGACTACATGCGTTGAAACAAAGCTTATCTTCAAGATGAGTTCAACTTTGACCACAGTAGGTATACTGTCATCTCCAATCAATAAATTAACCACCAAACTAATTACTTACCTTTGACAAAGACATATGTGGAGCTCTCATTGTCCTGGGAATTGTTATGAGTGCAAATGTAGTATCCTGTGTCAGTGTACTTCAGATTGTGTATCATCAGCTTGCTACAGTGTTCAGTTTCCTCACACGGCTCCACGTGAACCCCATCAGCGTTTAAATTCCTATTGGCGAGCTGCCACTGCACTTGAGTGGACCCCCTTAAACGGAGATTATTAACGAATGAGTGTGAAAATTATCATCTGCAAATATCCACAGATTATACACCTCCCCTTATAAACTGTTTAGTCAAAAATATTATCAATTTATTATCAAAGGGTTCGATTATCAGTACAACCAAGTTACCACTGCTCGGCTCCTGAGCAAGGCCCTCAATCCCCAATTGCTCAATTGTATAAATGAAATAAATGTAAGTCGCTCTGGATAAGGGCGTCTGCCAAATGCTGTAAATGTAATAACCCACAAAAACTGTTGAAAGAGCAGGATAGATACTCTTTTGTGTTAAATGTCAAGTGCTTCGTATTTAAGAAAGAAGTCTTGAATCGTTTTGACATTGATGGGAAGTTCATTCCACCGTCTTGGTGCCAGATCAGAGAAAAGTCTAGATGCAGACCTATCTTGAGTCCTATGGGCTAGAAACTAATTATAAACTTTGTAAGTTATACTCTGCAGTTTGCAAGTGATTATAATTTATTACCATATTTAATTCATTCTAAACACAGAAGTAAATATAAAACTAAGAGTACTAAACAGATAAAGATACGGACACAAATAAGAATCTTGCAGATATATTTATGTATCCAGATATTGTTTTTCTAAATCTCTATTTTTATAATCTAATAATTTATTTTTAAATGCTAATTAAAAATAAACTGTTTTTTCCTGTTAACCTCATGCATTCCTACACGCCTGACTTTCACATGGGAACATGCTTTTTCTTTGATGGTGTGTTCCCAGAAGAGTATCAAGCATACCATGTCTGACATACCAGTGAATTTGAGGTCAAACAACTTTGGTCTCTTATAATGAACCAAATAGAATGGACAAATCAGAGACACTAAGAACACATGTCCTTGTAGGGAAGCGTCACACTCTGAAGGCCCAGAGTGTTTTGCATTCCTGACATGACTGCAACATGATGCAAGTTTCCATCAAAATATATACATGTTTCAGTTCATTTCACCTTTTTATAACATTAAAATGATTTGCTTAGATGAGACAAAACTCATGGTTCAGGGAGTCACTGAATGTGTTACGCCTCAGGCATCAGGAATACCATACTTATCTGTTTCAATTTAAGAGCCAGGGGTAAATTTAACTGGAATTCATGGGTATTAGGAGTAAGCAGAGTCGGAAATAACTTTTTTCGGCTTCAAATACACCAAATAATCTTCTTTAGATGACAAAAAAATAATGTAACACTCTTACAATCACAAATATCACAAATCAAAAATGTCAAAAATGTTATAGTGGTAGCAGAGTCATAGTGGCAACAGAAAAAGAAGCTGTAGCTTTTGGATTGAGAAGATGAGAAGACAGTACCTGCAGATGAGCATAAGAGAGCCTCCAGCACGCTGCAGGTGTGTGTCTTTGGGAGGATGCAGCTGTGGGGCTACAACCATTCCTGCAGAAAGCAGAACACAGCCAAGGCATTTTAGCTCAGCGTGACTCCATTTCTTGCATTATTTTCCACTTCTTATAGGTACAGATATTATGTTACGTTTTGGAGAAAAGCAGACTTTTAAAAATTGTAACAGACAAAATGGTTCGCTGTACCTTTGTCAAAAAGTGTGCAGCTTATGTTCCTGTAAAGTCTATTTTTCCTGCCAAATAAATCAATGGCAAAGACTCCTGAATCTTTTTCCTTTACTTTTTTGACCACATCATAACCCATTACTTCATAGCATGAGGAGGTGTTGAGGGGGAAGTTCTCCTTGTGCCTGTCAAGATTTATTACAGAGAAACAAGTAACGTATGAGTATGAAAATAGTAACTATAAATAGGTATTCTGTTTATTATAAAACAATACCATGAACCTACCCTAACTCTTTGTCCGGTGTACGTAGAGCATCGACCGGCGCTTTAGAGTCCCACCTTTTACCTTCTTCAGCGGTAACAAGTCCATGGGTCACACTAAGGAACGGATCCTCTACAAACATTAAGAAAGCAATTAGACTCATTCTACTAGAACCTTAGTTAAAAACAATAGCACAGAATCTGTCAATCACATACTCACCATTTACCATGACCATGACTGAAGCATGCTTCTTAATGTTATCTAGGGTTGCGGTGCAGGTGTAAATGCCATTGTCCTCCACAGTCACACTGGGTATAATTAGTTCGCTGCTCATTACAATGACCTTGTTAGGTTCACCCCTTCTTAAATAGGTTTTGTGGGTCCTACTGATCTGGCATACAGAGAAGCAATTCCTTTTTGGTCATTACTATTTTCATTATTTATTTAGCTTTGAGTAAATAGCAATACAAACTTAATATTACATTGGTATAGCCAAAAGTATGTGGACACCTGTGTACTGAACTTTCTATTCCAAAATGATTACTATTAATATTTAGTTGATTTCTAGTTCAAGATTAATTTGCATCATTGTTGGTCATCTTAGTCAACTATGTTTCTCTAAAGATTTTATTTTGTGTACCTGGTCTTGCTGGAACTGGTTCAAGGCTCTTAAATCCGGTGAAAATAAACTACTATTCCTACAGCATGCAAGGATGTTTTAGAGATTGTTTTACGCTTCCAACATTGTGGCAACAGTTTAATATTGTCATTTATAGTTTCTTTCAGCATGGCAATGATTTGTTAAGGTTGGCGTGGAAGAACACAAGATGTGCCCATCCTCGTTACCATGCTAATAACTAGGACAAAATGACGTGAGATCTCTTGTACAAACTGTTTTTCATAATGTATAAATAATAGTTTCTAGTTTGTCATTAAAAAAAACTTACAGATCTGTTTTGGAAGTGCCAATCAAACTGAATCCTGCCATTAAATGTGGTGTTTCCTGAACAGGTGAGGGACAGGGTGTCTCCAACCAGGACTTTTGGATGCTCAGGAGCAATTTGTATGTTGGACAGAACATTGCCTAAACAGAACACATTATTGGTCATTAAAAAAGTATATATAGTCTCATACAGAAACTATTACAATGTTGATTCAATAACTGCTTATTTGATGTTCCATTTGAGAGAATGATAAACACTCACTACGAAGTAATACAATAAAATTTGCTGTGACTTGTTTGTCGTTCACATTGGTGACACATTGGATGACGTTGTAGCTCCTAAATTGATCCAGTGGAACCCTAAAGCCCACTTTTGGATCCCATGTGACGTGTGCTTTAACAGAGTCCTTCATGGGGGGAATCTTAAAAAAAAAAAACAGTCTTTAGGTTATCAACAATTTTTAGAAGGGAAAATTAGGTTAAACTAATAGTTACTAGTAAATAATCTGGGCAAATACATAAAAATTTGAAATATAATTTCAGATCTTATGTTTATTACTTGTCTTTTGTTCTATCATGATTGTAGGAATAGGGGAAGGAAGGAAATGGGTAGAATGAATGCCACAGATGTTCTAACAGCAGGAAGGTCACTTGCAATTTGTAACATCTGACAGAAAAATATTTGGCCATGGCAAAGCAGCGCAATTGTGACAGAGCTTCATAGACAATGTGCAGGTGGGAAAATACTTTATGATTTGAGGTTATTAACCTTTTTGACACATCTTGGTATGTTGGGGTCTTTTTAATATTGTATGATGATTATTATTAATTGCTAGGTGTTTCCATAGTCCCAGTCTTCTAGCTTGAATTTAAGTGTATCTGAACACATTTAAATGCTTTATAAAAAGGTCTAAAAGAAGTGAACCTGTAAAATACTAGTCCCATACCATAGTCCCAAACTCAGATTAGTTAAATCAATGTTATACTGTTGCTGTTGCATATTAACCCGAAAGCAGGCAAGAAAAACAGTACGTAGAGTGCAACCCCATATTGCAGTTATTCACTGTCTGAACCATCTTATATCGGTTGCATGACGGCATGAAAATATCCCTCAACATATGTTGAAAGACATCCTAACAGATGTCTTCTGAAATAGAAAAAGAAATACTCACGGTTTCCAAAGTAACATGTTGATTAGGAGATGTTGTCCTGCAAGGGATTTCCAGAATTTTTTCATGCATGTATGTGTAAAGAATTTTTTCCATGTCATTTTCAAGGAATGGGTGATGATGATCTGGGCATAAAATATACATATTTATGCATATGACATTATTACATGAGGCATCTTCTAAAATTTCTGTCACACGCTGCTACAGTGACACTCAGTAAGACACTGGGAAAACAGAAGCCCAAACAGGAAATAATAGCCAAAGACCAGAGCTTCCAACACAATCACACTCCGCTTCCGACGCCCAAAAGTTATCCAGCTCTGTACAAATCCCTTCCTGTCTCTACATCTTTGTCTCTCTGTTCCTGAACATTTCTGGCTGCCTGTCTGAGATAGTAAATGGCATATCAGTGTGTAAGAAATATGTCATATGTTATACAAAAAGTCTGTTTGGCTGTTTTATGGATTAGTTAAAACTAATTCCCTAATTAGTATTATACCATTATTATTAAAGAAATTAATACTCTACTGGGTTTTTGTAGCATTGTAAAAGGTGCAATTGTTGGATTATTTAGTTCTAAAAAATTTGGCATTTTAATTATTTATTTTAAAAGACAAGGAAAATCAAATATTTCTTTTTCATAAATTGGCAACTCATTAAAGAACAATCCTAAAATTGTCTGAATTGATCATTTTGTGCTCACAGCTTTTCAAGTATGAGGTGTATTTTGAGAAAAAGTAAGCATACAAGCGGTGTTGGGAAGGTTACCTTGGAAATGTAATAGGTTACTGATTACAAAAGTCCCTATTTAATTTAAATGTAATAAATCGTGTACCTTTTACGAAATTATTTTATATGAAAAAAATTAACTGATTACATTTAATTACGTATTAGATTCTAATGAATATTTTTAACTTTATCATTGTCAAACATTTATACCAGACAGGATTACCCGTAGGATTCAACTGTTTACTGTTAGTATTTCTAAATCTTTTATTATTTAAATGAAGACAATTTAATTTTAAAGCACAAGTTTCTCAAAACCAAAAAAATCTAATCAAAAACAGGAAAAGGAACAACAAATTATATTAGTCAACATATCCTAGTTTTTTAATAAAAACATTCAGTAACCCTATGTAAACTCTATTACATGCTCATAAATAATTGTCATTTAATTACACAAATGTTATTCTAGTAACTGTTAATTAAATTAAGCAACACGATTATTTGAAACTAGCTACTCTTCAACACTGCATTCATGCCATACTGTAAATGACATCAGTTGAAATCTTACCTTTGACAAAGACATATGTGGAACTCTTATGTTCTTTGGAATTGTGACTGCAGGTGTAGTATCCTGTGTCTGTGTACTTCAAATTCTGTACCAGCAGCTTCCTACAGTACGGAGTTTCCTCACACGGCTCGACCTGAACCCCATCAGAGTTCAGATTCCTACTGGCAAGCTGCCATTGCACTGGAGTAGACCCCCTTAAACAAAACTCGATAATGACTATCAGGTATAACACCAAGGAACATTCACAGATTACACACAATTGGCATGATTCACTGCTTTAGAGTAGCGGAATTCACAATAGTATTAAGAAGATGTTAAACAGTTGTTATCTTTTTAAAAAAAATAATAATTCAATAACACATATTGGCAAGGGCCTCACACTACAATACATATCACAATACAACAGATATTGCAATACTTTTGCAGTTAATGTAAAACCAACGGATAAAAATACAACAAATACAAAGCCAGAGGTGCCCTTTTTCCATCATGCTTGCTTTTGTCAGCAACGACTACAGGAGCAGAGGAGAAAAACATTTCCACACACACTGAGAGTTTTAATTAAATATTATGTTATAACGTAAATCATTTAATGTAAAACGTTTAAAACGGCACATATCGATACTAGAGTTTAGAATATCAATACACTATCATGAAACTAAATTATTGTAATTATTGTGTATCGATATTTTTACACAGCTCTAATAATACATATATCTTTGATATATTTAATGCATCTAACTTTCATATGGGAACAAAGGTTTTCTTGGAAGACAAGTTCTAGCGCTACATTTTTTTAACAAGATCACATTAAACAGAGCATCAAGCTGTCTGTCTGATATGCCAGATGTAAAGAATAAAACCGAGACATTACCACATGACCTTGCAGGGAAGCACCACACTCAGAGGGGTTACACCCAGGAGGGTTTTACATTCCCGACGTGAGTGCAACTTTATGTTAGCCTTTATAAATATTTAATTAATATGTAAGCTTCTTTAGTAATTATTCATTTATTTATTCATTCATTTATCTTATTCGGGGTCACAGGGATCTTCTGAAGTCTATCCCAGCCGTCTATGGAAGGGTGAAAGGCAGGAGGCGGACACCCTGGACAGGTCGCCAGTCCATCACAGGACCACACACTTACACTCACTCATATGGGCAATTTAGAATCACCAATCAATCTAACATACATGTTTTTGGACTGTGGGAGGAAACCGGAGAACCCGGAGTAAACCCGCACAAGCACGGGGAGAACATACAAACTCCACACAGAAAGACCCCTGCAGGGGAATCGAACCCGAGCCTTCCTGCTGTGAGGCAACAGTGCTAATTAGTAATTACTAAAAGGTAATTAGACAATATTGATTGGTTCATTGAATCACTAATGGCTTAAAGGCAGAAATTAGAAAAATGTTTCTTGTCTTACACTAACTATCAAAATGGTCTTGACTATTTTTCTCTGAAGCAACACAGGGCACAAGTGAAACCTCATAAATAAAGATATAAGAACATCTTAAGAATATCCCATACTTTTTATAGCATTAATAAAAAAGTTTGTGTGCTACAACTCAAACAAAGCTAGTAGTAGTAGTAGTGGTAGTAGCAATAGTACTATAAGTACCTGCAGATGAGCTTGAGAGAGCCTCCAACATGCTGCAGGTGTGTGTCTTCAGGAGGATGCAGCTGTGGGTTTAAATCCATTCCTGTAGGAAACACAACACAGCCAAGGCTTTCAGTAACAATATACTACTGGCAGCGGTGTGATTAGAATGAGTGTAATTACTCAAATTATAGGACTTTAGTCCTTTACAAATCAAGCCAAACCCGAATCTTCTGTGAGGAGTCATCTCTATCAACACAAAAACTTATAACCTCTATTGTTTGAGTAAATTTTCTTTCCCTCAACAGTGTAACATTCATGGAGATTGTCCAGCCTTCGGTTTGTGTTAATATTATTATTATGTATTGAAGATTTATACATATTGTTGGCCAACTTACACTTGGTGTGCGGTCAGTTAAAATAGCTATCAGAGGAATTGAGTCATGCTAAGAGTAGGAAGCAATGTCTGGCTCCTGGAAAGCAAAATGGTTTTTTTTTGTTAGTTAGTAAAGTAAGTCAGAAAATAGCTACACGATCAGTAGCCTAAATATTTTTAGTTCCTATTATCTGTTGCTATTTATCACAGTTTATTTTCTCTTTTCTAAATAAGCTTTCTCTGAACCTTTTTTTCTATTTTCCCTCTATGCGTAAAATCTTCCCCAAACTGAAGCAATATCCCAATAACCCTGACTTTTACACTGAATCAGTCTTCCGCACCTGCGAACACAAAACCAATTAAATCAGGTCTGGTTATTGTTAAAGTGAGTAAAGGCACAGCTGCACTGAAAGAATGAACTTACTCACTAATGTTGCTACATAATACGAACTTCCTCCCAGTCTTCTATAACATCATTGTTGTTTTATACTCCAAGGTTAGTTTAAGGGAGGGGATATTATTTATGTCCCCACCTATCTTTGTCTGACATTGCTCTTCAGCCAATATTGTAAATTTAAATAGAGCTAACACATTTCCAAATTCTTACATCATTCACTTTCTATACCTCAGCATTTAATAGCAAAGTTTATAAAATAACGTAAATTGGTAACGTTTTAATTAATAAAACGCTTCACTCTGATGCCAATGCTCAGCTTATACCCCAATTATGTAATTTATGTAATATAATTAGCAATTCAAAGCAAGATTTCCCATTAATGTCCTCTGAAAAAACATCTACACAAGTTAATTAGGCAGTTTGTGAGGCTGTAAATACCTGAGAATTAAGACTATCAGAGTATTTAATTTTGGATGTGATGTGCAGGTCTGCATCATTTATATTAAAGTAGTGTCAGCTCTATACAGAAAATATGCATGTGCACACATTCCTTCAGTACAGATGTGAACCTGCATGCATACACTGGTGAAAAACTCAGCACTTCAAATCCACAAACTATCAGTGCTGATCCTTACTTAAAAAGCGTTCTTTCTGATCAATTTCCTTTATATCTGTCTCACTTCATCTACATGCCCCTTCTTCCACCCCCATCTGCCCCTGAGTCCTGCCCAGTGTTGACCTCAACAAGCAGCTTCGCCCCTTTTTAACAGCTGTAGCCTACATTCCAGAGAACAGTGTCTGAAAAATACCAGAAGTAGAATTTGCTGTTGTTTTACTTCATGGGGTCTGGATTGTGGTTCCCATGGAAGCCCATCAAAACTATGTAACAGCCTCAGAGAAATGTACCTATTTCTCTGTTTATAGGTTCGTCATCGTCATCTTCTTTATTAAACTTGTTATAGTATGTTATAGGGCAACATTGTGCCTTACTGTTTAGCACTGTTGCTTCACAGCAAGAAGGTTTCAGTTTTTGTGTGGAGTTTGCATGTTCTCCCTATGTTTGTGTGTGTTTAGTCCTAGATTGACTGGAGATTCTAAATTGAGTGCGACTGTAGGTGTGTGTGGTAGTTTGTCTGTATGGGTTCCTTATGATGGACTGGTGATCTGTCCGAAGTGTAACCCTGCCTTTCACCCAATGGCAGTTGGGATATCCTCGTGACCCTGATTAGGAAAAAGCAGGTATAGACAATGGATGGATGGATGGATGGATAGATGGATGGATGGATGGATGGATGGATGGATGGAGGGATGGATAGATGGGTGGAAGGACTGCATCAAAGAAATTCTTTAAAATAAAATATTAAGGGAAACAAATGATAAGATTAATGATATAAGCAAAATCTGAACCACTTTGGGAATCCAAAAATCTGGAAACCCATTAAGAAGAATAAATGACCAGTGAAACCCTACCTCAGCAATGAATTAAGAGCTGTGAGCTGCAGTTCTTTTGTGTAGGGTTAGTCATAGATTGTCTGAATGTGATGAGGAAATTTCACCTAACGGCCCTGAAAATGTTAGGCATAATGTGCGGAAGTTCTTTCACCGCAGTTAATTCAGGACTCCCTGTTCTTCCTGTTCCACTCACTGTGTGGTGCAGAGTGCCCGTAAAAGCATCTCAGAGGAGGGAATAATTTTTAAACACACGCACGCAAACTTTCACACCAATAGAGATTCACAGTTCCTGTAGCCTTGGTACAAGGTTTAGTGACACTAGGAACAAAAGCATAAAAAAGTTGAAAGCCTAATGAAAGAAAAAGCATTAAAGGACTGGCGTACATTGTTTTGCCTTTGGATGCTCCGCAGAGAATGACCACCATAACTGTGTTTACTGCACATCCATTCTTATGTTTTTATGGAAATTTTTATTGCTGAAGTTAATTAACACATCTTAAACAGTAAGCTAACATCAACAAGAAAATACTTTAAAAAAATGTCTTTATTTTTTGAAGAATAGGGAGCTGACCATCTCTCCATTCTTATACACTGCTGATACACTTAGCTTCAAAAGTTTAAAAGAACTGCATCATCTCTCAAAACATGCAGTAAATTTTACAGGATTTGCATTCAGGGTGGTCACTTTAAAATTGTAATATCAATTAAAATGCATTAAAGGGGGGCAGAACGGTGGCTTAGTGGTTAGCGCGGTTGCCTTTCAGCGAGAAGGCCCAGTTTCTATTCCCTTTCTGTGTGGAGTTTGCATGTTCTCCTGCTTTTTTTCCTATTAGAGACGGCTGGGATAGACTCCAGCAGAGCCCCGTGACCCTGAATTAGGGAATAAGTGGCTATAGAAGATGAATGTATTAAAGCTGGCTCTGTAAGTAACCTGTGTATCATATGACGATGGCTTTTTTATTCAATTATAAAAACATATTTAGGCCACTTATAAAGCATGTACATGAACTAATAGCCTATTTCACCACGTATTATAATAAATATATATCTGTCTGTTAAACAATGTAAGGATCAGTAGACAGTTAACACGTCTCATTGCAGACACCTTAGAGATAGATGCCAGCAGTGAAGCTGTAAAACATGTTGACTGACTCTTGATTCTTACATTGTTTAACGCACTGACATATTTATTGTGATACTCCACACATACAGAGAAATCTTGCATGTGTGCAGTCTGTTCAAATATTCCACTCCTCTGTTAAACAAAGGCTGAATGGCACTGGACTGTACTCTTCTCAGCTTCTTGTGTTAGTGCATCACAGATCTTAGCCACAGTGAACATAGAACGTCTTCTAACACAAAAAATATCTAACCCTAATACACATATCTAACATAAACCAGAATTACTGTCTGTGATTGTGACACACAGATAATCTGTAACGTGAAATAAACTGACAATTCAAATGATCCATTAATTAAATGTTGCACTGGATTTGCTTCCTCTGCTCGAGCTCTTGCATTGTAATATTTCAGTAACAAATCATAGCCACAAAATATATTACGAGTGTTGCGAAATTAAAATTTGCATTTAAATATAATAGAAATAAAAAATAATACACAGCATTACATAAACTGTAAAAATGCTAATATTTTGTATTGTGTTAGTATAGGTAGTGTGTGTTAGTTGTGTTTGTATAGTTAGCGTGCCTGGTTGTGCATGTCGGCTAATAATGTTTTTAATTATTGTCAATGTGTTCCATGATTCTTTATGTTATGTTGAAAATGTTAGAAAATCTATGTGTTTAAGCAACAAAACAGTCCACATTAATAAAATGTACATTTAAATTTCTGGCAGACGCCCTTAGTCATAGCGACTTACATTTATCTCTTTTCAACAACTGAGCAAATTGGGGTTAGGGGCCTTGCTCAGGGGCCCTGCATTGGTAACTCAGCAGTGCTGGCAATCGAACCCCAATCTTTCAAGTAGCAGTTCTACACTTTAACCACTGAGCTACCACAGCTACATACTGTGTTTGTTATAACTAAACTTTGCTATTTTAACTTTTACATATCAGTATTAATTTTATCAGTATTTATTTTAAGCTGCATTTTGGTCTTAGCTATGGATTACACTTTTGGGGTAATTCTGGCTTTTAAAGACACTTAGAGAATTACTGATCAAAACAAAGCAGTAAATAAAATGATTTATTGTACAAATATTACACAAATAATAAGCATTTTACTTTAATAGTTTAATATATGTACTTTCCAGATTTTCCACAGCATTTATTATACATTAAAAAAGAAATGCTTAAAAAATATTCTGAGAATTCTTAGCGTATGCAGCAGTCAATAGTAGAAAATCAATAGTTGTGCCACAAAAACTTAAACTTAAATCCATCAGATTTAATCTGCTTCATCAACATACTGTTAACACTTACAGATAACATTGAATCTCCTGATCTTTTCAGATGTCCAAAAGTCTATCAGCGCAATGTTTTGTAAAAAAACGAACATTGATTTCTCTCTCTATCCACAGCAACACCATGAGACAGTCACACATCTCTAATAAAATCCACTAAAAACTTTGTATATAGTTTAAATTAATTTGCTTGATTTCATGCGTTTTAATTCTTGGGGAAAAATCCCTCTTTCGGGAATTTCTTTGATTCCATTTATGAATACATATTCGGTGCACTTTAAGCCTTTAGAAAACATTGGCATACGTGTACATACGCAGTGGGTTTATGAGGGAGTTCAGTTATATTTACAGTGAGGGGAAAAATGATTTGATCCCCTGCTGACTTTGTACATTTGCCCACTGACAAAGAAATGATCAGTCTATAATTTCAATGGTAGGTTTATTCATTTTAATGAGTGAAATAAGTATTTGATCCTTTATCAGTCAGCAATATTTCTGTCTCCCAGGTGTCTTTTATACAGGTAACAAGCTGGGATTATGACCCCTCTCTTAAAAGGACAATCAATTATTCAATCAGATTTTGAACTCTCCACTATGGCCAAGACCAAAGAGCTGTCCAACTATGTAAGGGACAAGATTGTAGACCTACACAAGGCTGGAATGGGTTACCAAGATCATCGCCAAGCCTCTTGATGAGAAGGTGACAACAGTTGGTGTGATTAATCGCAAATAAGAGAAACATAAATTAGCTGTCACTCTCCCTTAATCTGGGGCTCCATGCAAGACTTCACCTTGTGGAATTTTAATGATCATGAGAACGGTGAAGAATCAGCTTAGAACTACAGAGGAGGATCCTGTAAATAATATCAATGCAGCTCGGACCTTAGTCACAAAAAAAAACAATTGTTAACACACCACGCCTTGAAGGACTTAAATCCTGCAGCACATACAAGGACCCCCTGCTTAAGAAAGCACATGTACAGGTTCGTCAGAAGTTTGGTCAGATGAGACCAAAATCAAGCTCTTTGGCATCAAGTCAATACACCGTGTTTGGACAAAGAGTAATGCTGTCTATGACCCGAAAAATACCGTTCTCACCGTCAAACATAGGGCTGTAAACAGTATGCTTTTGGGGTGTGTTGCTGCTAAGGAGACCAGACAACTTTACTTCATCAAAGAGACAATGGACAGGGACATCTTTCGTCAAATCTTGGGTGAGAACCTGCTTTCCTCAGCCAGGGCATTGAAAATAGTT
The DNA here is from genome assembly GCA_005784505.1 of Bagarius yarrelli. Classification (NCBI taxonomy): domain Eukaryota; kingdom Metazoa; phylum Chordata; class Actinopteri; order Siluriformes; family Sisoridae; genus Bagarius; species Bagarius yarrelli. Next base: position 282,785 of record VCAZ01000088.1, read on the forward strand.
AATCTGTCTCTCACTGTTGTAATTAACCCACCATTAAAATTATAGACTTTGTCAGTGGCCAAACATATAAAATCAACAGGGGATCTAAAATTTTTTCCTCTCTGTACAATTAACTAGGCATACAATTAGCTAGGGAAGGAATCTTTACTCAGGTAGCGTGTCACATTTCCCTGACCTCTGTGAGCCAGAACAATTCCAGGGTGTCTCCTGCCTCTCCATCCACTTCCTCCATGCGTGTTTCCCACGCTTGTGGACAGTGAAGGAAGTTTACATGGAAACCCTTGTAGACAAAGCATGAGGACCAAAATGGCTACAGGTGGGAGGAGTAGCATTTCCTCTGTTTGGATCGAAGTTGGGAGTCTCTTTTTGTTTGGATACTAAGGGGAAGACGTATATCTGCAGCATCTTAAGCAACATCCACCTTTTATATTCATCTGGGCTAAAGGAGACAAGCAGCCATGGATCAGCTATGTTATTTTGTATGTGAACAGAAATGTAATTTCTACACTAAGTATTTAAACCATGTTTAATGTAGTGGAGTTTTTAAGCTATATGTGCCTGCTCTGGACACTCTCCAGTGTGTGTGTATACAAAGATTGGATGATTCTAAACACCTGCACATTTTAGGGGCCTCGAGACATCTGTTTCATTGGTAGTGCGAAATAGGTGTGGTAGAAGGCCCAACCTCATATTCTTTCATAGCACCCCCCTGTATACACAACTTTTTCAAACTGGGAATCATTTCCCATTGTTTAATTCTACTCTCTGGTACTGGCAAATTTTGTCATTTCTAGGTTATATCATTGTAGACTCTGAGGCAGACGCTACCGATGCCTCAGAGCCGCACAAACAGACTGAGAAACAGCTTCTTTCCTGTGGCTGTTTCTGCACTAAACAGCTGATATACAGTATTAATTACTACTGCACTGCCACTTCTGTACTTTGCACTACCTATCATTATGCATCTTTGCACAATCTATGACTATCTATTGTTACACCTCTATACTCTATCCATATACCTCTGTACATTATTTACCCCCACCTCTGTAACTATCAACCCCATACCCTATTTATTACACTGATATTTATTGTAAATAAGCCACTTGTGCACTTCTGGTTAGATGCTAACTGCATTTCATTGGCTCTGTACATGTACCTTGCACAATGACAATAAAGTTGAATCTAATCTAATCTAATCTAAATCATTCCTATGATAAACAATGTTAGAAATGAAGCTACCAGGTAGAAGGCAAAGAGGAAGACCAAAGAGGAGGTATATAGATGCGATAAACGAGGACATGAAGTCAGTGGGTGTGAGTGATGAGGATGTAGAGAATAGGGTTAGGTGGAGACAGATGATTCTCTGTGGCGACCCCTTAAAGGGGACAGATGAAAGGAGAAGAAGACCAAAAAACTAAAGCCTTATTAAATATAAACAGAAAGCTTGGGCAAGTACACAGCATCCTTAAAACTCAGAATCAGTGCTTCCATGGGGTTAAACTCCCCCCTGTGCAATAAAAGAGAACTGCATTTTCCAGCTGAGCGCATCCACACAGCCATAAAGTTACACAGGTGCTGAGGTGGAGAAATGCGCTTAATTTGCCTTGTGGACTAATATATACAAGTTTATTCACAGTATTAATAAAGATTTATTTTTAATGTGAGGTCATTAGTCTACCACAACGCTGATCTATTTTCCAGTGTCCAGAGGGACATTTATCTTTTTTTTTTTAATCCAACTGAGAAGTTGAGTGATACGTCCTCATGCTCAGGGACAGTTTTGTTCCTGAAAGCGCAGTTAATTAACAGGATGAATTAAATATACTAGGAAGAAAAAAATTGAACCCTTACCATTTGCTTGGGTGAAGTAGTAAAAAAGCACGACTATAAAAGCCGCGTTTTCGCTGGTAATCATTTTTTTCAGTGTTTTTGAAGATTTCGGCATCACTCACTTCAATAAAATGATTAGAGATAACAGTGCGTGCGCGCCTCCTTCCACACAGGCAAAAATCATTTAATGTGATTGTTCAGTAGAGATCCCGACGATTAAAAGACAATTGCGTAAAGTTCAATCCGACAAGGTATATCCTACAACGCAGACGTCCCGAATTCCACCGAAGAGGAGCCTCGCGCGCAGGTGCGAGTGTTTGGGGTCCCCCCCTTCAAACTGTTTGAAAAAAAAATGTGAAACAATACTTCTACATTTCTAGTAGAAGTGATATTTGTCCCGGAAATTAGGATAAATATCAGAATAAATTATTCCAAATTAAAATGAAAGGATGTCTTGAAGTGTTACACCAGCTCGACCCTGCAGGCAGTGCTCTCTTAGCTGCTGTGGCTGCGCGCGCTTGCAGGCTTTATAGGAAACCGGCGCAACGTCACAGTCCAGAGAACTTGGAGCGCGCGCTGTTGCATCCGTTGAAAAACTTACATCAGCGTTATGTACCGAGTGTATTTTAAACATCTAAACAGACTATTTTCCTTTATTTTTGTAGCTACAAGGGCGCCTGCGGGGCTAGGTGGGTTTGTGGTTAGGAGATTTTAGGGGCCCATGCATTTTGGGGGCCCCCAGATATTTGTTTTATTAGTATTGTTAAGAAACCGAAACGTTTTATTAAAATTATGTAACATTTTCCCCTGTCAGTCAAGATTAATTATGGGTCCCAGGTGATTTAATATATTGTCTTCCTGTGGGAATACATACATTTTGTTTATAACCTCTTACTGTAGTACCTCCCTAGCAGATTTTTAGACCTATGTATTCTATCTTTGACATAGTGACTCTATGTCAATAAGTAAGGGTAAAATTTCATAATATAATATAATATAATATAATTATTGAGTATATGGTTTAATTCTACACTTAATTCTGCAAAAAAGTTTGCACCGTCCTTATACTGGCTGCACATGGGAAGTGGTAGCGCAGTGGTTAAGGTGTTGGACTGCTAATTGGAAGATCAGGATTCGACTACTAAATAAATGTATAAATGAAATAAATGTAAAGTCGCTCTGGATGAGGGCGTATGCAGTAAATTTAAGTGAAGACATTTTTGTATGATTATACTGTATTTACTAGATTTTTTTTCTGCACATGGTAGTTAAAGACATATTAAAACCAAAACATAGGACAAACATGTATTTTTATCGCTTAAAATAGCAGGATTGCATATCTAAATTATATCAACACAAATAATCAATGGTAAACTTTGTCCCTCTTCCCCATGGTGTGTGTAAGATCAATAAACTGCTCACCTTGGTGCTAGAAATAACACACTTCATGCAGAGGCTCTTGGCTCTCCATGCTCCATGTTTTCAAAAGCTTTGCACGGATGTTTTGTTTTTGTGTTTTTTGTGTACAAAGCTGGTAGCAATTTGCTCTGTTTTTTTTTTTAAAACACTATGTGGCAAAAAAAGATAATACAAAAACTGGAAGAATAGGAGGCCACTGTACTACTTCTCCTTCTTTTTCTGGTTCTTCTTCTTATTCCTATACCTAAAAAAATTCTTGGATGGAACATTTTAAAATGTTCAAAAAATATTGAAATAAATTGAAATGAACTTTAACAATGACTTTGGCAAATAGTGTATTAACAGCTTACTACGAAAGCCTTTAAAAATAATTTAAAGACTGGAGATATTAAGTTAATTTCATTTTCCAAGGATGTTTTAGTCTTATGAGGACTTGTTAAAGTGAGGCTTGGACCAAATAAACATATACACTTATGTTTCCAAATAACAACATAGTGGTATATCATATACCACCGATTTAAAATAAAAAAAGTTAATTCACAGCACTTAACCACTACAATAGAATTTATTTTACTTCCTTAACACAACACGTATAGAGATGAAGTAGAGTTTTTGTTTCTTTTGCACTGTGGACCAGAAGGGCAGCTAGATAAGACTTGAGCAGGAACAATAGGTGGAAGCTCAAATCTGAGAGAACTGGTCTTTTAAGACATTTCTTTACTAACCTAATGTGCCAAACACAATGCAATCCAAACACAAAGTTTGAAACAGTTGTATGTATTCAGCTTGAGCTCCTTCCTTGAATTCAACAATAGTCTCAAGGTATATTAACAGTATCTGCTGTATACAGTAGCCTGAAAATGATATCATAGTAATATAATAGCATAAGTAGCATAGGCTAAGCCGAAAGTTCCCCAGAGACTGGCTTTCATTTTTGCTTGTTCTTTATTATTTAACTACAAAGTTTTTTTATTTAAAAAGAACAGGCCTTGATTTATCTTTTTGACCAAACTCATTGTTTTGTTTCTGTCTAATACTATTACCATTATTATAAGCATGGCTACAGTATCATATTTTGCATACATACGCAGTCAGTAATAGGGTAAACTTATTTTTGTCTGCGAAGTCTCTGGTGTTCTCCAACCGGAAATATGCTATTAAATGGTTTGGACTCTAAACCTTCTGTAGGTGTGAATAAGGTTGTAAATGTGTAACAGTGTGTGTGATACCCTACAATAGGCTAATATGCCAACAAATATACTGTATATATTCATTGGATTTATAATGCATGCTGGAAATATTTAACTAAAATGCTCTAATTTCCTCAAACCTTCCAAAAACACCAGTCAGTGGAAGCAGGAAAGGGCAGAAAAGACAGGAATACAGCAAAGCAGATTTCCTTATTCAATTTATTATTCAGGCTTAAATTTAGGCTGAGAGGTGGACATTGCTGATGTTCACACTGCGGCACACATACGTCCTGATTTTCAGATGCTTTTATGCTCTCCACAGTTGTTATTGTGATTACTGTGGCCATTTCCTCCTGTATAACTGAAATGTTCAAAAAATTCTTAAAGATTTTTAAGGGTTTATCTGCAACAGCGTTGACTTTCATGTCTCATTTTTCTCTGAAGGAACAATTAAAAGTTGTCTAAGAACCCCCAACATGGAAAAAACGCTTAACAATCAATTTTACAAAAGTTTACAGAAACCATAAGAACATAACAGGAATTATATAAAAACTACAAACCTCTAAACTTATTGTTTACTTATTTATAACTTAGTGGTTAAGGTGTTGGACTCCTAAACCAGAAGATTTTGGGTTTGATTCCCAGCACCGCCGAGTTATCACCACTGGGTCCCTGAGCAAGGCCCTTAGAACCCCCAATTTCTTACTCGCCCTGGATGAAGGCATCTGCCAAATGGTGCAAAAGTAAAAATATGTTGTGGATGTATTTAAATAACACAGGTCATTAATATATATCAACATAAATAATCAATAGTAAACTCTGTACCATTTTTATCAGGACTGTTAGATCAATACATGCAGTACGGCAGGGGTGGCCAATCTCAGTCCTGGAGGGTCGGGGTGTCCTGCAGAGTTTAGCTCCAACCCTAATCAAACACACCCGAACCAATTAATTAAGATTTTGCTCGGTATACCTGAAACACAGATAGATGTGTTGAGGCAAGTTAGAGCTAAACTCTGCAGGACACCGGCCCTCCAGGCTCGAGATTGCCCACCCCTGCACTACGGTGTCTCTTTTGTCTGTACTGCCATCTTCTGGCCATAAGACAAAATGGCACCTCACTGCAACGTTAAAGTCCGCACATCGTAACTGTTTTTAAAGTGCTGTATAATTGATAAACCATTAAAGGGTTGTGTAGTAGGCAGTGTTAGTGCCTTACAGTGTCAGGGTGCCTGGATTAAACTGGAATTACACAGTTAACAAAAAGTGTTTAACAGATAAAAAATATATGTATTTTAGATTTTTTTAATTCTTAAAATATTAAGCACGTAGTTTACAGAGCAGCTTCTTTAAAATGAAAAATACTTTATTATTAACATTGTTAGTATGAGGAAGTGTGATTAGACATTTTACAGAATCTTTTTGTCATGTTTTGACGCGACATTTTGGGGTTGGGTTGCCAGTCCAGTCCAGTCCAACCCAAACCCCCGCACCGCAGCCCTCCCCTCCCCTCCCCTCCCACGATGAGCTGTACCTCAGCAACATTTCGCGCCAAAAAAAAAAAAATTCTGTGCGCGGCGCTCAGGCTGATTTAGCTGACTAGCTTAAGTTGCTACTTTTAGACTGAAAAACGAGACCGAAATTTTTTTTGTGGATTTTATATTAAATAATACAAAAATATTAGCATTTAAACATAAACCTGTCGAGTTAGTAATACCATGGATGTGTTTTCCAACACGGTGAAAGGCGAGTATGAGGCTAATATTTAGCTTGTTTAGTGAATCCTGAAGTGTATCCCACTGCAGACACCTAATGTTTATTTTACAATTTAACTGGACGCCTAATATCTAATCAGTTTCTTATTATAAAAGTGTGCATTTTATTAAAAAGTTATTAGTACGTGTGTGTCTTTAGACCTAACAACAAAACACTTTTATAAAGAGTCACACTTTTTTTTTTTAATTCAGAAATAATCCACAGCTAATGTGGCTAATTCGGTTTAGCTACAAATCTTTGTGAAAAGCTAATTTAAATACTTATTATTTATCATAATCATTGGCTTAATGTTTCAGTTAGAATAAAACACCAAATTATCTAACCTAACATATTAAAACTGATTTCTTAAAAACCAATAAAGTAGTGAAAGAAAGTAACTCCAAACCAATTCCTAAAGAAAAGTGTGTTTAACAGCCTAAAGTGTGTATAAAATGTATTAATTAGGGTGTGGAAGCGCCGTGGTTAAGGTGTTGGACTGCTAATTGGGAAAATAGGGGTTTGATTCCCAGTGCCACAAAGGTGGAACCGTTTGGCCCCTGAGCGAGGCCCTTAACCGACAAATACCGTAAAATGTAATCAATCGGCGAGTTTACATGAGCGTGTATAACATATATATTTATTCATTCTTCTTCTATACCCGCTTATTCTCTAATTCGGGGTCACAGGGATCTGCTGGAGTCTATCCCAGCCGTCTCTGAAAGGGAGAAAGGCAGGAGGGGGACACCCTGGACAGGTCACCAGTCCACCACAGGGACACACACACACTCACTCCTATGGGCAATTTAGAATCACCAATCAATCTAACATACATGTTTTTGGACTGTGGGAGGAAACCGGAGAACCCGGAGTAAACCCACACAAGCACAGGGAGAGCCCTGCAGGGGTTTGTGAGGCAACTGTGCTAACCACTAAGCCACCGTGCTGCCGTAACATATAAATATTTTAATACATAAATTTTACATATACATTGTTTCTTTGTTAGATCTGTTAGAAAAACTCCTGCATGGCCACAGTAACGAGAGTGTAAGTGAATGTATTGAGAGGCTGTTTGATCAAGTGGAGTCCCCTGAGCAACACACTAAAATCCAGGATTCACAGGTAAGTTTATTTTCTTTTTCTTTATATAGCACGTTTTAACACTATTTGGAGTTTGTCGAAGCAGCTTTACAGAATCGAATAGTATAATAGTGTGTCAATAGTAAACACTGGCTAAAACACTCAGTTCAGTTTAACTAGTGTTTGTAGATTAAAGAGTCCCAAACTAAGCAAGCCAGAGACGACAGCAAGAAAGAAACCAAAACTCTATTAGTAAAAGAATGGAGAAAAAAACATTGGTAGAAACCAGGCGCAGTCAGGGGGTGTCAGTTCTCCTCTGATCAGATAAAGCAGTATGTTGTTCCATGCTGCAGGAAAGATTAGCTTGTGCAGATTCTGCTTCCTGTGGTTTTGTCCGAATGGCCATCTAGAAGGTCTTTACTGGGGATCTGCCTCCAGGGATCAGTGTCTCTATGTGCTGATCCACCAACTACATACGTAACTGTAATTTTGAACCATCTTAAAGCAAAACTGTATTAGGACCGAGCAGAACAATGAATAAAAATAGATGGGAAATAGTTTAACAAATAGTTTTTCCAAAGGGAAAAAATAACTTGTTTTTGTTTCCAGAAACATTAATGCAGGCTGTTTTCATTTAATTTAATTTTTTTTAATGAACAATACGAAAACCTGGAAAACTATTTTTTGTGTGTTTCTGTAGGTTGAAGAATTGGTTCTTCAGTTGTGGAACTGGGCTGTGACCAAAAATGGTTCGGCCATCAACGAACAACAAAGAGCCAAAGGTTTTAGTAGTGTAGTTTTATTTGCATAATATTTGTAACATTATTGTGCTTTAGTTGATTAGCAAAAACTTGACATGCAGTTGGTTGGTTTAAAAGTCTACACAGACCCTAATCTTTACCTACGCTCCTTTATGTTTCAGTGCGACACATAGCTTGCAGACTCCTGTGTTTATGCGAACCTGAGATTCCATCAGAGAATACAATTCGCAAGCAGATTTTGGTTTGCTGACATAATCACAACATTTAATTTAACTGTTCTGTAAAACTCAATAATGTTAATAATATCCTAACCCTGCACATTTACATGTTTCATAAGTGTTTAAATGTTTATTATATTTTTGGTATATCTGTATTTTCCAGATGGCGACGAAGACAGGAAGAACATGGCTTGACTGTAAAAATCCCAAGCTTGCAGATGATTTTTTCGGTCAGGCTGTAGCTGTAAGTGTCCTTAAGAGAAAATGCATGATGCCATTGTGATAATATTTTAATGTTGCATCATATTTAGGGGTTTAAAAATGACATAAAATATTGTAATGGCAATGTGATAATATTTTTGTATGACTCTTTAGAGCCTAGAGACTCTTTACAGCAGACTGATTTCACAAAGTGCTGATACTAACGTACCAAAAGGAGATGCTGAGAGAGACCTGCTGCGGGTTTTTTCTTATAAAGCCGAATCAGTGAGCAAAGAAGCACATTTAATAAATAAAAAAAGAAATGAATAAAAATGTATTTCAGCAGGGGTGCCACTAGATATTTTGGGTGCTATGAAAGAATGTGAGTTTGGGGCCCCTACCCTACCCATTCCACACTTTAAATCCTCCTTACTCAGGCATAAGAATGCATAAATATGAAATATTGAATGCGCTACATACACAAAACAAAGAACAGTACTTGTGACTGCAGGCACTTATGCAGGATAATCAACAGGAGGCTGTTTCCTGTGTCGACCGGTGTAGAGAGATGCTTCTAAGACTTCCCAAAGAGGTAAAGATATATAAAGATATATAAGTATTATTTTTTAGTTTGCTGTTATTTTTTTTATATTTTCCCTTTGTCAAATAGACTGGATATCTGTCCCTCATTTGCCATAAATTTGGGGTGGATACATACAATAAAAAGAAGCTTGAGGACAGTTCATTTTGGCTCAGGTTTGACTGCGGTTAAATAATAGATTTATCAAATCTATAATATTAATCTTATTACATTTCTAGAGTAAAATATAATATACAATTTAATATAACATATGTTTCAGACAATGTTTAGAAATTGTAAGTCATTTTAATATACTTTTCAGTCAAAGCTATGACATAGGAAAGATGAATCCAATGTACTCTCAAGGGCCAAAAATGCAAGTAAGTTCATAAATAAACTCTTAACTTGAATATTAATTGACTACCTGTTAATTTATTAAAAAATGTTTTCATATTCTGTTGCACTTTTTTTTTTTAGGCCAAAGTTCTGAGACTACTTGCTAGGGTTTATTTGGAGTTAGACTGTCAGACGTATCAGGATAAAGCTCTTGTTGCTGTGTGCCTGGCTAATAAGGTAACAATAAGCTTCATTAGTACAGACCTAAAGGTGCACTGGTAGGAAACAGCACCTCAAATGTAAGACTCTCCACTTCTAAAACTATTTACCGTGTCACAGTGATTTATCCCAGCAACTATGCAAAGAAAAATAGTTTTCTCTCTCAGTCTTATTCTTTCAGTCACTACCCAATGTTCTTCACTATTTTTAATCCCATTTGGTATTTTTCTTTTTTTTCTATCACATTTGAATACAATGTACCTAAACTAGAAATTTGTACACAGCCAGGTCTTAAATTAAGTGGCTTTTTTACTGTACCTGTATCCGTACCCAAGTATACAAAATTGCTCAAATCTAAAAATCTCTGGTAGATACTAGATGAATGTTTCAAGTGTTAAGCAAATCTTGACTTTAGCATTTAGAATTCTCCACAGTTTGTGCACCAGTAAAGAAACTTTTTGTTTCATATTGTAAATGAATTCCTGTTTGCTAATAGGAATACTTAGAACCAGCAGGTATTTATCTGAAGATCCGCATTTTGCTAAAGACTGGAACAGTAGATGAATTGGTTAAATCAGGTGAGATATTTATAAAATTTTGCTGTTGTAAATACTTTTAATTAAAACTTCTATTGAAGAAATAATCATTCACATTAAGTTTGTACATTTAATTTACAATTACAATTTTTGCAACAGTTTACAATCTATATTTTAAACTTTACATCCCACAACTATGGCTTGAGTCCTACCATAAGCTTTTACCTCTGTAAATGATAGAATTAAAGGAATTACTCGACTCTGAGGTTGAGCTGGATGTGTGTCTTACCACAGTGAAACTCCTGATAGCAGAGGACAGGTAACAACATTTGTTATAGCCAAATATTTTATACTAGCTTGCTTGTAAACTGTTTACTTATATTTATTTTTTTTAATTTAATGATTTTCAATGAGTTTCAATATTATGCCTTGCTGTTTACAGAGAAACCTTGGCTTTTAATTACCTAAACATGGTTTGCAAACATTTTGAATCCTCTCCTGAGGTTGGCTCTGCACTTGTGTTGCATATTGAGCTGCTGCTGATGAAAGGCAAAGATCTGCTGGCCAAGATGAAAATTGAGGATGCAATTTCAGGTAAATATGTTTGCTAGTTTGTACTGTGGCTTAACAGGTAAGCCTCTAGTTAATTGCTCAAAAGATCCCTCAGTAATTCCGGGCTGGCATTATTATGCCTATGTGAAAAGGCCTTTAACCCGCTTTGCTCTGCTGTTGCTGTATTACGGATGGCCCTGTGCCCTGACGCCAACTTTCTAACAAACTGGGGTATGAAAGAACTTCACCATGCTGTAGATGTTAGCATGATGTTTAAAAATTTATTTCGAATTACCAAACATACCTTTTCAACCCTACTTTTTAATAATTTGGCTATATATATTTTATTGAAAGACAAGGAGCATTTTCTTTTAAGTTCTGACATTGCCGAGGTTATATAGTCACTTGATTTAGCAAAAGAGTTTGACAGGTTTGAGTGAAAGCACTATTTATTTTCTTTGATTCCTTTCAATCAGACATTTTGTGCAAAATTAGCTTTGCTTAGCTTCCTAATCATTCTTTCAAATCAAAGATGGACTCCAGATAGAACAGGACTAATCTTTGTCATTTATAAATCAACAACCTCTTAAAATTGTGATTCCTCTGCTTGATCACTCAAGAATGTATGGGAGCAAGAGTTGATAAACAAAGCCAAATAGAATAGGGTTATATACTGCATTAAGTACATTCCTTCCTCCTCTATATTCTTTATAGATGCTTCATAGGTCACACTACACTAACGCCAAATATACCCTGACAGAAAGAACACTAGCAACAGGTGACAACAATCTCCAGCAAAACTTGCACGTTTTGGACTAAAATATTTGATATTTTTAAAAAAAAACCTATACCATATCAGTCACTCTTAACCCATTTTCAGCTCTGTTCGAAATCTCTTTTAAGACAAATTTGCCTTTAACAACACAATGATTTTGCTTTTATCAGGCTATTGGCTAGGAGACCTGTTTCTTTTAAAGTGGAAGCCTGCATCCCCTCCTTCACATGTCGTATGGATAAAGGAAATTAATTTATGTTTAAAGCTGGAAAAGTTTTTCATTAAAGGCGCCTTAAAAAACCTTTTATAAAACAGGGAAACGTTTGTTATAAATGTTATTGATAATATTGATCTGACACCTGAAGTAACAGGTGATTTTTCTTTGTTTATTGTCTCACACAGCTGAAACACAGCTTATACTTACGACTTTGTATAATTTTGATCTGATTTTAAATGCAAACTGTGTTGGAGTTAATTCAGCTAGGCAGAAAATCCTCACAAGGCTTATTGTAAATATTGTTGTAATACTTTTATTTGTGTAATCCAAATTCTTTTTATTTACTGCAAAAAATTTTATTATCTTTTATTTACTTCTTGTACTTGAATTTATCTTGTTTGAGTAGTAAACAGAAAAAATGCCAAGCATGTTTGTTATATGCTTTTGTTTAATGATCAACATCATCTTCTGTCATGTGATAGTGTCCCCAGTAGAACCATATAGGCATATAACATGCAGTGTATACATTGTTTATCATTCATTCATCTTCTATACCCACTTATTCTCTAATTCGGGGTCACAGGGATCTGCTGGAGTCTATCCCAGCCGTCTCTAAAACGGTAAAAGTCAGGAGGGGGACACCCTGGACAGGTCACCAGTCCGTCACAGGGCCACACACACACTCCTATGGGCAATTTAGAATCACCAATCAATCTAACATACATGTTTTTGGACTGTGGGAGGTAACTGTTGTGCCCGTAGTAAACTTTGTCGTTTAGGCATAAATCTCCTAGTAATGAGTTCACAAATATATTTTTCTATAGCGATAAAAGCCATATGGTGTCTTGGTCAAACCCAGTAGACGAACCCTCTATCATTTTTCCAGTTAGGCCTTTTGTATTTTGACCAGGAATTACCCACCGTCACTTTAATTCAGCAAAAAGCCTGTTAGCAACTGTTAGCATAGCAGCTTTATCGTGTTTTCTTAGTTTGACACCATGCTGAGAAACTTTGGCTAGATTATTTAGCGAAATAAAACTAATATCTTATAATCACTATTGATTACCGCTGTTTCATCATTTTAGGTCATTTTACAGGAAGGCAGTTATCTCCAAACAATCTAACGTCTCTCCACCTTCTTCTGTGGGATAAAGCTGCTAGAAGAATTGAGGTGGTTAAATTGAGCCGTTTATTTTGTGAAAAGCAGTGTAGCCTTATTAACAATTATTATTATTATTATTATTAATTCTATTATAACATAGGCATGTTCTGCTTTTCAGGACAGAAATTATTATGAGGCTTTGCAGTGGTACAATTATTCATTAAGTTTCCACAAGGCGGGTGAGCTGGATCAGAACCTTGCCAAACTACAGAGAAACCGAGCTTCCTGTTTTCTTTATTTGCAGCAAATCGATAAGGTAGGTGGATTAAATATAAATAATTCATATTAAAACCTGCTGTACCTGCATTTTGTGTGCTTAATTTCAATATTCATTATAGGCCAAGGAAGCTATTTCAGAGGCACTAAAGTGTGATCCAAACAGCGTCTTTACGCATTTTAGTGTCTACAAGATAGCAATTCTGGAGAATAATATAGAGAAAGGTTAGTAACATTTATATGTAATGTTTACCGCTTTCAGATATTTTTCAGGCTGCCAGGATTATGAAATTCAGGTGATAATGGAATTGTCAAATAAATAATTGCGACTATAAAGATTTATTGGTTGTTTTGGGGATTTAGGGATTGTTTGTTTTAGGGCTTTAACGCTTGTTTGCAGTATACATTTATCACATTTAACACATTTAAATAAATTTAATAAATTGTAATAAGTTTGTCTTTTATAAATATGAAATAACAGAAAATAACAAAAAAAAAACATTACAATACAGTGACTATAAGTAAAGACTGTATATTCCAAATAAAATAAAATATATTTAAATGTTTGAAAATTGTGTAAATAACAAAATAATTACAATAAACAGAACAGGCCGTTGATGTCACCTTTTCAAACAAGCTTGATCCTGATCCTTCATGTCACGGTAGATTACAGGAAACACTAGCATCTTTTCTGTATAATTGAGCTGATACGCTCAGTAATGCAAAACTCAAGCAGAGAATGAGTGCGCCTAAGAATTTTCCACTCCAGATTTCCATGCTCTTTGCTCACTTTCTTTACTTTCTCCTCACTAACTCCTTGCTTAATGTTCACTCCATTGAAAAATTTCAACGCTATATTTTAACGCTCCACTGTGAGGGAAATTCATGTTTTATTGTGTTTTGTCACTGGTATTTAACTGATTAGTAATGATATCAATTCATTCATGCTTTATGCAGTTGCATTAAAGGCCGTTAACATAACTGGAGTGTTAGTAAAGCACGCCTGAAATAAAAGAAAACCAGCAACGCTCCAACTTTTAAAAAACCTGTTCTATTCCTTACTCTGCTCCCACTCCACTCACATACGCTGGTCGTAATTAGGGTGCTGGAGGTCCTACAGCTCCTGCTTTTGACTAATAAAAGTGCGTAATAATTGCGGTCGAATACAGTTACCGCTTATATCAAATAATTGCATTAAACTATGTCAATAATTACATTACAATAACATACAATATATTAAACCACGGTGAGGAAAAATATAGCACATACTGTGTTATTACAATACAGCTGTGCTAAAATTGCTTCAGAGTTTATAAGTGCACAGCATCATATACAGTACATTAAAAGCAAAAATGGTAATGCAACAAACACAATACTCACATGTTCTATGATTTGCCTTTTAAAGTAACCTTTTTTAACTAGAAATTATTAACAGTATTTTTTTTTTTTTTGCCCATTAGCTGTTGAAGCTATAGGAGACATAGATGTACTATCCCAAAAGCGTGCGTCTAATGAGGATGAACTTCTGGTCACTGAGAATGCAGCAACAAACCTTCTCATCCTCGCAGCTCAAATTGCTCTGGATGTCAGTGAGAAAACAGAATATAAGCCTTTCCCTGTTATTTCCCCACCAGTGAATTATACTGGTGATTATATAATTATAAGAATTGTATTATTCCAAGTTTGAGGCCTGACCAACAGGCATCCTTTCATAAGTATTTATTAAAAACCATACTCCAAATGTAGCCCTTCCTGAGATGTATTAACAAATTATTTGTATTGCCAAACAAGCCAATAGAGCATTAGTAAGGTCAAGAAATAATGGAATATCGTAAGGTCAGACAATCTTCCAGTTTATCCAACACAAGTTTGTTCAGTTCAGGCCAGGCCTTTCTGGGGCCAATTTAAGATTCAAAACTTGCTTTCATTGTCACGATGCAGCATGTCTGGGCCCTTTAGTTCCAGTGAAGAATAATTGTAATGCTATATCATACAAGTGATTCCTAATAAATGTGTGAGGCAACAGATTAGGTCTAACCCTAGATAGATTGTAGATAGATTGTTGTTTTCTTTCTAATAAAGAATGTCTTTGTTCATGACAGAATAAACAGGAGGACACAGCTATGAAAGCTTTGGAACGATTTTGTGAACTCTCCCATAATGTGGTTCAAGTGATTACTGCCCTCAAGTAAGAAAGGCCATTGTCTTGTAACTAACTGTAAGAAATTAATATACACCAGCATTGAGAGAATAGTCCTACAGCAAATCACTGAACATATCTGCCATTTCTAGATGTTTAGTTCATCTCGTGCTGTCAACAATGGAGAATATGTGTGAAGAAAACAGGTTAGTTGGTCACTTCTAGAGAACGAAGAGGGACATACTTACTTTTTTAGTGAATTAAACGAACGAACGATAGATAGATAGATAGATAGATAGATAGATAGATAGATAGATAGATAGAGTTATGTAAAAAATTAGGACACCCTATTAAATATTCAGTTCCTTATTAAGAAATGTTAACATATCGATGTCTAATCTTGTTTTAATTTTTCTCTTGAAAAGAAAGATTGCAGGTAAACAACAAAAAATAACATTGTTTTACTGATGAAACAAAACTTTCAACAAAAATGTGTATTCTAACTGAGGAAAAAGTTACCACTAAATATCCAGTCGTACACCCTTCGGCTGAAATAACTTCAATGAGACGTTTCTTTTAGCCATCTACCAGTGTCTGACATCAGTCTGAGGAAAGTTTGCCCCACTCCTCAATGCAGAATTCTTTCAGCTATAAAATGTTTAAGAGGTTTTTGCAAGTACAGCCTGTTTCAAGTCGTCCCACAGAATTTCAATAGAATTCAGACTTGGAATGCTGTATTTGGTTTACACCAAACATGTCCTCTGTTGCAGTGTCCAAATAACTAAATTTTAGACTCATCTGTCCAAAAAACATTCTTGTCTACATTCTCTTTGGAAAACTTCAGTCTGGCCTTTGTCTTTTTCAAAGGTTTCCTCTTCTACACCTCGAATGAAAGTTATACTTGTGTCGTCTCTTTCTGATTGTAGATTCATGTACTTTCACATCAACAGTAGCAGGAGCCTGCTGTAGGTCCCGTGATGACACTTTAGGGTTTTTGGTGTGTTCTTTTAGCATTTTGCGGTTTGCTCTCAGGGTGAACTTGCTTGGATGACAACATCTGGGCATTGTACACTATTTTGTGGAGAGATCTCATAAGCTGCTACAATCTTCTTTCTGTCTCACCATGGTGTTTACTATCACTATGTCCAAACATGTTAAAAAAACACAGAGGCTTTCATATGGTGTCCTAATTTTCTTCACATAACTGTACATGGATGGATGGATGGATGGATGGATGGATGGATGGATGGATAGATAGATAGATAGATAGATAGATAGATAGATAGATAGATAGATAGATAGATAGATAGATAGATATTAATGTACCAAAATTACTGTTATATTTGACACATTATTTTAACTGCTACAGGGATGTCAGTCTAGCAGCACTTGTGTTGTATCTGAGGATCGGTAGGTGTGATAATGTTGGATAAATTTATTTATAACTTATTTATGTAAATCTTCATTTAGATTGCTGATGATAGTATATACTCAAATAAGCGAGATATGCTTCTTGTATGTGTTTGAACAGCACTGAAAAATCTATCCCAACTCAGAAAAGCACCTGTCCAAAGAGAGGACCTTTGCACTGATGAGGCCAACTGGTTTAGAAAAATTGGTGCAATTTCACTTTTCTAATCTATGTGTTATTCATGATATTTGTATACACAATTATAAATCTTTTTTTTCTCCACATTGTCAGCATGGAACACAGCATTGCAGTGTGAGAACAACTCTGTTAGAATGAAGGAATTCTTTCTTCTGTGTTACCAGGTACATTTGGATGGAATGTACAATTTATTTGGAGAGTGGAACATGAGCACTAATTTAAAACCCTGAAAAACTATGCATTAGGAAATAATTAATAAATATAAAGTTCGCACACCCCTCTGAAAACAACAGGTTTTATGATGTAAAAAGATAACAAAATTAGGATAAATTATTAAAAATTTTCCACCTTTACTAAATTATAATGCACCTTAAATAAAACATTCTGGAACTTTTTGTTCTTAGCTGTCGTGTTTTGGCTAAGAACTCCCTAAAGCTAAAGCCATCGGCTAATACGTCCTAATATGTTATATAATAATGTAAAAATTAACTAATAACAGTGCAGACGCACCTTATTGCCCCCTACAACGAAAATATAATGTACTTTGAGTGTAACTGGCAACAATGTTTTCAGTGCATTTGCCAGTTAAAAGTTGTTTCTTCACATGCAGTCTACAGTATTTAAACACAACACTGTTTACTAGTGTGTGTGTGTGTGTGTGTGTGTGTGTGCGCAATACTAGTGCATTATGTTTACTCTTGGCAAGTCAATTAAAAAAAAATCATGTTCATACAGCAGTTAACAAATCACAGCAAGCACATTTCCTAATATGGTCTATACTGTTTCCATTATAATCTGTTTATATATATTAATTTGATTTATACTGGGAAAGTTTAACTATTAATTTAAGAAAATAATTTATTAAAAATGTTGAAATACTAATTGTAGAAGTTATTATTTTATTATATGTTAGTCAGTGGATCAATCAGCTAATTTAAAATTATTAGACTGATTAAATAATTTAAAAAAATTGATAGATTAATCCAAAGATTAAAAAATAGTCTTTAAATGCAGCCCTAGTTTAAAAAACCTAAGGATGTGCTAAACGTCTTCCTTCCTTCGCTCCTGTAGTTGTCGCTGACACATACAGCCATTTTCTCAAAAGCAAGCATGGCAGAAAAAATAAGGATCCCTCTGGCTGTATTTTTAGATATTTGTATCTAAATATTTGTTGTATTGTATTGTAGTGCAATGTATTGTGATATTATGTGTCGTGGCTGATGTATTGTGCTATGTATCCAATACACAGCTGAACTTTCTGCATTAGACAATGTTTTTTAATACTTATATCTCCTCACATAAATCCTAAACTAAAAATTTGTAAGATGTGTGTTGAGTTTATTGGAATCTGGAATGTTGCCAGAAAAAGTAGGAAAGTCGAGACTATGTAATAAAATCAAACTGCGCTTCAACATAGTACTCATGTTGAGGCATGCACACTAATGCAGCTTGTCTATTATATTTTTCCCCAAAAAAGTGTTTCTACTGAATTTGTAAGTTGTATAATAGGACATTAAGGGTGGAAAGTTTAAACAGGAATATGTGGAGCGTTTTATATCCATTGTTTGTATGTCTGTACCAAATTTGTTGAATATATGCTCCTACTAACAATTTAAACATCAATTTTTTTATCCATCTTAATGAATAAAGGTTCCAATGTTCCTTTATTTGACCCAGTTATAAATATGGCACTGCACGTGCACATTACATTATTAATGTATTATTAATTTTGGGAATCTGGCAATTTTTTAAGTTGTATTGCTTCAGTATGAAAATGTTTGGCCGCAGAATGCTATTAGGCATATTCGTTTTTATTGTAGCTGATTAAACTGAGCCCCTCACTTTTGGCATAAAGGTATATTTATATGCGCTTTTTATGATGATTGCGCTTTTTATGATGATTCTAATTACGTACATCTAAATTTATGTATTGATCAGAAGTTTATTTTTGACAATATTATATTTATCCTGATATCTGTGGTTCCATTGCTGGTCAGCTGTCACAGCTTTGTGTTCAAGATAAAGGTGTGTTAATGGGACAGAAGACGTGCTTACTGATGGTCACTGCTGCATGTCTGGACATCTGCTGCAAGACTCCACAGTCTGAACAACAGGCAAATAAGCTATACAACTTTTTTGACATTTAGAATGGATTATTTTCTTGTGATCATTCACACAATTTTATGTTATAAATATGTTGATTTCCGTAAACCCATAAAAACAGTACGTTTTTGGCGAATGTGGTGGATTCATTGCATTTAATACAGTTTCTGCATTTATATGGTGTGGTTCCTGATCACTCCACTTGATGGTACTGTTTTTTAACGCTACATTAATCTACTGCGTTTTTAGACTGAGATCCTGACCCAAGCTTTAGAGTGCATTCAGATTTGCTGGGAGATATGGAGAACCTTAAAAACTTCAGGTAGCTTATTTTCTGTTATTTTTAATAATTCTGCATGACTTATGACCTTAGACCAGTGTAAATGATGCAGACTTTACATAGAATTACATTTTTAGGCACCTACACCAGAGACCAAACTGACACTTTATTGCTTCTTTACGAGTTTGAGGCACGAGCAAAGTTAAACGACCCCAAGCTTGGATCTGTGCTTGAGTCAATCCTGGAGCTTGAGAACATTGATGCAAAAATTTTGGAGACCGTTGCATGTAAGACGCTATTTACTGACATAAGTAATTCTGCAGCTAATTTAATTGTTGCTTTTATACATATTCAGATAACTAATAATGCAGATTTGTTGTGCTGATATGCTGATATAATAATAAAATTACTACCTATTTGTACATTCAGCTTTAGCCATGAGACCTCCAGCCCACTTTCCTGTGGTGTGTAAAAAGGCACTAACAATTGCCCTCTCTCTACATAAGCAAGGTCCACAAGCAGATCCAACACGTTGCTGGTAAATGCCTTAATGCCATATACATCTATTAAAAGCAAATTCTTATTTTTTTTCACAACTAAATGTATTTGCTTTTACGTTTGCACTGAACAGTTACTGCTTACACACTCTGATCCAGCTGTCCCTGCCGAGTGGTGTGTGTGAAGTGGATCCCCGTATATTAGAGGAAGTGTGGGGTTACTATGAGGAGGCCCTGGCCATCATTTCAGCTGCAGTGAGCTGGCCAGCATGACTCAGCACCCATCACATATCAGCCTTTATAGCTGAGCAATTATCCCCATCTCAAAAAGAATCTCCTGTTACAGTCAATAGGTTTTTAGCTACACTTCAGTTAGCAGATGCTGCATTCACTAGATTCTTCCTGCCAATTTGCTAAATTGAACATTTTTGTAGCAGTGGATCTTTTGAGAGGCTATAAAAATGACTGGTTAAAGAAATTTAAATTAAGACATTTAACAGATATTTTACTATTTCAGTAGTTCTAAGCAAATATATATATATATATATATATATATATATATATATATATTCATATAATTGTTTTTTAGTGTATTATTAAGGTAAATGTTTCTGCAAACATCAGTTTCTACAAGTCTCCTGTAACCTGTACTGTGAAATTGGAGCAACTTTCTTTAAAATGGATGATGGTCTTATGACATCTTTATATCAGACTACTCACCCGATGCATAGGGCACTTATCCTAAAAGAAAGCACATAATCAACCAGAATAGAATATATGATAGTATAGTAAGAAAACAGTCAAAATCACTTTACACTGATTATTGACCCACACTTGTCAGCAAATTATCCTCGTGTAATGTGAACCCTGAGAATAAACTGATTTTTTTACAGTAATTTGCCATAAAATTTGATCAATTCCTCATCTAAGTCACACTAGACACACAAACAATTCTGGTTTCTTGTGTCTATTAAATACAACATTTTAAGTCATTTTAAGTGGCCCCTTGATGTCATTCCACAGGTTTGTGGTTAAGAGCTAGACTCTTTTTTGGCCACTCCAAAAGGCATTTTCCTTTTTTTTTGAAGCCAGACTGTGGTGGTTTTACTTCAATGCTTATGGTCATCGTTCTGCTGCATTATCCAACTTTTACTAAGCTTCAGTTGGGTTTTAGCCACCGGTACATTTTAACCCGTAGTTTCCTAAAACAGAGAATCACATCTAGGTTCTTGCTTCCACTGTATTTTACCACTGAGATGATACATAGTTCTCATAATTCTTCCTTAACAATTCAACTCTTGTTTTATCGGCGTATACATTTTTTTAAAATAGCACTGCCATGGTCTCTTTTGCAAACTTCAGATGTGCAGGAATGCTATGGTTTTCTTTTCAGGAGAGCAGTGGCTCCCCCTCTGTGGTGTTCTGGCATGGATGACCTACCTGTCTGTTCAAAGACTTACATATGCTAGACTTATGAACAGAGATTTTTCCATTTGCATTAATGTTTTTAAAGCCTTACGCTGTAATGTATGGGTTCCTTTTACCTCAATGAAGATTTGACATTGTGCCTTGGTTTGGCACGCACTTCTTGGAAGAGCAGCAACAACACCATACTACACTGCCTGTCCAAAAAAAGTCATCACCTGGATTCAAGTAAGCAAACAGGTAAGAGCCTCCCAATGGATAATTACAGCATGGATGATTGTGTTTCAACTGGCAACAAGTTATTTAACCTGAAATAATGCAGTGAGAAGCTTCTCATTTCTTAAATAACCATGTCAGAAAACACATTCTGTGGTTGTGGAAAAGATAATGTTAATGTTGGATCAAGCAAAGAAAACATCTACGGAAATTTCTGAAACTACTAAAATTGGGTAAAGAACTTTCCACCGCATTATTAAAACCTGCATCTGAACAGCATTCAGACCTGAATCCCATTCAGAATCTTTGGGATGTGCTGGAAAAGACTGCACGGGAGTCCGACTCTCCCATCATCAATACGAGAAAGCACATCGCAAAAGCGTTCCAAAACGATGCCACAGTGAATGCGTGCTGTAATCAAAGCCAAAGGCAGTCCAACTAAATATTGGAGTCTGATTTTTTTTTTGGGACGAGCAGTTTATATCCATTCATCAACAATTTGTCTAACTGTGGTCAGATGAATTCCTAAACATTTTCAGATTTTGTTCCCCTTTTCCAGCCTTGCACAGAGCCGTCAGAAACCTCTTTTCGTATGTTTACATTAATTGAAGTAACACGTTTGAGCTTTCTTACTTTTTTTCCCCCAGCACTGTAAAGAATGGGTGTCTTATTAATGGAAAAAAAATTTAATGTGTTATCAGCTTAAGCAGATTTTGATTTTTCTTTGTTCTGACTTAGATGAGGATCGATTTTACAGTTTCCTGCCACTATATTAAGGCCACCAGGTTTCCCTTTTAATTTGTGATCCAAATGTATTAATCATAATCAAATTAATAGTTTTACACCGTAATTCGAAAAGCTTTGTGTTGTTACTCCAACCAACCTTGCAAATGAATATGAGAATGCTTCAAATCAGATTATAAAATTGTGTGTTAGAGTGTAACTTATGTAATAATGCAGCTGTTTTGGTGTTTTCCACCAGTCAGAAGACTTTCCTGAACTGGAGATTTTATGGCTGTTGACTCGAGCATGGAATACAGGCATTTTGCTGTACAGTCTGTCTCAGTATACTGAAGCTGAGAAGTGGTGTGGTTTAGGGATAAGCTTCCTTCAGCACCTGGGATCAATGCAGGACAGCTATCAGACTCAGGTAAAATAACGTTAGTCAAAGCACTGTGTAGCCAGTGTATGCTAATTATGAAACAATTATCTATCGCCAAACTATTATCAAAAAGAAAGTGACATTTTAGGCACAATCGGATAAAGAGCCAGATGTTTCGCGATACTGTGCTTTCATGGATGGCAACAGTGGAAAAACACGCACAAAGCAGAGATTACTTAGGAAAGTCACTTTTTTGATTCTATTTTTAACAACCAAGCTGGTAGTGGGATGCTAATCATCATGATTACTGGCTGTGAATATCAGGGCTTAGCATAGGAGTTCATAATATTTAAAGCTGTAGTTCTAAAGGTATGACTTTCTAGGTAACATACATTAACATCAGTGACAAATATACTATTATCATTAAAATGTGACGTCGTTAAATGTCTTTTCAGATGTCTGGTCTGTATAGTGAGGTGCTGGACAAGCTGGACAAAGCCAAGAAAAACCAGGTCATGGAGTGATGACTGATTTAGGTTTGTAGTCGTAGAAATCGTAGAAATCGTTTTTTGAGGCATTGTATTGCATAATCAGATGTATGCTGCTATATTCATTAGAAGATTGTTAAAGATGAGAGTTTCCCTATAGTTCATACTAAGCCTATTGTTGGAATAGAATGGAAAAATTACATGTTCAAATCTCAACAGAAGCACAGTTTTTATTAATTTCAAACAAACTTTTGTCCAGTCCAAAAAAGAAAAAAAGGAAAAATAAATAAACAAAATATTGTAGAATTGATCACTTCAGGTTCCCATCTGACCAGGATAGAAGACTTGGTTTTATACGAGTCATAATGATTACTAATATTTTTCCTGACTTCCTTACAATCAGTGCATGTGTGCTTTTAAATTAATAACTAAGCATCACTCAAGAAGACAGACAGGAACCCTTGTGCCCCACCCTTAAAACATGTTTAATCATTTCTCCACTGGAGCAAAAAACGAAGACCCTCATCGGTACACAGAGCCATTCAGAACCAATAAGGATTCTGTAACCACTTTAGAAAAACTACAACCAATGAAAATTCTTTGGGCTTTTACTGACACGGCTGACTGACCGACTGACACCAGGCACATTAACAGTCAGCTTTTCCTTTACTCAACACCAGAGGACCACTAAATAAAAAAGTTATGCAGCTGGATTACTGTAAGAACCTCCTACATGTTGCCGTCTGTGTCTTGTCTCGCTATATATGTTTGCGTGTGCGCCCATCTGTGTGTAATTACTTTATAATTTATTTTACAATTTAATTAATACACTCAGACAAATTCACACAAGATTTCACAAACAGACAGGCCCTAGTTTAGGAACGTCAATCCCCAACTGACTAGAAAATGTGTTCTGACAGGCAGCTGGAGATTTATGTCTAGAGAGGAATACCAACATTACGGCACATTTCGTATGGAAATGAATCTTAGAATAAGTCAGTTTACTTACCTGACATGTGATCTATAAAACATTTGTCCCAGCTGTGTCATGCATGCATGAAGCACAAGTGAGGGGATATTTACATTTTACAGCTAACAACCTATGAAACAGTCTGTAAGCAGTATATAAATGGCTCTGTTCCCTTCGTTTATTCCCTGAACTCTGGTATTGACAAGTATGACAGCTGGTTTAGTGACTATGTCTGGCAGATGGTCACATCTGCTTATGAAATGGCTGCAGATACAGTAGCTCGAGTCGGAAGGGCACAGCACTTTAATCAAGTCCCACGGCCATAAAACGAAATGCTGGCTTGGTTTCTTGAACCTCCAAGGATTTTGAGACTTTCGTTCAGAGAGACTTTAACACTCCTTTTATCATTAATCCTGCCAAGTCCGTCTTTATGCAATATGGTAAAGCTCAAGAACTGCAGTGGGCATTTCCTCTTGTGTTCAGTCACACTGCGTACAGGAGAGGTCACCACAGGTGCAGCATACCCAAAGAACAGCAAATAATCAAAAGGAATAATACTAAAATGACTACTTAGATCGGATAGATTAGACATATGATTCTATTGACACTTGGTTTTTCATCATTGCTGCCTTTTTTTTTTTTTTTTTAACTGCTTAATTATTTCTCAGCACGCTGGTACAAGGATAAACACAGCAACATCAACCTCAAAATGTTAAGACAAAATATTTGTAAAACAATCCCAAACACATTTAATGAAAACATGTGGCAGGTCTAGGGGACGTGGGCCGATCCAGCCTCTATTGACTTTTAATATTGAGAAGGACATCCAATACAATTATTGTTTTAATTCTACCCGTTTTAAGGCTTCCCAGCTGGGCAGCATACAGGACAGTACCATGTTACCGTTCAGTCTGAAGAGAAAAGACTTGATAGGTTGAGAAAGTGCAATTGGGCTAGCTGCTGTTTGATAGCTTAAAAGGAGCCTTGGCTACCAAAATCAAGATTTAAAAATCAGTCACTAAAAGATAAGTAACAATAAAACAAGGATTTCGAAGAGGTAAGACACTTAAATCTATTGCACGCACAAGTTAGGCCTCCAATAAGCAGTGGAAACCTCAGAGCATGGGTTTGATTCGAGTCGTCTTCTTTTAAGCACTGGTTGGTTGAGTAATTTGTAGCTTCTTATCAGAATTCACTAATTTTTATTAATTGTAAGGCAGTTTGGTGTTCTGCAGAGAGCCCAGTTACACCCCTCTATTCCATCCTTAAGAAAGAGCAGCTAAAAAAAATGTGGAAAGAGAAAACACAAATAACCAAGACAAAAAACTCTTAACAGCCCTCCAAATAGACAATATTAGTGAAGTGTAAAATGTGTACCATAGTATAATATTATGTAGTAAAATCTCCATAGAATTTTTATTTACCATGTGATTTCAGTAATATAAATGTATAGATTCATATTCCGTTTTTTTTCCATATGTTCTGCCTTCTGTGGTTTCTTGATCAACAACCGGCAGCGGCAGCCAGCCAAATAGCCAAACTGCTGTGTGATTACTGAAGATCAACAAGTTCTAAAATTCTCCACTAAATTTTATATAAACATGGTCATTAATCCATGAGCAGTACCTTCAGCAAGTTTGAGTTGTGTTTAGTCCTTGTAGAAAACCTCGATGGCCTCCGCTTAGCTTTTTTCCATTTTTCTTAATAATCCAACAACGACTGGATACGCCACTCCAGCTTTTCAGTCTGTCTCCAATTCCGAGAAAGCGGTTTATAATCCCATACCCCACTCTTCCGTCTTGAGTCACTGTCTACCGAAGTCCGAAATCCAGACACATATGATTTGTTCGTTTTTCCCTTCTTGTTTAACCAGACAAAAATAATTTGTAATGAAAATCCTAGGTCTTGAACAGATTTGCTGAGAAACTCATGCAGGGTTGTGCACAGTCACAGTAATAGGGGATAAGACTTCTTTTAATTTGCGTTAACATAATGATGACACTAAAACTTGATATGAAACATTTCAGTAAAAAGGGAAGGAGAGGACTCGGGCTGGAGCAGGGCTGGGCAGGGGGTTTGGAACATTACTCCGCATTGCGTGCAGAGGATGGAGGCTGCACACTCAGAGTTTTTCTGTGGACGGGATCCAGATGTAAGGGCCTGACTGCTCCTCGATGATTAGCTTGATTTTATTGTAGATCTCTTCTAGTGAGTCACCCTGGACTATGGCTGTGAGACGAGAGAGAGAGAGACACGAGCAGACTACAGTTTAAGGTCTCATTTAAAATACTGCAGAGCGGTTAAGTTGTTCCATAATGATTTGGAAACATACCAGAAACAAAACTAGAATGTTTACCTGTGAAATACTCTCCAAATTCTTGTTCGAGCTTCATTGCCTTATCAAAGATTTTATTGGCTTGTTCGTACGTCTGCCTCTTGTTCATTTCCCTGTAAACCACAAAGCGTGTGTGGATATATACATATATAAGAAAGTCCATAAACATTTTGCTAAATTTACTTCATACACAGAAGCTGGAATCTTACATTAGCGCGTCAATGGATTTTGGTTTGATGAAGATGGAAATAGGGTAGAGCTGTGCTTGTTGGAGTCTCTTTATGGCATTTCCAGAAACATCCAAGATGCAATGCTTCCCCTACAAAACAAAAGAAAACAGAAGTATGGAAAACCTGTGCCTTTTTTTTTCTTGTTATTTATTACTGTGCATCATGTCATGTAAATTTTGTGTGTAACATTTGCATTATAACCATTACGAACCCTCTCAGCCACTGCCCGAACCGAAAGAATACTGGTCCCATACAGATTCTCATTGAACTGGCCTGCTTCAATGAACTTGTTGTCCTGAATATCTTTCTCCATTTGCTCTCTTGAAGCCACAAAGTGGTAATCCTGCCCATCCATCTCATTCTCTCGCCGTGGACGAGTTGTATCTAAAGGAACACTTATGGTTTATTCCATGAATATGTTTCTATGTATAACCCTGGAAAAAAAAAAACTGGGTACAAAAGGAAGCATGGATGACTCACTGCTTCTGGCTAAATTTAGCACACTTACGTGGAACACAGGATCCAAATTTATGGGGAAACTCAGAGATCAAGTCATCATTTATCCTGTCCTTCATTGGTCCCAAAATGATCACAGGCCTTGTGTAATGAACTACAATGAAAGGAAGAAATAGCAAATAGTAAAACTTAAAATAAGATTTCTAATGCAGTACAGATTTCCTAAACTGGACACTTACTCTCCTGTCGAATCACTGGCTCATAGGATAGAATTGTGTCCTCTTGCCCTTCTATTGGTTAAAAAAAAGACAAAAATGATGCACACATAAAAACCCTGTATTAGAGATTCTGTGCTATTATTCTTTACAACAGTTGCCATATTTTTGGAAGCAACATTTTGTAGCTAAAAACACCCCAACTAACTAAAGCAATACAATGTGTGGGGACAATAGAACAAGTGTAAAACCTGCGTTATAGCGATAATAAAAAATTAAAACACTCTTTAGAAGCAAAAATTCTAAATATATAAAAACATACAGATGAAAAACTGCGCTTTTGCAATAAATATTTACAAATAAAAGATTAATGTTTATACAACAACAGGCTTTAAAGTCAGTCACTTACTAGAGCTGCTCTCACTGTCACTGGTATTGGATGTCAAACACTCTAAAAAAAAAAAAAAGAAAGGGAAGATCCAGTATCACTATGTGAACAGTTTCACAGTCTAGTTTGAATAAAAATAACATCATTTCACTACTTCATTATAGAAAGGAAATAAAGAGCAGAAATAAAGGGAAAGAAAGTCTTGCACATGCACTCAGATGCCCACCAACTCCCTCATAAAGAATTGGTAGGAGGTGGCAGCAAAAGTAAATTAAGTCCCAAATGACCTCCACTCCCTGGTCAGGGTTTCCTATGGCCGTGTGTGTGTGTGTGTGTGTGTGTGTGTGTGTTATTACGCCAGAAACTAAACTATTACAAGTTATGTATATGAGAGTAAACATCCTCCATAACATGAGGACACTGATTATAGATATTGTAACACACCGTCATCTTGAAAAAACAAAATAGAGCTACGTGGGCTGATAATTTGTTTAATGTGGATAATCAATAACTGCTTAAAATTTTTATTAAAACAATGTTCATTAAAAAGATTTTAACCCATTATTCTTACACTTATTAACAGCATGAAGAATCAAAGAATACATCAGATCTATTAAAGCAATAAATCAATTAACTGCCAATTTACTATTAATTCTCCGCCTGCTTCAATACAGGTTATGTCATGGTCTGTACTGCAGAAATAGAAGGAAAAATCACATTGGTGCCGTCATAGAGTTTAAATACTAAACACCTTATGTTACAAGCTACATGTTAATTTACATGTTAATATTTAACAGGCAAGGTTTTACATTTACACCTGCAGTATATGTTTATCAGAACCGTGTAGCTTTAGACAGGAAAGGGCACAGACTTGTGTTCTTTTTCGTTTGTTTGAGACAGAAATATTAATTAAATAAAACATATGTTTGCACCGTGGAAGTCATATTATAATCCACTCATATTCTAAATGGGTTCTAGGAGCTTAGGGGATGGAAAAGACAGATAGACAGACAGATAATGAATATACAGACAGACACAACAGACAGACAGATAGGAATGATGCATGGATAGACAGAGAGGAATGGAAAAAGACAGATAGATAGATAGACAGATAGACAGACAGATAGATAGATAGATAGATAGATAGATAGATAGATAGACAGACAGACTTATAATAGACAGATAGATAGATAGATAGATAGATAGATAGATAGATAGATAGACAGACTTATAATAGACAGATGGAGATAAATAAACAGATATAGACAGCTAAATAGGCAGAGACAGATAACGGATAGACAGACATAATAGACAGATGGAGATAGATAGACAGACAGACGTTTGTGTGTGTGGCACGATCATTCTAATCTGAAGGGGCAGCTGATTGAGGAGTATAACCACACACTTACTCAAATTCTTTGATCCATAAAAGTCATCGCTTAACCCTGGGAAGTCCTGAGTGTCCCGAAAGGTGAAAACAGAAAGAGAAAGAAGAAAAGAGCAGACAGGAAGAAATAGATGTTAGTGCCAGGCTGAGAGGAGGGGTGTAGTGCTCTCTGGGGATGGAGGAGGACTAACACACACTGGCTGTGCTCTCTGTTCTTCTGTACAGGCTCAAACGTTGCACTGATTGCGTAGCCTGTGCAATGTAATAAATTTTGCAGGAAAATGACCAGAACAAGGTGATGCACAGCACTGGGGTATCAGTGCATCTCTCCACCAGTGAGCAGCAGACATCTCCAACCCCACTGAGCAGAGAACACTGTATTCGATTTGGTTCTGCTGTCTAACGGAAAGGACTTGAAGGTATAAGCCAGCCGCACACTGTCCCACAGGGGAGCATGAAGGAGGATAAAGCATGAAGGACAGGAAGCATTAGAGTCCTAAACCCAGCGCACACACACACACACACACTTGTACTCACGTTCAGACTCCACCAACTCCTGCACAATATTCTCCTTGCTCTTGTAAAACGGGAACTTGCGTGACAGGTTGAAGCTTTTTTTGCGCTTTACTTTGATTGGCTGCTGGGAGGTGACCACATGAGGGGAGTGGAAATGAGAGATGGAAAAAAAAACAACAACAAAAAAAAAAACAGAACAAATGGGTTTCAATACAGTCAACAGCACACCCACAGCTAACACACACACACACACACGCATGCATGCAAAAACAAAAAAACATGTCAAACACTAATGAAAGGTAATGTTTCAGAGACATTCATTATGACCAATGAATGAGTGGAAAAAACACCTTATTTTAAAAAAAAAAAAAAAGAGGAATAGAATCTTAAGTGTAATAAAGATCCAACAAACAGTGAATGCACTTAACTTCTGCTGTTTGCTGGATCTTTAGACGATTAAGATTTGGACCGAACCAAATGTTTAGATGTCACAAAGAAAAGGAAATAAACGTTTCTGTATTAATTGTATTGATGTTTGTAGATTTGTCCATCTCTAAGCATCCAGTCGCACATAAGAGGGAACTTCCTGTTCTCATACTATAGTAAAGAGGTTCCTGTTCTAATATCCAGAATCAGATGAATCATGACTGAAGGGGTTAAAGAGGGGTAAAAATGAATGTGAGTTTCTTTTCAATCACACTTACCCTATTCGACTCAATCATGCCTGTCCTAGCATGGAATTTGACCGTTTTTAATCGAGCACGCTCTTTCTTTTCCACCCTGTAGAAAGGAAGAAATGATGTCATATAAAATCCTGCCCTTTTCTTAGGAAGTGACTCAATAAATGGAAGGCTAAAGCTCCCTTTAGTTTGATCGATAAGTCGGTTGTGGATCGTATCGTGATATCGGATCCATCATTGTCTGGATGTCCCGTGATTTTAAATATTAGCAAATAACCCACTGCACTATAACTTCAATTAATTAACTGGAAGTACTAACTTTTTTTTTTTCCTAGGCCGGCGCCGTGGTGTAGGGGGTTAAGGCAGCGGCACCCACGTGGACAGTTGCGCACCGGCGACCTGGGTTTAATTCCGGCTCAGGTCTTTTCCGGTCCCACCTACCCCACCCCTCCTCTCACTACCTCCCCCATTTCATTTCTACTATTACTAAAAATAAGAGTTGTTCTGTTTAAAGGGAACAAAATTACACTTAAAAATGTTAAAGACAAAACATTTGCCTGAATCTGTACTGCTATCGTTGTAACAAAAACAGAAGTAAAACAATAAACAAACAATCTGCATATCAGTTATCGGTCAGAAAAAAAAAATGCAAATAATCGGTATCAGTATTGATTTTTTTTTTTTTTTAAACAAATCGGTCGATCTCTAATTATATGTGAGTGGCCCCAACATCAGGCTTAGGGTACTGATTGTTACATATTTCCTAAAAATAATCGTTCTTAACAGAGGTGGATAACAACCTAAATTCTTAGTCATATTAACACTTGTAAATATTGTGTTGTATGCAGCTGTACTGGTAATGTTAATCTATCAGTTCTATTCCCACGCTGATCACAATGATAAACAGAACTCAATAGACTAAATAGATTAAATCAATTCTTACTGAAGTGTTTACATTAATAAGACCTGCATTTCTATGTAATATGATTCTTACACCTCTTTCTGATCTGGAGTTAACCTGTTTTTATCTTTTGTATAGGGTGGAATTATTACGGGTGATAAATCCTTACCTTTTCTTGCTGGGAATGACTCCTATCTGCTCACTTTCACCGTGGACAGTGACGAGCCGAGCCTGCCACCACTCGTCATCAGAGGCATTGATGACATGTAGAATGTCTCCATATGAGAAGCTCAGGCCCTGGCTGGGTAAGCAGCTGTCTCTGGTACGGTCATAGTCAAACAGAGCCCTGCACAAACATCGGGCGGGGAATTAGTGTTTATTTAATTAAAAAAAAAAGTAAAAGATGGTGAATCTGTATTTCAGGGAAGCCATCATATCCACCAAGGACACATTAAAAATGAAACTAAACGCAAAATCTAATTTGTTATGATGCCAGAATAGCCGCTCTTCACCTAAACACAGTTTTACTATACTAGCCTTCTGAAACATGGTGGTGGTTTACACACGTTAGTCACAGCCATCTTGAATTAAAAGATAAAAGCAAACATCATTTATGATGAAAGAGTCGTGCTCACATGTAAGTCAATCTCCTGCTGCGTTTGTGTTTTTAAGCAGCATGTCTAATAAATCTATTCTCATGTACAGACTATTGGGTTTTATATCATTGAATAGGGTTATGCGTTCTATAACTGATGTGACAATATCTCATACCACCACCTGTATCAATTCCATTAAAATTAGGCGAGCAAAATATTGGACCATGTGATTCTCCGATAAGGCTGGGTAACGCTAAGGGCATCACCATATGATATCACGATACAGCGAGCACCATACAATTCATATCGCATTCTCCAAAAAAAAAAGGTATGTACAACAAACAGTCTAAGGCTGTTATTTTTTCCACCATGCTCGCTTCTAAGACAACCACCGTATGTGTCGGCGACACCTACAGGAGCGGAGGGGGAAGTCGTTTGGGTTTTAATTAAGTATTAACGTAAATGTAAATCAGTTTAAAACATAATTTACACAGCCCTACTGACTGGTGTGGCTTGTTTTCTAGGTGTGGCCTGTTAGACTAACTGTTTCAACAATAGCTCTAAACAGCTACACTTGGTATTTGCCTTCAGAAAAACCAACCTAAATATTGTAGATCCCCCACAGGAGAAAAGCAAACTGACCATTAACGAATGACTTTGCTTAAATATTGGGCACAACCAATACCGCAATTTGGACTGTCCTGGGGGGGGAAGTGCATTATAAAACAGACACCAAACAGGTTGACCAGAAAAACAGCTAATGACTAAAATGTTAATAATCCTAATTAATAATGAGGAACTTGGATAATAGAGGATAATAACCAAAAACACACTACCAACACAAAAAGCAGGTGGAATAAGATGAACATTAATAGGGTGTGGTAGCTCAGTGCTAAAGGTGCTGCTAGGAAGATACTGAATTCCCAGCACCACATATCAGCCGCCGAACGATGCCCTCAACTGGCCAGTTGTGTAAATAAGTCCAAATACTTCTAAAGTTAAAATTACAAGAATTAAAGTCTAAGCTGTATTCAAATTGTCGAATGCTGATTGGCTGCCTTGTCTTCAAGAGGACAGAGACAAACCCATCATTCATATTAACACCAACAGATTAACAGTTTTTACCAGGAGGATTTCGTTAAATCTTTCTTTAGGTTGGAATTAGGTTCTTTTACATAACCACCAAAGTGTCCATTAATAATAATAACTCTGCTAATGTGCCAGAAGACAAAGAATTTATCGACTTCCACTCCGGCTCGGGCGTCTCCAGATCTCCAATTCGTCCCTGGGCGTCCCCCGGACTTTCACTTCGCCCCTGGGCGTCCCCCGGACTTCCACTTCGCCCCTGGGCGTCCCCCGGACTTCCACTCTGCCCCTGGGCATGCCCTAAACTTCCACTCTGCCCCTGGGCATGCCCTAAACTTCCACTCTGCCCCTGGGCATGCCCTAAACTTCCACTCTGCCCCTGGGCATGCCCTAAACTTCCACTCTGCCCCTGGGCATGCCCTAAACTTCCACTCTGCCCCTGGGCATGCCCTAAACTTCCACTCTGCCCCTGGGCTTACCCTGGACTTCATTCTCGCAATCTTTTAACGTGGCACTAAAGCTCTGTCGTACAGTAATAGTGTTTTCCAGACGTCCTAAATGTAAAATGCTGTTGAATAAACTAAAAAAAAGCAAGTTAAATCAAGACAGATGTTTTATATAAAAGGGATGATTGATAAAAAATTCCTTGCATGGTTAATAAGGCACAAGAAGCTGAAGAAGACAGTTAGTGGGGGTTGCTGTTGCAGAAAATACAAGCAACAAAATTTAGGGATTTTTGTACTTTTCATTTTGAATAATTACACCAAGTGTTTAATAAATACTTGTACAATCGCACTGTTGGGTGTGTGTTCAGAACTGGATTAGTAACTACAGTTTATCAGGGTCCTCATTTTACTTGATAAACAGGTTTGTGTATTTGGGTTAAAATCCTGTGGTTAAATTCCCCTATGCTGCCTGAATTTTTCCGGTTAGTAGTAGATGAAAAACACAAACAGCTCCGTACTGTACCCAGAACAGGACCTTCATCGTCACCTTGTCAAACAGGTTCTATCCTACAGAACCTGGGAAGACTTGCTCTACTGGTTTTTCTTTCCTTTGACATTCTACTTTCATCCACTGTAGGTTCCACCAGTTAAATGGGCCTCTTGTTTGTTTGCATTGTGAAATGCTCGACATTCAGACTGATTTTGTGACCAGTCAAAGAATTGGTCCAAACATGTCCCATAAAACTGAACAAACACAACCAACCATATGAATGTATATGAATAATGTGTCCTAGAACATATAGCTGCCTTCACAGAAACCCTCAGGGAACAAAAACAACACCGTGATTACAGTTACCACCACCACCCCACCCCCCAGCAACAATAATAGCAACGAAGCACTTTCTATAGCAGTTAATTAGTGTCACCCAACGCCTTAGAATAATTTTGTCCTACTTCTACTTGTAGCACCGTTTCAGCTCAGTGAAATGCATAGACCTTCAGACATAAATGATACGTTTTAACAGAGTTCACTCCTTAACTTCGATCATTCCATTCTACATGCTTAAAATTATATTTCTTTAGCCACTGTCAGGTAGGACTTGGTAGTGAACTTTGATCCGCTTTTGTGTTGTTACTCAGCATTTGGCAGACGTCCTTATCCGGAGCGACTCACATTGATCTCTTTTATACAACTGAGTAATTAGGGGTTAAGGGCCCTGCTCAAGGGGCCCCACGGTGGTGGCTTGGTGTTGCTGGGAATCGAATCCCGGTCTTTCCGGTATCACTCCAACACCTTAAACACTAAGCCACCTTTTTTTCGCTCTTTAACAAGTAAATTCTGTTAAAGGAATCTAAAACAAGGCAGGTCCTGATGCAGTCAATCAAGTCTGGAGGAAACGCTACCTGTGTGCTGCCAAGTTCGATTTAAAATAAACAGGATTTGCCCGAATAAAAGCTGGATGTTCAGTGATGAACCTACAACAAATTACATATAACATTTAAAAATGTGCAAAAACATTTAGAGCTTTAGAAACGGTGGAACTTTACATTTTCACAGCGTTGTACAAAAAATAAATAAATGATTTGCTCCAGTTTCCATGGTATGGTTGACATTTAAAAGTCATTGTTCTTAAGCGGAGATGATCTGTCTAATGTTCAGCCTTAAGCAGTTCTGCGAGTTCTCATAACTGGTCTATACACTATTTATAGACTGAAGCAAACAAGCAGAATGATCAAAACCACAGGTACAAGAACTGTCTTAGTTTAAGCCTAATACCTTCATCAGACTTTCATTAGTCCATCCTACACAATCTCATCATAAACCTTCACACTATGAAATTATTTTATTAAACCTAAAGACAAACTTTTCTGTCTGTGACCTTCAACAGTGTACAATCCGTGTATCTACTGTACTAAATCATCAGGCTCTATGAGGTGTGATAATTGTTTGGTCATTTATTACATTACCCCCGATTTACTGGGTTAACTTGTGTCATAGATAAAAGGATGAAAAGAAATCCGATTCACACTGAGCGTTTGTGCAAATATGTTTGTACTATAAAAGGTTTTGCAAACCGTGTAATTTTTTAACAGAAAACTTTTCCTCCCCCTTTTTCTCAGTGACTGTTAGACGAGTTCTCACAACAGAATATGCCAACGTAATACATCCACATTACAGCGAATAAATACGTGTAACCGTAATCGCAATAACTTATATAGGCAAACTAAAATATTTTCCACTATTAATTTAATAAATCTGCTGTGAGCTGAAAACAGCAGTGTAATGAAAGTGTCTAACATTAAAAATATTAACTAATTGGTCATTTTGTTCCCATTTAATGTTTCTTACAGTAATATTAGAATAGTGATCATGTAGTCATGCCTGCCAGCCAGAGACAGAAGTGCAGTAAAAGGGAAGTGTTTTCCCGAAACACTCTCGATTTAATGACTTTTAATGTAATTAGGGAGGAGCCTGAATAATCGATGATGAATAACCCGCTGTTAAGAATTTTGTCCATCATTAACTGAATCGAGTCAGTCACACCGAAATAAACTTCACAATGTCATACAGCAACTATTAAGGCAGACTTAATCAATCCAGCTGCATCCTGCACAACGGTGCAGCTTTAATTAAATCATTAAAAGAAGTTGTTTTTTTTTTTTTTTTTTTGCAAAGTTGACCAATCTTTATAAAGCCCTGCCCAGAAATATAACAGTACAGCACCAAACCCACCTCCATGATTTATTTTTAAAATGTGCTGATACACCGGAAAGGATCAGAGCCGGACTCAAACCCGCAACAACACATCTGGGTTCTGGCACTGTGGTGTAGTGGGACTACTGCCCGCCCGATCACCCACCGACCCCTCCCCCCTTACCAATCACCCCTATTTCATCTCTATCCTGACATTTTAATAAATGCCCAGAGAATGTAACTTTAATAAAATGTGCTAATACGCCAATATACCGCTTTACAGAGCTAAACTATTATGACTGATAAATCAGTCATCGTAACCTGCAACTATCACAAAAAGAGCCACGAAATCTTGAAACAACTGTGTAAAAATTTCATACGAAGAAAAAAAAAAAATGTTTGCAAAAAAAGTCAAATGCCCATAATGAACTCTGGATGAGGAGGGAATGTATAAAAAATTCCTAACCTGTAGCTGTTTCTGACATGCACTTTATCAATCGGGGCAAAGTACAAAGGTTAAATAAATGAAATGTTCAACCACACAGAGACATTTCATCAACCCGTCTTTGAAAGATGGTTTAAACCCATCGATTTTCTACAAGTGGTCACCATTAACCCTTCGCAGGGGGATTACCTGACATAGAGGGAGCGCTTTTCACTGGTGCGTAGGGAACCCGAGCCAGAACTCATACTACTGTTCATCATCTGCTCCCTCAGGTCGTGAATCTTGGATTCAAAACGACTGTACTCTGCAAAACAAAAACACACACAAACAAACAGCCATCAATAACAAAAAACACACTATTTTAAAAGCGCAGTTCAGAGAGTTACTGGGTTTAAAGAAAGAACATACACACATGCATGAAGAAACACCATTAGAGGCGTAATAACATTAGAGACTCCAGATTTAATATGCTATGGTGGCATGACGGTATAACTCTGATACAGTAAAAATCAACATTGCCTTGAAACAGTTGGGTCAAAAATGACCCAATGGTAGGTTGATATAGCACCCCCCTATGGTTGGGTTATTTTAACCCAATTTATTCGGATAGCAAGTTTTAGTAACTAATTTGTTGGATTGTTGTTATATTTTTTTTTGCTTGTGATGCCATCATGCTACATTAATACAGCATTTATATTTAAAACTTTATATATAAAATGTTTAATATTTTGTCGTGGTAACAAAACAAGCATCGTTGTTGTTAGTCACAGATATAAAACAGACAAAGTTAAAAATAAATATCAACATATTTGTGGAGAAATTGCGATGATATTAATGTGTAAGGGATGATAGTCTTCTGTGACAGTTTTGCCGGTCGACTGCTAAAATGTAAGTTTTAACCCAACTGGTTGTGTTGTTATACAAACGAGCCAATAACATAAGAAGCCAATATGATAAACCCAGATACTGGGTACAGTAAATAACCCAACGCTCTTTATAG
Organism: Bagarius yarrelli; assembly: GCA_005784505.1. Classification (NCBI taxonomy): domain Eukaryota; kingdom Metazoa; phylum Chordata; class Actinopteri; order Siluriformes; family Sisoridae; genus Bagarius; species Bagarius yarrelli. The sequence continues at coordinate 320,035 of VCAZ01000088.1, forward strand.
TGCATGGCTTCATGTTTTAACTGATTAGTACTAACATTAATAATAATAATGTTATTTGCAGTTGGAATTTCAATTAATAGACACACAATATTATGGCCTATTTCATATGAAAAGCAAAGACCTTTTTTGACTGCCTTTTCTATGTGTTCTCCATTAATTATTGCCATCAAGTAGTAATTACCCCCATTTTACTATTTATCTTCCTATGTTATGTGTATGAAGGCTGACAAAACTTTAGTTGCATTGCATTTCCGGTTGTATTTGCATGTCTGATGTCTTTTATTGATGGCGTATATGATATATAATGTGGTCGACTATGAATGATGTCACTTATTCACAGTCGACCACATTATATATCACATTTAATTTAACGAGAAAACCATTTACTGGTTAGCATCTGTCAGTATATTTCTTTACTTTGTGTACAAATATATATATTTTTTGCTAGAGTTTAGAAGGTCATCCAACCTAAATCGGACACACAGATCGAGATTAGTGACTAAAGGAATAGAAGGTTGTTCAAATAGCGCCGAGGTCCCAAATTACCAGGTGGCGATTCACTACTGGGCAGTGAAAGAGTTGCTATCGGAACATTGTAAGTTTCCCTTTTAGAGCCAATATCAAACTTTACAAAGGTTTCACAATGTAAGGTTCAGCCAAGACTGGTAAACATATTTATATATCAATATACATATATAATTATGGGAATACGTTTAAATGATTCCCAAGATATATATATCTTTTTTTTTTTTTTAAATAATAAAAATATAAAGGTACAATAAGTAACAAAATCAATAGTCATGTCATAAAAATCCTGGCTTTTACTTGCATCCCTTTTGGGGTTGGGTTTGAGGTACACAGGTCCTTTTTTTCATAGCTAGTCCTGAGTGTCATTACTTTAACCCTGGACTTATTTCTAAGTTTCTACCTGAAATTCAGAAGAGAATAACAAAATCACACAAGTGTCTTGTGCTATTTTTTATAACATTTTTTTAAAGGAGATAAATGTGAGCTTTATTAAATTTAATGTGTATTCACTGTATTAATACACTACAAAAATGGTGTTTAAAAAAAAACAACTCGCACAGATGGGAAACTAATGTAGTGGTTCATGTTCTCAATAATAATAAATGAATAATAAATCTAGTAGGGCTGCACAATATATCGTTTTAGCGTCGATATATCGCAATGTGTGTATCTGCAATAGTTGCATTACAGGATGTTCAGTGTCGAGTGTGTGATGATATTTGACTGCACTGCAGTTCAGAACACGTGTGATTGGTGGATTAATTGTAAAGTTTAATAATAATCGAGTGAAAGTTTATCATTTGTTCATTGTTTTAGGTTCTGTTACTGTGTAAAACTTTACAAACAAGTTTAAATCATTCAGACAAAAAAAACACTCACTTTTATAACTTTAACAAAGATTAATTGTGTTTAATTTATACTGTTTTATATTTCATTATTTAATTTCTGTATCTGAATCTGCAGAAAAACATCAAACACTGATTATTTCATTTACATCTTCATTCTATTGTATTTATCTATGATTAAAATGTGTGTATTATATTTCACACAGATTTCCTTCCTTATAAAATCACCACAATCATTCAAAAATAATGAATTCTTTAAAAATAAAGCTTTTTAACTCATCTACAGAAATTTTTATATACGTAAATTGCAGAAAAACTAAATATCGCAATAACAGGTTTTTTTCCCATATTTCCTTCTCTGGGTTATGACATGAAGATCAACCACACATGACAAAATTGGCTAGGTGGAGCCGACAGGCAATAGGTGAGAAAAACAACCTGCCTATAAGTATAAAAGTATAAAAGGTTTATTCGCGAGTAATGTTCTTGACATCTTTTAGATTTATTTCTTAGGATCTGCGGGATGTGACACTTGATAAATAAACACTTTTTAATGTTGTAACTTGAACTCTCTTGTGGACCAGTCAGTGGCTAAACAGTCTCATTGTGTCATACGCCTGTAATAACCAGTCAAACATACATAGCCTAGAAACTCTGAGCATTTACACTCGAGAGAAACCAAAGCCCTCCTTGTTCAGAACTTGAATGTTTGAGGATAGTAATGACTGCAACATCGAGTTCATCATAGCCACGGTGCTACACAACAAAGTCTATATAAGAATTTGTGAGCTGAGAATGTCAGCTAGCGGCAAGTTTCCATTATAGGTGATTCCTAAAATTGTGGTCCTAAAAATTAGCATTTCATTGCTAATTTCCTAATGTAGCTTTAAGATCATCTATGGCAGATTTCACTATAAATTAAACATGCTAGGTAAGTAGCAAGCTAGCATGTTAAATATATGATGATATGACCTTTAACTACTTCAACAGCTTATACGCAGGTAAATAGGTTATATTTACGGACAGCTCCGTCACAACCCGGCACACACAGTGTCCCTAGCAACTGTGGCATTTTTCACTTAATCACTCGATCGTTCGTCAAGAGCTGCGAGTCGAATGATCCCAACACTGTCGTGCATCGACAACCAAGAAGGACAACAGCTTCAAGTTACACGTTACGGTCACACGTTAACACATCCACACAAGATTTAGACGTGTAGGATCTTTACATGCTTTTATAATGCAAGCTAGCTTACAAAAGTGCAGCAGTGAAACGTTATCACTATATAACTGTCTAATCTAACCTCATCGTCAAATCTCACTTTAAATTTATCCTGCATGTTCAAAGCAGGCTGGTTTATCAGACAGTATCCGTTCATCAAGTTTCTGTGAATCATCGCCCGTAATCCTGAGGATTTTAAATACATACTTTGCGCAATACGCTATAAATAACACTGGTGGTATGTACGTTAAGCAATGGGGGTTTACGGATCCTGTAAATGTTCAGTGTCTCCTGTTATCGAAATATAATAATATTATTATATAATGATCCTAAATTCTAAAATTAGCTACAGTTTTCACTCCCACAAAATTTTTAGTAGTCATTTTTATTTCCGATGTTATCGTTATATACCGATGGTACCGTTTTTTTTATATACTTATGCATTTATACAAACTGCAGTTTTATTCTACTGCAACATACAGATTGGTGTATATCACAGATTGTACTTAGGGAATTCCATTGTGGGAAGCTACAGTGCTGCCAGTGAACGATCGCAGAAGCAACTACTTGCACCACTGACTGTTTTTTTAACTAAAAATGTCCCTACATGAATTACTAGGTATGCTTTCGTTTTTATTTCCTGCTTGATCGGCCATCACCGCTTTTGTTTTTGTCGATCTGCAGAAATATATACATTTCCATGATACCAGTGCACGCTTGTAATTTCCTCATACACAACAGCCATCAAACCCGGGACTGCTGACTGTAATTAAACAGAACTACTACCTGTTTCTGGATAAGCAGCACTTCAACGCTGTGCTGGCAAGAAATGTCTTTGTTTTGGAAAGAAAAAGGTGTTTAAGTCAACGTGACAGGACTTAGCAGCCTTCTTCTTTTTTTTTTGGTTTTATTGGTTGACATAGTGACTCCGAGATATTCTTAGACTAGCTTATCATAATGTGAAAATAGAATCAACCTTCTCTGCCACCAAGCTGAAACCGTTCACTTGTACTGGACAAAGTAAAAAAAAATAAAAAAAAATGTTTAGTGCCAAACCGTGTTCTTATAAAAACTGCATGGAAACGGTTGCTCTCGGTACTCAGAACCATTTGGCTCTACTGTAAAGCAGCGGTTAATGTGGCAGGAGAAAATTTATATTTAAAACTATTAGTGCCGCTCCTTTCAAAGAAACATAAAAGTCGCCTATGATCACCGAGTTACAGAGCAAATAAATGAATGGAAAGATTGAAGAGGGACTTCCTATGGAGTTCATTAAGTCTTCTGTACTGGCATTTCTAATACCAGCGCAGGGCTGGCAGAGACGCTCTAGGCATCATGCCCAGGAAGAGAAGTCACTACTAAAGCACCACTCCAACTCCTGTTAGCCCAGCTGCTCATTGGACAGTGTCTTAGCCAAAGAACAGGACACTTGTCAGACATGGGACATGCTGATTAGGTCAAAAGGTTATGGTACGAGTTGAAGTTTAAACAAAAAAGTGCACGTAATTCTAATTTATACGTTACTTATTATCAGGTTAATCCACTAAAAAAAAAAAATTGTACATCCGGCTTTTTTCAGTAGTTACCAGAGGTTATAAATTGTCTAAACTGTTAGACAAGAAAATGTCTTCAGGACAAAGTTTAATTTTTTTAAAAGAAAAAAATGGTGACTTTATGGCATTAATAATAAAAGGAACTAACTTATCTGATTTATGTTGGGCCCAATCACACCCTGATGTTAAGTGTTTTCCTACAACCTGGAACATCTATGTTTCTGGTGTTTGGTAGACGCTTCTTACCCAGAGTAACTTACATTTCTCTTTTATATACCCAAGTAGGGGTTATGGGGCTTTGCTTGGGGGTTCAGCAGTGAGAAACGAACCTCGATCTTCCAATTAGCAGTCCAACACCTTAACCACTGTGCTACCACTTCCACCTGGTACCTGGTACCTTGTATTGCTTTAATCCTTATAGTCAACTCTCCTAAATCATTAAAAAAGCTAAATGCTAATCTGGTAGCACAAGCTTTGTTTTTTTGCATATACTTAAATGTAAGATAATGAGGCGCCGCATTCTTTTACCATATCATTCTGACCTAAATTAATATGTCACTTCTATTTCCACGCAGAAGCCCCTGGGAGGGTCCAATTATATTTCAAGCACATATGATCTCTGCAGCGATCTGAGCGAGCGTGCTGCAACAGATAATGGACGGCCACATTCCACTCATATTTTACACAGATACAATCACACTGGGGGAAAAAAAAAAAAACTGGATCACGCATCCTGCTTACATAATGAACATGGAACCTGCCATGTGTCAGTGAATTTACTATTAATGGCGCCTCTCTTCTAATTATTATGTATTGCTCCAGAAAACCATTAGGGCCAGACCAGATATTATATAAGAAAAAAAAAACCATCCACTAATAATTTTGATCCACGAGGAGCTCATTTTGATTACGTCACTTCCGGACACACCTGAGCGTCTACACACCTGCTCTGTTGCATTTACATTTAGTATTAAATAGGGGGGGAAAACAAACGTTACAGACACGTAAAATGTTAATCATGCAACATAATAAATTAAATATATATTCATATATATGCGAGATTTGCTGCCTTTAAACTATATTTGCAAATATTTTAGGAAAGCCGTTTACAGTAACTTGCTAAACACGTCGTGCTACAACCACTCGAGTGACCCGGATTTAAAAAGGTGTTAGCGGTGAAAAAAAACTACTTTACTTTACACATTTATATTAAAAACGACAAACAGAAGGGTTTTTTTTTTTTCAATAATACACCCTTTCCGTTGATAACCCTGATGCTAAAGGCTAAGACAGTAAATATTACAACAAATACTACAACTGCACACTTTTAGCTAAATCAGTTTGGCCAAACAATGCAATGGACGAAGGAAGCTTTTCTCCAACTCACAGCCGCTCCAATGCTACCGGTTACACCGTTCGGTACCACAGACCCAATATAAATATACATACATATATATATATATATTTCAGGGTTTAAACAGTTTAAAACACCGACTAACTGCTTTAACTATACTATATTGTAGTAGAGTTTTTCCTCACCCGACTGTTGAAGTTCTTCTCTCACACACACACACACACACAGGCTATTCAAGCTGCTTGGGAGCTCGTAAAGCCGCGTAAAATCACCGATATATTTTTAAATCCAAAACAGTTAAAAGAATATCATGTTGTTGTCCAGGTAGAAACTGCGTGTTTAGTTCTGGTCGAAACAAAAGTAATGGTTTCTTAATGAAAACAGATGAAAAGAGTTTCGGTGGCGTTCAGTTTGCTCCTCCCTTCAGTGCGGTACCGGACAGGATCACACCCGCAGCGCCGCTTCAAAACGCGGGAATTTACCTCAGATCAGGCGGCTAAAAACACCAGCTAAACTGTCCGATACCGACTGTTGTTAATAAAAATGTCAGCGATTTTAAACAGCGTTAGTATCCACTGTTCCAGACCCTCTCTCACTTACTTACTTACACACACACTCTCTCTCTCTCTCTCACTCACTCACTCACTCTATCTGTCTGTCTCTGTCTCTCTCTCTGTCTGTCTCTCTCTCTCTCTCTGTCTGTCTCTCTGTCTGTCTCTCTCTCTCTCGTCTGTCTGTCTCTCTCTCTCTCTCTGTCTGTCTGTCTGTCTCTCTCTCTCTCTCTCTCTCTCTCTCTCTCTCTGTTTGTGTCTCCCTAATATGTGACTTAAATGTATGTCAAAAGTCTCTCTCTCCTGCTCTATTACTTTCTCTCTCTCTCGCTCGCTCTATCTGTTTCTCGCTCGCTCGCTCGCTCGCGCTCTCTCTCTCTCTCTCTCTCTCTCTCTGTCTCTTCCTCTCTCTCTCTCTTTCTCTGCTGTGGAGCCCCCCCGGAGTGTGTGTATGTATGTATGTATGTATGTATGTTACACTGATCTCTCCTACTCAGCAGTGCGTAAATGGGGCAGATGGTGATCCGCACCAGGCCGCTTAACACAGAGCAAACAGTTCAACAGCACAGCGGCTCCCTGGAGAATCCGGTAACAACTCACACTCAGACAGCCAATCAGCCACCAACAACCTCGTTTGCAAACTTTTTTTTTTTATGAACTAGGCGAGGCTCTGTAGCCTGTCTACCTGGTGTTAAAGAGACATCCCACATAAACTCATTCAAACAATCCAGCAACACGTAATGGGGCAGAAGGATGTGATCCTGGATTAAACGTTCTTTATTAATCCTGGATCAACATTTTAATTAACCGATCATAACCATCTAAAGTCATCAGTGTGTGTCGACCAAACCTGCACCAATCCATTTTGGAATCTTTCCCTACTTGTGAACTAAAATGTAATATTATAAATGTATTTATTGAAAAAAAAAACCATAAAATACTTTAATGACATTTGCTGTACTGAACAATTATATATAACGTGTGTGTGCAGTTTAGTTAATGTGTGTGAACATTTACCTCACCTTCAGGACCAAAAATAGATTTGTGTGTGCAGTAAAATGTATTTAGGTGTGTGTGTGCAGTAAAATGTATTTAGGTGTGTGTGTGCAGTAAAATGTATTTAGGTGTGTGTGTGCAGTAAAATGTATTTAGGTGTGTGTGTATGAATAAAAAGGTAAATTTAGTAGAGATTTTGTTTAAATCGATGGTTATAAAAATCAGTGTTGTGATTGTTGAATGTTAAAAGGTTGTGATTTAATGTAATAATGTTTAAACCCTGTTTTATAGTAAGAATGTTGTTCTATTGCGGTTCTACAGGTTCTCCGTTTCACATCATTTTACACTCAATTGTTCATTAGTGATTGTTTATGATTCAGTGTCTAAATTCATTCATGTTTATTTTGGATCATTAGAATCAGTACAGTCTAAATTCACTAACGTTGTTTCTGATTATCATCAATTATTTTAATAAGAGTTTATAGTCTAATTTCATGTTGTGATTCAGTGTTAATCCAGGAATCGTTTATCAGTCAATTGTTCCAGAAATGTTTTTTTTTTTCCAGCATTTACTCAGTTTACCCTAAGGAAAAAAAATTTAAAAAATGGATTGAGGCGGTTTTGCTCAACACACACTGACGACATCACAGGGTTATGAGTGGTTGATTAAAATGTTAATCCAGGATCACATTTTACTGGGCAAAACCGTGTCCACCTAGTAGAATTATAAAGACAAATATGTAGGTAAAACCAAATTAGGACTTCCTGTTTATAAATAATGAACATCCCATTCGAAGCGGCCACAACATGAGGTTCGATACAAAAGACTTTTGTAAGATCACTACAAAGACATTCACTCTGGTTTAACTTTCTGTTTATTGCTAAACAAATGCTAAATAAATGTTATATTATTCATACCTTCAGGTCTGTACTGGGCGATAATGGTGACAGTTTGCCCGGCTCTCTTTAATGCAGCTGCAGCTTGCTCATGGGTGGCATTTCGCAGATTCACACCATTCACCTGATCCAAAAGACATGTTTATTTTATTTAACTGTTAAACACTCGCACCTTTAACATAAAATTTTTGCATGAGCAATTATCTCAAAGCAATATCTTTAATCGTGTATATTAAAAAAATAATTATTTACTTTGCTTGGACTTGCACTACTACACACTACTGTTAGGAGAACAATACACTTTGTGAACGCACAAACAAGTTAATGTGTCTTTTAGATAGCAGACTGGTTCTTTATGTATCAGTTACGGGTTTTACTGTTGAGGTAAGATGATATGCCTTAGTTTTTTTAAGAAGTTACTGACCGACAGAATGCGATCTCCCCTTCTAAGCTCGCCGCTCAGGTCAGCTGGTCCACCTGCCAAGATGAATGATACAAAGATTCCTTCTCCATCCTCCCCTCCAACGATATTGAAGCCCAGTCCTGTGGAACCTTTGTGCAGCAGAACCTTTCGTGGCTCCCTGCCAAAAAATCAGCAGAAATTTTGATAGGGTCTTTTAGAATATACAGGGGGTTTGTGTGTGTGTGTGTGTGCGCGGGTGGGGACCAAAATTGAGGCCCCATAGGTACAAAAGCTACTAAATCATACAGGATGAGATTTTTTGAGAAAGTAAAAATGCAGAAAGTTTCCGGCTAGGGGTTAGGGTTAGTGTTGGGGTTTAGGGTAAGGCGATAGAAAATACAGTTTGTGCAGTATAAAAACCTTTACACGTATGGAGAGTCCACATAGATAGCTAACCAGACGTGTGTGTGTATGTTTGTGTGTGTAAAATCTGTGCTTTTTATTTATATATACTCATGAGCAACAATAATAGAGCATTTTGGTTACAACACAACATCAAGAACAAATTTAAAACACACACAATATATATATATATATATATATATATATATATATATATATATATATATATATATATATATGTATATACAACACACGCTGGCACTGTGTTCATTCCTGCTTGACTACTTTTGTTAGCTGCTGTGACTCGTGCCAGCAAAGACACAGTCCAGATTACCCAGTCCGGCATTCTGAGTCTGAGCGACACATTCAACTCATATGTACCACAAACACCTCGAAATGTTGCTGTCTATTCAATGCGCTCTCTTTAATAAGGGCAATTTTGTATTATTCCTGCTTATGTTCCCTTTAATAAAGTATGTTCAGCATTTAGTACTTTGGGTTATTAAATTTAATTAAGCTGTTCGATTCCTGTGGCCTGTGGCTTTCTTTTGATGATGTGAATCGTTAATCAGTCACAAAACAGGTTATGTTTATCAGGTGACCAAATGCTTAAGAAGCTATCTGAAGAAATAGCTTATTAGTGTTTTTACAGAACAGTCTGTACAAAAACACACACAACAGGCATTAAAACAAAAAGTTACTTCTGTCTGTACGTGTGTCACTACAGGGGAAAAAACGCTTAACCTTGTCAAGTTTTGACTTTATCTATAATAAACACTACAGGGTTTGCTGATTTGCATCATTTTCTTACAGTCAGACATGTCAGCACCTAAAAATGTGTTTAGTTAAAAAGAATAATAGTAAAAATACATTGAAATGTTCTGAATTTCCAAATAACCTTATTTACGTATGGATAAATAACTGGCAACATTTATTTAAATATAATTTTTTATGACAATATCAGTCTCTACCAAGTCTCGTTGCCCTTTCAGTTAGTCTGTGTCCACAATAGAGTTTTCTCATTAATAAGGTGTTACAGAAACCCGACCCTCAATACGCAAAATGTCTTCCGTTCTGTGTAAATTGTAGAGAGTAAAATTCGTAGGAGAGCAGCGGTTTTTTAAAATGTTTAAAGCAACCCATGACTCAACCATGTCCCCGGTTAACATCACGGAAATCTTTAATTTAATTTAATTTAATTTAACAAAAGCTTTCAACCTAAATCTGTATCCTCTGCCTTTGGCACATGATTGGCTATTTCGAAAACTGCATAAATGAGGAGTAGATGGTATGGTAGAACTTAGGTGGACGATGAGAGTAGTTAGCAAAGTTTCAGACATTTAATGCAGACTGAATATGATCTCTAAAATGAATACTTAAGAATATACTAAAACTCTGCAATATAACTGACGTTCCATATTTAATCATTTGTATTAGAGATACTGAAGTATAATAATGTAAAAATTAGGTACGATTATGCATCATCCAACAACATCTATTGTCAATCATTCGTAAACTGATTTCTATCAACATGTCTGCTGCGTTTCAGATATACAATAATACTGTTTACAGTAGAGACAGTGAAATATATAAATATATAAAAACATAGTGAAATATATAAAAACATGAGGTTATATAACATCTCATTTAAAGAAAGTTCCTTTGGGAAAACAGGAAACCTGCATTGTCTTCTCAATAAAGCGTGCAATTACCTGGTGATCCCGTCCCAGGTCCTGGAGGAGACGTTCTTCTTACATTGTCTCTCCATATTAAATCTGACTAATGGCACAGACGAGGAGATGTTCACGGTGAACATGGTGTCTAACAACATCTACTCCACAGCCTAAAAGTGTTATATAAGTTATTCTAAGCCCATCTATATCTCTGTTCTCTGTCTTTAGTATGGCGTGTGTTTGTGTGTGTGTGTGTATGTGTGTGTGTGTGTGTTTGTGTGTGTGTGTGTATGTGTGTGTTTCAGCAAGCATGTGGAATCTGGCTGTAGAGAAGTGATGTGAAACAGCTCCACTCCTGCTGTCATACACTGGCTTCAACAGGAGCAGAGTAAGAATTAACTCTTAAACATCCTCGTTTCCTTCTCACACTCTTGTACATACCGTTTTATATAAACCTTCACGTCTTTTCATTTACTTTTTATTCTTCTAGTGAACGGCTTTGTTTTTTCAAAATAGCTTATGAAATCATCCATCCATTTATCATCCATCATCCATCCATTCCTAATCAGGTTTACGGGGATCTGCTGGAGTTTATCCCAGCTATCATTGGGTGAAAGGCAGGAGTCAGCCTGGACAGGTCGCCAGTCCATCACAAGGCCACATACAGACAAACAACTACACACACTCACACTCACTCCAATGGGCAATTAAGAATCAACTTGCTTCTGAAAGATTTGCACGCTTTTTATTTATTGTAGATCTTTTCTAAAACATTGTTACTTTACACTCCTACATTTTAATCTGAAACCATTCTGATTTTAATGGTTAAAACCAGCTACTATTAGCTAGTCTGTAAACATGTAAACAAATGATACGTTTCTTTATGTTTAGTTATTGAATGTACTGTAAGTGTAAAAGAAAAAAAAGAAATAAAGATATAGGATTAGAAACTATTAGAAACAGTTTTAGGAATTAGGAATAGAAACTGGGGAAGTGGTAGCGCAGTGGTTAAGGTGTTGGACTGCTAACTGGAAGATCAGGGTTATTTTTCCAGCACCAACAAGTTGCCACTGCTGGAACCCTGAGAAAGTCCCTTAACCCCCAAATTGCTCAGTTGTATAAAAGACATAAATGTAAGGCGCTCTGAATAAGGACGTCTGGCAAATGTAAATGTAAATCTATGGGCACAGAAAAGGGGCAAATGTGTTTTCCTCTGTATCTTAAAATTTCCCACCGTTTTTCCCTTTTTGTGTTCTACAAATGCAAACAGTTAAACACCGTGAAAAGAAATTCATTTTATCTGTCTCTTTTCCTCACACTGTTTCCATGACTTCTTCGAGTACATTTGCTGTCTGTCTCCCTCTGATAATGTTTGTGGTAAGTTGCCCTTCCCCCTAGTCTTCTGGGGCACAGGCTAAAATTCCCTAACCTCACTGCGGTGTATAAAGCGGTGGAGGTTGCAAGCTGTTATTGGGTCACAATGTCCCAGTGCGCTACAACACACTCTCTTTCTTTGTCTCTCTTTGTGTCCATCTTTCTCCCTGTGCTCACTGTAATTGTCTTTGCTTGGGTGATTAATGGTGGACATGTCGTTCAACAAACACACTCTGTTTGCTCTGATCACAGGTTCTTGCCTACCATATACCATTCTTTCTATTTTCTTGGTTTTGTTTTTTTGAGTTAATACTCTATCGCAGCTCTTTGCCTCAGAGCACATGATTTTATTCTAATGTGACTCTGCAGCAACAGACTGTTCAAGATATTCCAAGCCTTCCAGAGCAGCTAATAATAAACTAGGTGTGATAAATGATTAACAGTTTCAATTCAGGAGCTTGATTAAAGTTGCCAAAAATTCGCTCCCTGTAGTTTAAGCGAAGTGATGATGTCGGTCTTGAGATACATACAGTAGTTTTTAGATTAAAGAGAGCGGCAAAAACAGTCACTGTTGCCCCAATGCAAAGTTAGCGATTAGTCCACTAGGTACTGTATGTGTACTAAACAAACAGTGATATCCAATCACCCGAGTTTTTTTTCCCACAAACACTTTAGCTGACATCAACTTTAACAGTGTGTGGGGTAGTGGTAGTACAGTGGTTAAGGGGTTCGATTTTCAGCAACACCAAGTTACCACAGCTGGGGCCCTGCTGTAAATGTAAATGTATTAATTGGCAGTGAGCAGTGTAAAGTAAATAAACGCCATAATATTACAAAAGACAAAATAGAATGAAAGTCATGAGATGTTCGATGTCCATTTCACTATCATATATAGCCTAAAATCTTCGACTCTATATGTCATGAATGTAAAATGTGGTCTAACAGCAGATTTAAAATGGCTTCACGCACTAACACACTGGCTCTCGTACACACTGTCAATATTTCTTTTACTACATAAGCTGTTCTATACTGTACTGTTCAGGTGTCCAGCATCAGGACCATACACACCTTTCTGGTCCCTGAGATCCGGACTTTTGTTATTGGTATTTTTCCAATAACAAAAGTTGCATAAGAATTACATGATATTACTTTTGCTTTGGTGCTGCAAAGCTAAAAAGCTAAGATAGCAGATCTTCTTATCTGAGATGCCTCGGCAGTCCTACAGCACCCATCAATGTCAAAGCATTTGTAATGGCCAATCAAATAAAAGTGGGCTGGGTTAGTTTAAAGTCTCTGAGGGTAAAAAAGTTGGGTTAGTGTTTACAGTGTAAGTAGCTCTGAATGTAAAAATTCCAGCGTTTGCATCAGAAGTGTTTTGCTAAGTTATTTGAGAAAGTTATAAGTGCAAGATGTAAGTAGCTAAACCAAATTGAAGGCAGCACGGTGGCTCAGTAAAGTGCAAATTAGCACTGTTTCCTCACAGACCAAGCTTTTATATAGTCCCAGCTGTTTATTATAGAAAGGTTGAACGAACGACAGGGCAGCACGGTGGCTCAGTGGCTCAGTTTAGCACTGTTTCCTCACAGCAAGAAGGTCCCGGGTTTGATTCCTGGGGAGGGGCCTTTCTGTGTGGAGTTTGCATGTCCTCCCTGTGCTTGCGTGGGTTTACTCCAGTTTCCTCCCACAGTCCAAAAACATGTATGTTAGGTTAATTTGTAAATCTAAGTTGTCCATATGAGTGTGTGTGAGTGTAAGTGTGTCCCCCTGTGATGGACTGGTGACCTGTACAGAGTGTTACCCTTTTAAAGACGGCTGGGATAGACTCCAGCAGATCTCTGTGACCCCGGGAATAAGCGGCTATAGAAGATAAATGAATGAATGAATGAATGAATGAGCAACAAAAATATTCAGGAATGTAAACGAATACATTTTGCTCACTTCGAATGATGTACGGGATTATTTCATATTTATTTCATAATCATTAATATTTTGTTCACTCCACTTAAATTAGTGCTTACATATTCGATTCACGTTTGCTTTTCAGTAACTAAAACATACAGTTCAGTTATCCGCTACAATTTATTTTATTAGATACATTATTTTATTATTTTACAAAATATGTCTGTCAGGCGGAAAATATTATGATAAGAATAATAGTGGACTAAATGCTGCTTTGTCCCACTTTAACTACAACAGAAGTAAATGGGACTTAATGTCCTAAAAATCCATAAAGCAGATCAGAAGAATGAACTGAAACTAAAATCAATATAGCTTACAGTGAGATTCAGTAGTAAATAATGTTTACTACGTCCATTCAAAATAATTCTTGAAATATTTCTACATTTCTTATAATGCTATTGTGTAACGTAAAAAAATAAACAAACTATATCTTCCCTATTTCTAGTTTATAGTGTGGATCCTTCATTGCAAAATTTACTCTGATTCTCAAATTTGTTATCTTAAAAAATTATTTATGCTACTATTCATTTTAATTCAGTTGAGTTTTTACAATGATGATTGTCACAAAGCGGCTTTACAAAATCAAAGAGATTATAGGATGCAAATAAATCAGAATCAGTTCGTCCCTGATGAGCAAGCCGAGGGTGACGGTGGCAAGGAAAAACTCCCTGAGACAGAATAGGAAGAAACCTTGAGAGGAACCAGACTCAACAGAGAGCCCATCCTCATCTGGGTGAAAAACAGGTGGCAGGAAGTATGCAGTCACACTGTGTGTGTGTGTGTAAGCAACAGAAGTCTTACTACTGCCTACCGACTTGTTTTAATACTAGGTTGTTTTCCGAAATACACACACGTGGGTCAGAAAAATCACATTTCTCTCAAAGAATCATGCCCTATAACCCCCCTAACCAATCTTTTTTTGGGGGCCTCTGTATTTATTAAAAAAAACACCTACACAGATAAGTCTTCACTTGAAATTAACCAGATTTACTTTTCATAATTCACCATCATGAAATTAGGCTTTTTTTGTTTACCTGCTCTAAAGCACAGTATGTAGTGTCTCAAAGAAAGCATTAGGCAAAGTTTTCTTTATTATTAATACACTATTCTTATTTTTACACATTTTACAATGTTTTCTGTAGTGCCTTAATCTTAAACCATGTGTTTATGTATATTTCCTAAAAATATATTTACTGCAGTGCTGTGCATACATAAATAGTTTTACTAGAATAATTTAAAGAAAGTCACTAAGATTTTTGAAGAAAACCACACACACACACACACACACACACTCGATACACTTACGATATGTCTAAATGTAAATTTGTTGGAGAGTTGAGCCTTAATGTGCTCAATGTAAGAAAAAAAAACATTTCATTTACTTTGTACCTAAAGGGTATGATGGGATGTCGCATAATTCTCCAACCACAAAACACTGACCCCAAAGTAGGGATGCACTGATATCAATACTGAATCTCTGGTAACATCCCAATACCAAAGACTGATACCTCTTGTGACGTCATTGACAGAACTTTCAGTGCACAAAGACACCAGCAGCAAAGACAGAATGTCATACTCAGCGATCTAAATGTTTTCGCCTCCAGCAAACCCTTGCAAGACAACAGAAAATTACGAAAGAACTCGAGAGCCATACAAATAATCCCACATTCCCAAAAAAGTACAGGTTTTGATATCGGTATTGGAAAGTACCAGAAAAACCATATCGAAACTCGTAAATGGTATCGGTGCATCCCTACAAGAAGAAACCTTTTTACATCCAATTTAGTGGGCAAATAGAGACAGAAGTGAGTGTATTTAATTTTCAATTAAATGGATTTAAGACAGCTGCATGTTGCTTTAAAATGGTTGCCTGTCCATCAAGACAGAATATCTCAACTTTATCTCCTTGATATATGCATCTGGCAAGAGCTGTGGTTCTAAGGTGGATCAGACAGACATGCAAATGCATCAGAGACAGGCTTGCGGGAAGCACAGATGGCCAAAATGCTGATCTAAGTCCCAACAATGACTCAATGATTGTCACACACACACTCACATGCACGCACACAGACAGCATCCAGAAGCACACTGGCACCATACAAGACATAACCACATATTTATATCCATAAATTCTATGTACCCTGAATAACCACACACACACAAACACACACGTAACCTAAGAAGGTAGAGTTATCACTTATTCATATCACTTAATTATTTAAGAAGTACCGAAATCAACACTCAACTTTTAAAACACCAGGTTTGCAGGATGTCAGACAGTGAGAAGTATTTGCAGATGATTTTTGGGTTAGTTTCAGTTTTAGTATTGAGGTCTACAATTCCATAGCGAATATCTTTGCATCGTAATGGCATGTATGTCTCTGTCTAAATGTTAACCGCCTGCAGATGTGTGTGTGTGTGAGCCTGGAAGTGAGCACAGGTTTTAAATTACTGTGTGCATTACAATAAACACTGATTATTTATGTGTGTGTGTGTATCTGCAATGGTCCCTACATGAGTCCTGCTGTATAATCTGTTCCCTCGTTACTCATTAGAATACAGAATAAACATTTTCTTTTTTATTTACAATAAAAATCAGGGTTTTATATATATATATATATATAGGGGCAGGATAGTGGCTTGATGGTTAGCACTGTTGCCTCACAGCGAGAAGATTCTAGGTTCGTATCCCCTGCAGGGGTCTTTCTGTGTGGAGTTTGCATGTTCTCCCCGTGTCTGTGTGTGTTTACTTAGGATTCTCCCCCAGGTTTCTTTCCACAGTCCAAAAAAAATGTATGTTAGATTGATTGGTGATGTGCGTGTGTGGTTGTTTGTCTGTATGTGTCTTTGTGATGGACTGGTGATCTATCCAGGGTGACTCCTGTCTTTCACCCAATGACAGTTGGGAAAACTACAACAGACCGTGAACCTGATTAAAAATAAGAGGTTATAGACAATAGACGGATGGATGGACAGACGGATAGATGGGTAATTAAACAAAAATCTGATTATTATAGTGATTTAAGACATTAGTGTGTGTGTATGTGTGTGTCCTTGTGAAGTCTGGTCTTTCTGTGACTCTCAAGACAACTGCAGTTGTGATTCAAATATCAGACTGACTCAAGTTTGTGGTGTTTTTTATTTTCCATTGATGTTTGTATTATTCTGGCTCAGAGCATCAGAATGAATACACTATCAAACCTACAGCATATAATGCTTAAATCCTTTATGTCAATTTTCTGTATTACATATTCAGTGCTGGGTTGCATCTGAAGCTTATTCTTTACATTTCTAGCATTTGGCAGACACCCGTATCCAAAGCAACTTACATTTTTTTTATCTAACTGAGCAGTTGTAGGTTAAGGCTCTTGCTCAGGGGCCCAGCAGTGGCAGTTTGGTCATTCTGGGAATTAAACCTCTAACCTTCCACTCAGCAATCCAACAAATCAATCACTAAGCTACAACTTCCTAGGGTTTTGGGGCAAAGGATACAATAGCACACAATTCAGAGATCCTTATCAGCATTCCATGCATGTGAAAACGCAAAGGAAACCCCTAATTACATAGGGAGAATGTGTGAGTCCTGTGCACAAAGAGTGGATTCGGAAATTAAGTCTCCATCCCCAGAGGTGCAAAGCAAACATGCTGACCACCAACAGTGGAAATTATCATTTCCTATTAAAAAGTATTTTGGAAAAAGTTAATACGTCTTTACACAAAGATTTAATATATCCATTTCCGTGCCCATAATTGTCCGCAGTATGTAACTATTTTAAAAAATAATATATAAACTTATTTGCAGGGTGCTAATAAAGTTTGCATTGACTAAATGGTGGTAAATGGGCACTGATAAAACACAACCTTAATTACTCTTTATTTATAGCTGTAGTGTCACTTTAGCGATACACACAGCAAAAAAAAACCATTTCAAATAATCAATTACACCAAGGAATAAAGATAAAATAAATAAAGGCATCTCATTGTAAATGTGTAAAAACAGATGACCACTAAACACACTGCTGAGCGACACACAGCTAATCACAGAACCGACATACAAAATACCAATAGTACCAATAGCGATAGTCTCCAAAAGGAGGTAGAGCTTCTTTATATTTATTCCCTAAACTTTGGAATGGACTACCTGACAATGTTCAGGGTTCAGACACAGTCTCCCAGTTTAAACATAGATTAAATACATATCTATTTAGCCAGACATACACATAACATATCCCATAATATTATCCTCCAGTACATCTGATTAAAGGCACATTATCAGCTAGTGCCTGCTAATATTATGAACAGCAGCTACGCTAATTTCCCTCCACCTGTTTCCCATTTTAGAACCATCCCGAGGTATCCAGAGATTGTGCCTGCACTGGTAGACCTTTAGTGAGAAGAGGCCAACCGTGCGAGGATGCTGAGGTATCCAGAGATTGACGGCTCCGGTTGGCTTATGCCATTCAAAGATTTCTGACTGTATATATGATTATAAAAAGGAAACTGCTATCATAAGCACACTGTTTAAAATATAATAATTTATAAAACAAACTTTACACTAATGTGTCACCCAGATGAGGACAGGTTTCCCTTTGAGTCTGGTTTCTCACAAAGTTTTTTCCTTGTACCATCTAAGGCTTTCCTGCCACAGTCACCCCAGGATTGTTTACTAGGGATGTTTTTAGGGTTGTTTTTGAAAACTTTTCGGCTTTTTTGGGTGTTTATCGGTATCTGTATCGGAATCGTTGATTAGAAAAAAACGAAATTATCGGTTATCGGTATTGGTTAAGCTTTTATCTTATTGTGCATCTCACACAGACACAGAGACAGAAACGTTGATACACACACACACACACACACACATATTCATTTACATCTACGGCGTTTGGCAGACGTCCTTATCTAAAGCGACTTACATTTATCTCTTTTATACAAATAAACAATTAGGGGTTAAGGGCCTTGCTCAGGGGCCCAACGGTGGCAGCTAAGGGAGTTTTTTTCTTGCCACAGTTGCCCCAGGCTTGTTCACTGGGGATGTTTTTAGGGTTGTTTTTGATAGATTTTATATATAACTTTACGCACACCATAAAACATCAACATCTATGTTATTTAAAGTACTCATACAGTACACAATAAGATTTAGTCAACATATTTAGCAAAAATACCCCAAATCTTTTTTTGTTGCTGTATGCAAAAGCTCACAAACACCAACAATTAGCCAGTGCCACAATGACTGACAGGGGAGAGACTGTTATTTCATTCATCACCCACACAGAATAATATGATGAATATTGCTCTCTTTCTCTTTCTGACTGTGGACAGCTGTGGCATCATCCTAAATAATACTCTCAATCTCCATTTGTGAGCCACTGCATCATTGTTGTTGATTCTGATAACATATAGTGTGTCTCTACATTGTCACGTCATTTACATGAATAAAATAAGGTGGAGGTTCTGGGATGGTGCGGAATAAATGATTGTTAGGTTAGGTTAGGAACAGGTAGACTAAGCAGAGCAAGATGATTGCTCTGGCAACAGGTGGAACGAGTTACAGTAGTAAAGAATGCATTATATTTATCAGACAGAGAAATTATTGGGCGATATGGCTGACAATAATGTCATTCGTATTGCTCTAAATAATGTCATTTTTATTGCTCTAAACAGTTAATGACATTTGATAAAGAGATGTAATAAAATACGCTGGCTGGTAAATCAGTCAATTAGTCTGATTTAGCTGAGATTCAACTGCTTTCTGAGTGCAAGTAACTGCAGCCAGTGTTGCCAGTTGAGTGGGTTCTCAATTAATTAGGCTTCTTTTGATCAAGTCAGACGACAGAAAATAATGCATTGCAATAATGCAACTCTTCTTCTACTTTCGGCTGTTCCCTTTTAGGGGTCGCTACAGCGAATCATCTGTCTCCACTTAACCCTATTCTCTACATCCTCTTCACTCACACCCACTGACTTCATGTCCTCGTTTATCACATCCATATACCTTCTCTCTGGTCTTCCTCTTTAACTTCTGCCTGGTAGCTTTATTTCTAACATCCTCCTACCAATATATATTCACTATCCCTCCTCTGGACCTTTACAAACCACCTCAATCTGACTTCCCTGACTTTCTTCCCAAAACATCTAACATGAGCCGTCCCCCTGATTAACTCATTCCTAATCCTGTCTAACCTTGTCACTCCCAAAAAAACCTCAACATCTTCAGCTCTGCCACCTGTCTCTTCCTCAGCGCCACTGTCTCTAAACCATACATCATAGCTGGTCTCAACAAACCACTGTCTCACCACTGTCTCTAAACCATACATATAGTGGTCATCTCTGTCTCTATAATCACCAGATGTCTCATAGCTGGTCTCACCACTGTCTCTAAATAGTGCCACACTGTCTCTATACATCTCATAAACCATACAAAGCTCATAGCTGTCTCACCACTGTCTCACCAAACATCCTCACTACATCATAGTGGTCTCACCACTAAACCATACATCATAGCTGGTCTCACCACTGTCTCTTAACCATACATCATAGCTGGTCTCACCACTGTCTCTAAACCATACATCATAGCTGCTTTCACCACTGTCTCTAAACCATACATCATAGCTGGTCTCACCACTGTCTTGTACACCTTTCCCTTAATTCTAGCTGAAACCTTCTTGATACAACTGTTGGTTGTTTAGTTTCAACTACAAATGTGATTTTGATCATTTCTGAATCAGAAATGTAATCAACGTGCAATAAATGATTCCTGTTGTCTTACACAAAATAAAATCACTTGAGTCAGGACTGATGTTTGTTATTATAGACTAAAATATCAGTTTCATCAGTGTATCTTAGTTTTCGATTTTCCCAGATGCACAAACTGCAGATTATAGAAAAATCATAATATAAAATAATGAACTCATTGCTTATGGGTATCTGTATCGGAATCGGCAATAAGAAAAACTAAATTATCGGTATTGGTTAACCTTTTATCTTATCGTGCATCTCATCTCTAAATGGGGCTGTCTCAGAGACAGAAACGCTGATACACACACACACACATATATACACATATACACATTTATCTTCTAGGTATCAGTCCAACAGCTTAACCACTTCCCCCTCCCACTATTCAATGAGAATATACTTATTTCTCATTCAGTAGACATCGGGAAGCTTATATTCTTGTACTGAATGGCAGCAGGTGGGGCTGATTCACCTGCAGATCTCGTCCAAAAACGGTGGCACTTATTCAACCTTTAGAGTAAAACCTTAAGTTTCAATTCCCAAATTCAACTCTTCTCTTCTATAACTGCTTTCTGTGCTTTAACAGGTCAACCAGGCTTCAATTATCATTTATGTTTCTATTTATTCCACAAACACGCCACCCCACAGAGGCATAACTTATAGATTTATCCATCCACTCATAAAAAAGTCTGTTCTGTCAAATTAAAGTGGATTCTATTAATCAAATAGCATTAGTGAGAAACAAAACAAATAAAAACAAATATAGTACATGGACTCAGGTAAAGGTGGTGTAAAAAATGTGCAAATTTCTCCCTCACTGTAGGTGTATTGCAAATTTCGGAGTGCTTTATTTCACCGTGACACCGTAAGCGAACAAAGCAGAGAAAATGTGAAAAGCTGACCTGGTGAAGTCATCCTCCCCCAGCATGTGCCGTGGCACTGGAGAATATCTGGAGGGGGTGACCTGAGGAGGCTGGTACACAGGCTTGGGCTCCATGCCTCCCATGTATGCCATGGAGTTGTGGCTGACGTGGTTGTCCACCATGGTGGGGAAGGCTGGGGGGAGGGCGAGACCAGTAGAGGAAAAAAAAAGGGGATGATTAGTCCTGAAGTGGTTTTAACTCTGTATGTATGCCTTTACAAAGCACGTGTGTTTGTGAGAGGGACAGAATGAGAGATTGAGCGTGTGAACATGTGAGTGTGTGTGAGCCCAGTTGGTGCTTGGCAGAATCCTGAGGTGTGAGATTCGCGTGCGCCTCCTCACTCAGCGGGAGAGAAAGAGAGAGAGTGGAGGAGGGCTGTGTGTAGAGCATTGTGGCATGTGGGAGTCTGGAATAAGAGCAGACACGGTACGCCCACTGCTCCACCTCTGCACTGTTATAAAACTACACAGCAGTACACTAAATCGTGTCTTAACGTCTCTTGAAAAGACATGGATGGTCGGTTGGAAGAATGTTGAGTAAATACCTTCTGTCGCTTTAGTTTTTTTTTTTTTAGCTGATCATGATTTTCCTGTATACATTCTACAAGATGAGGCTCATCCTGGAGCTTTGATGAAATAAAACTCTTTTTAGTTTTTTTGTGGGTGTGTTTGTGTTCGGCAGGCTAGACCGGCAGAAGGAGGTACGTACTGCTAGAGTAATCCGGAGGTGCGTACATGTCGTTGAGATGCACAGGTCCTGGCTTAGCCACTTTCAAATAGACCATGTCTGAAGTGTTCTTTAGTGCAGCAACGGCCTCTTCATGACGCACATCCTGCAATATGATGTTATTCACCTTCACACACACACACACACACACACACACACACACACACACACATTTTGGTTTTATATTTAGATAAGGTTAAAATCAACCACAGTATACACCTTTTTGAACATGGGATGAATTCTTTTGTGTATAAAACAAATCCTGGGAAACACTTTGTAATCCTACTGTCATGTATTTCAATTGCTATTGGAAAATTTGGTCCAGACAATAGAATAAACACCTTTTAGCATAGACGCACACACACACGCACACACACACATATATATATATATATAAGCCAGCGTCTGGTGTTTGAACCCAGGGAGTGTGTCAGTGCATTTGAAGGAACAGGAAGGAAATGATAGTGGAGTGAAGGCCAGGTGGCGCTTTGCATTCGGACTGGTTTCCCTACAAAGGGAAGTGGATGAGACACAGGAGCTGAGTGAAGGGAAACATGTTTTCTTGCTGTACTGGACTGCTGATGGAAACTGTGTCAGATAAAATATATTTCAGACTCTATTGTGTGTGGATTTAATATTCAACATTTAACTATCAGCTTTGGTTATATCTGCAATCAGTTTTATCTGGATTTTATGCTTATTAGTCAATTCAACAGGCTGTAAACACCTGCAATCTGCAAGTATTTAATGACACCACCTGTAAAAGAAATTCTAGCTTTTCAGTTTAACAGGCTTAGCGTAGTCTAGTCGTGATAGCTTACAGCTAGCAGACGATCGCCTGTCTGCAGCCTTCCATCTTTCTGTGCAGCTCCACCTTCAATGATCTTTGTGATGTAGATGCTGTTGTCTCCAGGGATGTGCTGATTGCCGATGCCTCCAGCAATGCTAAACCCCAAACCTGTGATTTAACCAGTATGAGACAGTAAATTAGAGATTTAAGCAAAAATTAGCCAGATGAACAAAGCCTAAACAAAAATAAAAATCTGTGTGAGATACACTGCTTTGTGTTTTGCTCTGACCTTTGGGTCCTTTAAGCAGATTGACCTCCAGGATGGTTTCGGGTGGAGACTGTCTCCTGCGCACCAGCAGTCGGACCACAGGGCCGGCCTCCTTTAGAGCCTCTACCGCCCGGCTATGCACCACCTCGGACACATCCACCTCATTTACACGCAGTACACAATCATTTACCCTACCAAGCACACACACACACACACATACATCCCATGTCAGTCACTGATCGATGACTATCAGGTCTAAATCTCACTGTACACCTAATATCATTTAAATATCTAATATCATCACAATTTGATGCCTTTTATATATTTACATTTACAGCATTTGACAGACATTCTTATCCACAGTGACTTACATTTATCTCTTTTATAAAACTCAGCAATTGGGGTTTAAGGGCCTTGCTCAGGGACCCAGCAGTGGTGGATTGGTAGAGCTGGGAATCGAACCCACAATCTCCAGGTTGACAGTCTAACACCTTAACCATGAGCCACCACTTCCACCACTTTTATAAGAAAGTGTTTTAGAGCGCATGCAGCTGCATCAGTAACATCGAGTGGAAAATATGGCCATGGTATAAAACTGCCAGTTTACTTATTAATAAAGTGATTGTGGTCGGATGATGATGTTCCCTTGCACGCTACATGCTACGTCAATCCCACAACATAGCAAACTAAACCCTGACTCATCCTGAATTAAAACCATGTCCTGAACTTACTGTTCTTTTTATATCTGTACTACTTTTTTACAATTACTATCTGTATAAAAGAAGCAGGTGACCCACATTCTATGCTGCCCACCTGGGTATTGTGACTGCTTTGAAAAATGGTCCCATTTAATAAATAGAATACTAGGGTTCAGAAAGCTCTACACAAAAAAACACGAGTGCATAAGAAAACTGGGGCAGTGGTTTACTGGGACACCCTTTCTTGTAGTAGAAATAATGACAAAAGAGATTTTGCTGGCTCACCCTAGTCTTCCATCCATGGCTGCTGCACCTCCAGGGATTATTTTAGTGATAAAGATTCCTGGATCATCAGGAATATGTGGATTATCAATCCCTCCAGCAATACTGAAGCCAAGCCCAGAGTTTCCCTGAACAGTACAGTAAAAAAATTAGATCTTTGAAGAAAGGGTTCTAGTTTGTACGGGTGGAAGTTATTTTGCCAAGTAGGATGTAATTCTGGATTAAATATCCTTTGTAAATCCTGGATCAACATTTTAATCAACTAATCATAACATCAGTGTGTGTCGACCAAACTGCCCTAAATCAATTTTTTAATCTTTCCCTACTTGTAAACCAAAATGTAATATTATAAATGTATTTATTAAATAAAAATGACTTAAATGACGTCCGTAATAGATGACATGCTGTACTAAATAATTTTATATATTATGTGTGTGCAGTTTAGTTAATGTGTGAACATTTACCTCACTTTCAGGACCAAAAAGAGATGTGTGTGTGTGTGCAGTAAAATGTATTGAGGTGTGTGTGTATGAATAAAAAGTAAATCTGTAAAGTAAAAATGATAAAAAGTAAAAGTCTGGTTATTGTTAAATGTTTAAAGGTTGTGATTTAATGTAATAATGTTAAACCCTGTTTTATAGTAAGAATGTTGTTCTATTGCGGTTCTACAGGTTCTCCGTTTCACATCATTTTACACTCAATTGTTCATTAGTGATTGTTTATGATTCAGTGTCTAAATTCATTCATGTTTATTTTGGATCATTAGAATCAGTACAGTCTAAATTCACTAACGTTGTTTCCTGATTATCATCAATTATTTTATTATAGTTTATAGTCTAATCTCATGTTGGGATTTAATGTTAATCCAGGAATCGTCAGTGTCAATCAATTGTTCTAGAATCAATGAATCTCTAGTCTCAGCCAATCAGATATTTTTAGTATTCATTCAGTTAAAATTTTTCAGTTTGTTTGTGATCAAAAAAGGAAAAGATTCAATAATAGATTGTGGCGGGTTTAATCGACACAAACTAATGACATGTTATGATTGGTTGATTAAAATTTTAATCCAGGATTTAAAAAGAATGGTAAATTCAGGATCACATCCTACTTGGCAAAATCACGTCCACCTTAGTATATAGGCAACCTTCTCCTTCTGAGTGAAGCATTCCAGAAGACATTAGACCAGCTCTTATTCAATGAATGGCTGTATAGATGACTAAAGGCACATAAAAGAAGAGTGAATCTGTGTTATTTTTAAGCTCTTTTCCTAGAATCCCCTCTTTAATCCACCTGAATTATAAGTGTTATGAAATAGACATGTTTGCCAAGTCAGCCCTTAAAGAAGACAGCAGAAAAAGGATCCACTTTATTACTTTCTGGAATTCATGAGGAACATAAAGAGAGGCTGGATCCCAATCCAGAGCAGGCACACTGGGACGCACTGTCAGTTGTTACACACCCACAGACCTTTAACTGTCTGATCCTAAATAGTTTATTTGGTCCTCGTCATAGAGAAATTCTAAGCAGCCCTGCAATTATCTTAAAAGCTAAAACACGCATTTAGATCTGTTGTAGACTCACAGCGCTCTGGTAATGAACCGAACCTCCTGCAAAACCTACGGCTGGTTTAAGGTGCTATATGCTAGCTAATTAAAACTTTATTGCTTTATATAAAATGGAAAAATTCAGAGAAAGCCTCGGGTCTTGGAAGGCTATTTATTCCCTCGTATGTTAAGTGCTCACTTTAAAGCAGTTTCCTCTTTGGGACCATCCTGTCATATTCGATAAGTGCAGCCTGAATAAACTATATAAATAAAAAAGGACTGCAGTTGTTCATTTTATAGAGAAGCCATTTCACATTTTACCTCCCGCTCAGTTGATAGACTCAATATTTATTGCCATCTAGTGGTCAGATGTGCACAGGTGACTTATAGAAAATGAAACCAGTGGGCAATAATGTAAAAGAGGAAACAGAATGTAAATGTATATTTACCCTTTCCAAAATGATTTCTTCATATTTGTACATGCCGTCACTCCCATTTACCTGTAATTAACAAAAGAACCAATCACGATAAGTTTTATATAAGTTACACCTTATACACTGAAGACAAGAAAGTAAAGAATTACCATTAATGACAATTTAAGATGTTAAGACTCACAATTTTGTCTATTTGACTGGAAAATTCTATAAACTTATTTATATATTCTATAAATACCTTTAGAAGTGAACATTTTTTCTAATTTCCAGCAACATACACACTACACATTCACACTACATATGCACACTACATATACACACTACATATGCACACTACATATAGTGTTACTATACTATATATTTGACTAGTTTAATAGAAAAGGGGGAGCCAATAAACAACTATGATTCAACTGTGTTATAATATAATATAATTACAGACCTACTGTATTTACAGACATAGTAACAAATGCCAGACCTGCATTAAAACTAAAACATCACATGCTGAACTGAACAATTGCATACAACATGTACAGCATGCATACAAGAAGTTTAGTTAATGTGTGAACATTTCCCTTACCTTCATGACCAAAGTAGATGTGTGTGTGTGTGTGTGTGTGTGTGTGTGCAGTAAAATGTATTTATGTGAATTCATAGACTTTTTCCCAAATCGATGGTTATAAAAATCAGTGTTGTGATTGTTGAATGTTAAAAGGTTGTGATTTAATGTAATAATGTTAAAGCCTGTTTTATAGTAAGAATGTTGTTCTATTGCGGTTCTACAGGTTCTCCGTTTCACATCATTTTACACTCAATTGTTCATTAGTGATTGTTTATGATTCAGTGTCTAAATTCATTCATGTTTATTTTGGATCATTAGAATCAGTACAGTCTAAATTCACTAATGTTGTTTCTGATTACCATCAATTATTTTATTATAGTTTATAGTCTAATTTCATGTTGGAATTTAATGTTAATCCAGGAATCGTCAGTATCAGTCAATTGTTCTAGAATCAATGAATTTCCAGTTTCAGCCAATAAACAAATTTTCGGCATTTACCGTTAATTGTTTGTGATTTAACTGTGTTATAATTTAATATAATTACAGACCTACTGTATTTACAGACATATTAGCAAATGATAGACATAGATTAAAACTAATTAGAACACAACAAATCCTTTGACACTACCAATCATAAAAAAATAAATTAGTTTGTATTATATCCACTTTATTAGAATAAGCAAATAGGAGTCACATGACCTGCAGTGCGTGACATACTTCAGTTCCCTTGGATTTTGTTATAGCCCGAATTATATAGGTTCATAAAAATCTTACATCTATGTAGATGCTAATTTTTTTAGATCTACATAGCAGAGCTAAGATTTAGCTTCCATACTACGAAATTACAGCTACATTGACCAGATGCAAGTTTATTACCGTATACCATAAATCTTAATTTTAATGTTTATAACAATTCGATCGCTGACACTATGTAATTATAATATAGAGAAATGCAAAAATGGAGCATGCTTATGTTTTTTTTAATAGCAGTAACTGTAATCCCCTGTAATAGCGAAGTAACTTAAAACGCCCACATTTCTTGATATGTTACAGAATTATCCTTAAACTCATTATAATTCACGAAGTAGTTTAGAAGTAATACTGTGTGGTACGCTGATGCAGTTTAAAACGCCCATCAGGACTCGTATATCAATAGGAACTTAAGGATAGTGAAGATTAGAAGATTTCTATGCTGCGATTAGTTGCATGCTTAATTACATCCAGAGGTTTTTGCATTTTTTTATGTCTGTAAGATTGCACTTAATTTCTCATGGCAGATTATTGGTTGTGTATTCAGAGAAACAGCAGATACTTACATAAGGACCTGCATCCAGTGAGTCTGCATTGACAATGATGGGAGGAGGGTTCGCCTGCAAAATACAGAGATACCCATTACCTCACTGTGTGAGGCTGGCTTCTCACACCCTCGCTGTATCTCTTGCACACACACACACACACACACACACACACACACACACACACACACACATTACCACACATACACACACACTGTCAAGAGCAAGGAGCAAATAAATCCACGCCATGGAAACAGCTAGTGTGCTTCCATGAAACACGGTACATTATCAGCAAGGTGCGATGCCGTAGGGAGAGGAACGGAATCAGGACTGGAGGTGTCGGGATTAAACTGGCCAGTAGTTTCCTGTCACCAAACTACACCTAAAGCGAAAGGAATATGCTACTATATGTTTAAACTCCCCTCTGGACTTCACCACTGCTTCGTCTTACATAATGTGCTACCGAGAGGTGTTAGTATGTGCAAGAACAAGACTCATACGGTAACGCGCTTCAAATTAAATAGGTGACAGACTAACGCTAATAACTGCATCTGTGAGGTATCCAGTGAGAGTTAACGAGTAGACACAAAGCATCATGATGGCTTTCATGGCCCTGTTAAAGAAATCCCAGGATTTGTCTTACACATTGATCATTATAATATGACGAGAGCTGTTGAGCGATCAGCTTGAGTGCATCTTAGTGTTTTTTCCTTCTTACATCACTGACTCTATTAGATTAAGTCATTTCTTCAAAAAAAAAAAAAAAACACAAAGCAAGATTCCATGAAGAAACAATAACTGCTGATATAAAGAAAAAATGGCCTGAAGTTTTACCATAACTCAACATGAATCATCTGCCCTTCCTTATTGGAATGTATGTCACATGCCAGCTCACGATTATAATCCTAAATTTTAAACAATTAAATCTAGATCTTAAAAACAACAAAATGCAATAGCACTAAGAAAAATTACAAAAACACAATACCCAGACATCGCATGTTTTAATGCCCAATTCCGATTTGGTGGCTATATCCAATTTGAAAACGTTGAAAACTGCTTACATCATCTTTTAAAACTGAAGCTGCGTATCTGAAGCTGCATTTACACTATACACAGCAAAACAACCCAATGTAGACGTACTGACCGGAAAAAGGAAGTAAAAACAGCGCAGTATTCAATGAACGCTATGGACGCAGATTATTTCATTTGTTGCTTTCTTATTACATTACATTTTAATGTGGAAAAACAATGCTTACTTTAACTTTCGAAGAGAGAAAGAGAGAGTGTTTGTGTTTCCCATCAGCCGCAGCGCGCGGTACAGAAAAAAAACTTATGCACGACAAACGACCTGAATCCGATCTGAACAAACGACCTGAATCCGATCTGAAAATATTAAAATACATGTGTTTTTTTCCTGCTTACACTGTCATGAGTCAAATCCGATCTGTTCCACATTGGAGGAAAAAATGAGAACTGGGTCACTGGATACGTGCAGTGTAAATGCAGTTATATACACTAAAGACTTTCGCCTTTTACATTCTTATTCTTTGTTATTGCAGTTTCGACTTTACAGGATCATAATAACATCTTTACCTCATGAACAAAAGCCCTATGAAAGGCAACAGCTCTTTCTTTAACCCCTTTCTTCCGCCATATGGTTTCGGTGGGTATTTTTTGTCTTTTGTTATCTGACATGTACACCAGGACAGATACTAACATTCCACACTGTCTGTTCTTCCTATGTTGACAAGTGTACAATGACAGCACGGCCTCGCTGATAACCTAATAATCTCAACTGTCCAAACCAAATAAACTTTTCTTCTTCTTCTCGCCACAGTGAATTATCTGTCTCCACCTGACCCTATTCTCTCCATCCTCTTCACTCACACCCACTAACTTCATGTCCTTGTTTATCGCATCCATATACCTCCTCTTTGGTCTTCCTCTTTACCTTTAGCTTCATTTCTAACATACTCCTACCAATATATTCACTAACCCTCTCTGTACATGTCCAAACCACCTCAATCTGTCCTCCCTGACTTTCTTCCCAAAACATTTAACATGACCCGTCTTCCCGATGAACTTGTTCCTAATCCTGTCCAACCTCGTCCCTCCTAAAGAAAACCTCAGCATCTTAAACCAAATAAACTATGTTGCTAAATAATATGGTAACAATCTCCAGTGCTTTATCTATGCATTTACTAGTATTTAACTAGTCTTCTGTCCTAAAGTGTCTGTACTTTTTTTTAATCTTTTTTTTTGGAAATAAGAATCATGTTATCATTATCAGTACATTGTTTTCCTTGTACTGTAGAGGAACTGTTTTATATTTCTCTTCAATGATTTTGTTTTATATTTCTGTTTAATTTTGTTTTTTAATTCTAATCACACAACGAGCAACAAAATTCTGAAAAATCCAAGCTAACTGAACCAAATCTCAATGTCTTGAAGCAAACAGTAAGGTAACAAATTATTCGATCCCCTGCTGATTTTGTACGTTTGCCCACTGGAAAAGAAATGATCAGTCATTCTGAAGGTTCAAGTTGTCAAATGTCAGCCTTCGAAACCTTAATGAATTGGAGAGGATCTACTAAAAGGATTGAGACAATGGACGTCAAATCTTGGCTGAGAACCTGGATGTGCTGGTAAATAGATGTAGATTCCAGCTTGACAATGACTCAAAACACTTGGCCAAGGAAACAAAGAAGAGTCAGTCTCCAGACCTTAATCCCATAAAAAATCTGAAGGTTCGAGTTGCCAAACTTTAGCATCGAAACCTTAATGACTTAGAGAGGATCTGCAGTGATGAGTGGGAAAAAACCCCTCCTGAGATGGGTGCAAACCTTATGACCAACCAAGATACGTCCGACCTCTGCGACTGACAACAAGGGTTTTGCCACCAAGTACTTTTGCGAAGGGGTCAAAAACTTATTCCAATTAATAAAATGCAAATCAATTCATAACTTTTTGGAAATGTGCTTTTGTGAATGTTTTTTTTTTTATTCTGTTTGTCACTGATTGATATTTATTTTATAATAAGTCCCTTCAGCAGATAAGATATAAGCTTATCTGCTGAAGGGACTTATTATTATTAAGAATGTATAAGATGATAACATGATTTCCAATCATTTTTATACACATTATCTATAAAATTACCCAACAAACCCTACACCATTTCATGCCAGCGAAGCAGTCTGTGATGCCGCCTATAATTTTGCACGATCTTTATCACGCTGCATAAGTAATGCCAGCGTGGGCTGTATCTGTCTCTGTAAAAACTGAATGAGAAGTCCAGAGAACTACAGCAATAAACAGTATGACTCAGAAAGGCCATGATCTGAACAGAACATCTCTATACACATCACTAACATTTACATTTTCACCATTTGGCAGACGCCCTTATCCAGAGTGACTTACATTTATATTATTTATACAACCAAGAACTAGATGGTTAGGGGCCTCTCTCGAGGGGCCAGCAGTGGCAGCTTGATGGTGCTGGGAATCAACCCCCGAAATCTTCTGTTAGGCAATCCAGCACCTTAACCACTCAGCCAGCCCCTCCCCTAAATTAACACTAAACTAAATACTTAGAACACGACATTACGAAAAATGTTGGAAGGTTTCCATACCTTGCTGAAGGGTAGAGAGTAGAACTAACCAAATCTGGATAAGTGGTAGTGCAATGGTTAAGATGGTGGACTGCTAATTAGCAGATCATGGTTTAAATTTCCAGTACCATCAAGTTGCCACTGCTGGGCCCCTGAGCAAGGCCCTTAACCCCCAATCGCTCAGTTGTATAATAGAGATAAATGTAAGTCACTCTGGATGTCTAAGGGCGTCTGCCAAACGCTGTAAACGTAAATGTAATTATTATAAATAAAATCACTTCATTTAATTTAATTCAAACTACTAAGGATAAGTTGGCTTCTCTCAAGCCAGCTGTCGCTCTTCATCTCTCCAGCTGCAGTACAGGAATCAGGGCCACACACACTAAATGCAGCTTGGGTATTTAAGTTATTGCAGCTGCTGTTTATTTAGAAAATGACTTAGTACTAGCACCCATCCCTGACAGCCCTTTCCAGTTGGACTTGGTTACAGATCCGCGGGATTACAACGTGAGCTCTCTGCGAAGTTTTTTGAGTGGTGGGACGTGCCATCGCCAAATCGTTAAATAATCAGTGTGTTCCCATGGAAACAGCTACCCAGGCTACTGTGTAGAAATAGATAGGCACATCCCCCGGTTTTTCTTTCACAGTGCTGTTAACGATGGAAGTGGTGAAGGCTTGTTCTGAGTAGAGCTGCTTAAAGGACAGTCCAGCTGTATCGCATTCAAACAACATTCCCCCTTATGCTGCACAACCGCTAGGTGAGGACCATCGAACTGAATCAGCACAGCATTTCCTGGGTAGTTTTTTGGGTGTAACAGCACTTTCTTGTGCAAAAACATGCTTGACATTTTACATAAATTCTAAAAATACTAACAGAAAGTGAAATTAGCCAACGTGTTTTGTACGAAAGCACGATTTCTTTTCACTCAAACACTTCAGGTACTGGGCCGATTTACACTTGGCCTGGTATCAAGTGGGCCAGACCAAAATAAACCAGTTCCAAAGAACAAGTTAAAAATGTAATTTAAAAAAAATTAATTAATGTATAAATATAGCTGAATAGTACAGTATATTCGAAACATACTGTCAGGTCCTAAAAACATTTTTAACCGTCTGCAACAGAATACTGGTTCAAATAACAGTCAATATAACAAAGTGCAGACTTCATTAATTCATCTTCTATACCCTAATTCGGGGTCACAGGTATCTGCTGGAGTCTCTAAAAGGGCGAAAGGCAGCAGGGGGACACCCTGGACAGGTCACCAGTCCATCACAGGGCCACAGACACTCACAAAAAACTGGAGTAAACCCACACAAGCACAGGAAGAAACATGCAAACTCCACACAGAAAGACCCCTGCCTGGGAATTGAACCCAGGCCTTTTTGCTGCCACTGGGGCTGAGTTCACCACAAAGTGCAGACTTTTAGCTTTAATTTAGGATGTTTACATTAAATAGTGTAGGTATAACTACACATAATATTTGTGCAAATCCTTTTCCACATATTTTCGAATTTCCATTTATTTAATTTTTTTTACTTGTTAGCAAATTAGTTTGCAGTTAATGACCAGACAGACCAGAACCCACAGCTACTAAGGCCCAATCCCAATTTATTTCTTTTAACCCTTATGCCCACCCCTTCCTATTGGCCGCTGAAACAAGGGAAGATGTGAGTGACAATAGGAAATGAAATGAGACACCACTACTACACGAGTACACGTCATTATACATGGCATAAAAAGCTCATTTTCTGCCACTAGACTTATATTTCTAACAGGATTTTCTGTCAAGTCATCAGGCAACGTTATCAGAAATGAAAGTATGGTGTCGTATAGCAGGGTAACGCTAGGAGACTTTAGTGATATTTGATGCACATGACGATAAAATTTGAACACAGCATTAACTGTAATAAAACAGATGATTGTTGGTTGCTTGGGCGGCCATGTTGTTACTGTAGCTAATGAATCTTGGGAAATAATAGCCCTACATTTGAAGTGTGATCCCGAATAATCTTTATTTGAAAGGGTATCTGTCTCTTTTACCTACACCTACACCTTTAACCAAAAGGAAATAAAGACACACCTACCCCTTCACATGAACACACAGAACAGAGGGGTAAGAAAAATGGGTAGAAATGGGATTGGGCTTTTACTGTAGTTCTTTTCTACTACTTGCATTAAAGCAGCTCCTGTCACAATGAATTTAAACCAGGTTATATTTTTGTTGGTCATATTTCAGCAATAACCCTTAACCCAATAACCCTAGCATACCACACTCACTACACTAAAGGAAGGGAGACACATCTGTAATGTTTTATAAAGAAGTACAGATTGGCATATTTTCTCAGTATACAGGCAGATTTTTTTGGACTGAAGTGGAAAAAAATCTTTTGCCTTAAGTAAAATCGTTTTTTTCCCCCCAACCCTTGATTCATTCCTAATTGTTTTTGGTTGGGAGGATTAGAACCTTATAGAACCCGGGCCTTGCACATGGACTGTATGATGACATCATGATTATTATTTACCTGAGTAATATACTTCGGTTAGCTAGAGAGGAATATAAGGATTTTGTGTGCTTTTTGAGATTCAACTCAGAGTGTGAAAGACAAAGAGACAGAGAGAGAGAGACAGAGAGAGAGAGACAGAGCGAGAGAGAGATACTTCACTGAATTTTCATATAAGTCACACTGCAATCTAATCAATAG
The DNA here is from genome assembly GCA_005784505.1 of Bagarius yarrelli. Lineage (NCBI taxonomy): Eukaryota > Metazoa > Chordata > Actinopteri > Siluriformes > Sisoridae > Bagarius > Bagarius yarrelli. The sequence continues at coordinate 354,357 of VCAZ01000088.1, forward strand.
AGACACAATTACAATGCACCCAACATCCCATTCATGCTGAGGCATAGTTGGGAAGGCAAGAGTCAAAGAGAGAGAGAGAGAGAGAGTGAGAGAGAGAGGGAGAGCGAGAGAGAAAGAGAGAGAGAGAGAGAGAGAGAGAGAGAGAGAGAGAGAGAGAGAGAGAGAGAGAGAGAGAGAGAGAGAGAGAGAGAGAGAGAGAGAGAGAGAGAAAGAGAGAGATATTTTCTTTCATTTGTATATGTGAATGTAGGATTATGCTATAATTTATAATTAAGCCACCGCATCTTTATTTATGTGGAAACGTCATCAGACGTATGTTCCATTTTTGATGTAAAGATGATAAAGTGCATCATTTAAACAGCCCTAAATGTGCTTTTATCAGGTCACAGGTTCGACCTTGAGCTTAACACACAGCGACACTATGAGAGAATTATAACTAAAGCATTACACAAAATGCAGACGTTTGATTAAGATCTATCTGAAGTCGGATAACCTATGGGTCATTATTTCTTTTTGCAGAAGGAGATGTTACTCAGTAGAAACAGTAAATGTTATGTTTGGTACCAGCAGCCTGACTGAGGTTGATATGAGGCACGTCGACAGTGTCTAAGTTAATAATCTACCCCGCCATGTCTGATCACACCGCTTCCATGCTATTTTAACCGCTGCAGAAGCATCTTCACTCTAATCATCTCCATCTTTACAATGAGGATTCATGCTCCATTTATGCTCCATGATGCTTTCTTGACTGTGTGATCACACAAAGCAAAATCTGAACCAGATGTTCCATGACAGCCAGACGATAAATCATGCAGTTTTGATCCATTTTCGCATGTTCATTTTTTTTTAAATCTGTGAATTTAAGAAATAACTGTTTTCGTGGACACTTAACATGAAAGCGCTGCCAAAGTTGGTCAATATAAAGAGGAAGTGGAAGCTCAGTGGTTTAGGTGTTGGACTACCAACCCGGAGATTGCGGTTTGATTTCCAGTTCCCACCACTGTTGGGCCCCTGAGCCCAATTGTTAAGTTGTATAAAAGAGATAAATGTAAGTCTCCCTGAATAAGGACGCCTTCCAAATGCTGTAAATGTAAATATATCGATTTGTGTCTGTCTCAGTTTGGTTAAAATAACAGAAACTTAAGACCACTCAATATTGCTTTTTATTTGGCTGCTGGAGCTGCACAATATATCGTTTCAGCATTGATATCGCAATGTGCAATAGTCGCATTACAGGAGGTTCAGTGTCGAGTGTGTGATGATATTTTCACTGCACTGCAGTTCAGAACACGTGTGATTTGTGGATTAATTGTAAAGTTTAATAATAATCGAGTGAAAGTTTATCATTTGTTCATTGTTTTAGGTTCTGTTACTGTGTAAAACTTTACAAACAAGTTTAAATCATTCAGACGCAATAAAACACTCACTTTTATAACTTTAACAAAGATTAATTGTGTTTAATTTATACTGTGAAGTCGATACCGTTTGATTTTATATTTAATTATTTAATTTCTGTATCTGAATCTCCAGAAAAACATCAAACACTGATTATTTCATTTACATCTTCATTCTATTGTATTTATCTATGATTAAAATGTGTGTATTATATTTCACACAGATTTCCTTCCATATAAAATGTATTAAATATTTCTCACTTTAATAAAGTGAACTATGGCTTCTAATAGCTTCGATTTCTACAGTCCATTTATAATAAATGTGTAATCAGTGCTTAGTAGAAATCGACTGGAATCATTCTCGTGTTGTAAATGTCCTGAAAAATATTCCTAAATTAGTCAAATGTTTGCTGACAAACAAACACAGACTGAACTCCAAGGCTCCGACTCTCCTGAAACTGCTTCTGACCCTGGGAAGGCATCGTGGGGGCTGACAGAGCGACATTTGGCAGGCGAGCACACAGAAGCAGATTGCAGGTCATCAAAACACAAGAGGACTTTTAGTGGATCTGCTGTTAAAACAAACAACCACAGATGATATGGGGATGTCTTTCCCAATCCGTTCGTCCATCCTTTCTGACATGCCCGAGGGACTAACGCTCCATCCTTCCACTCCAACACACCCACACAGCTCCATTCACTCAGTGTACTTGTGTTAAGTTTGGCTGGCAAATTTGTGTAGGTGTGGAAAGTGATGAAGATGTGGTTCTATCAGGAATCCAGACAGCTATAGGAAAAAAGTGGCTTACATAACACTATGCAGGTAACATTGTGAATTAATTTTTAATATTAAGCTAGGAATAAAAATATATATATATACAACTTATTTATTTTACTGTTATTATCCATTTTAGTAGGAACATGTGTAAGTATATATTCCTCTAATAAAAATCTTTGGCTTACAGTGTTTATTCCTTTACTGTAATTGGCCGACGTTCTTATCCAGAACAACTTACATTTATCTCTTTTATACAACTAAACTATTGGGGGTTAAGGGCCTTGCTCAGGGGCCCAACAGTGGTAACTTGGTGGTGCTAGAAATCGAACCCGCAATCTTCTACGTAGCAGTTGAACACCTTAACCACTGTGTTACCACTTCTCCAGATTTGTGTATAGATAGTTAAAAATATCAATTGTAGATGCATTAGTTCAAGTCGAGGTTGAAAACACATTTATTTAGCCAAGCTTTTAATATTTGGATTTTTTTTTTTTAGGTAAAGGAACAAAACCGGACGGATGACGGATATAGAGTGTTTGGTGAACTGTGATATTTGTATACTGTCGTTTCACCACTCTTACAGGTTCACTCAGGTGTTGTGGTGGGCCGGCTCTTACCAGAGATCCCTAATGTCTGTGTTACCTTCTGGATCTTCCTTTTAGTTATGCTGCCATAACGAGTCTTGCTGGAGTCCTCAAACTACACAATATGTCCTTAACTTTTACACAGCAATATGGACAATTGATAATCCATATTTTTCTCTGTCTCTCGGGTGGATAAACTTGCCCCTGAAGTATCAGTGACCAGTTTTCTGCCCCTTTCCTCAAATTCAAGGAGCTTCAAGGATGGACTGGGACTCTGCTCCACTGACCCAAAGCTACAATTTACAATACATTCAATCTCCATTACCATAACCTGCAATTAACAAACATTCGATGTTGCCCAGATGAGGATGGGTCCCCTATTGAGTCTGGTTCCTCTTAAGTTTTTTTTCTTGTTCTATCTCAGGGTGTTTTTCTTTGCCACATTCGCCACCGGCTTGTTCATGAAAGACAAGCTTACACCTTTTTATTGTTACTGCATTTTGTGTAAAGCTGCATTAAGACAATGTCCAATGTCCAAAGTGCCATAAAATATGAATAAATTGAACTGAATTGAATTAGTATGTCTATTTTCCAGAAACTGCTCTGTTGGTCATTATTTAGCATAAGCGGTGTTATGATATAAAAAAAAGGAACTTTACTGTGCACATCAGCGTGACTGGCACAGTTGAGTCGAGATGACGGAGCAAAATCTCTCATTTAATCTCACAATCTGCAACCTCACAATCTGCTGCTGTGTATTTGGAAATCCATCTGCAGTCTGGAGGTTTTGCTAAAGGGCTGAAATACAGCGCAGGGGGCAATAGGAGCACATCTGGTCAGTTTTAGTGTAGGTATTTTATTACCAGATACGTTTAGGTTTACAGCAACACAATCTGGCTTTTCTGTGTACTCTGTTATTCAATCTATGTGTGCTGATCTCCTGTTTGTCAAACACTGGATTAAGCCTGGTCCCTGAATGACGGTGTCTTCCTCAATACAGCATAGAAGGAACACAAGTATGCAGAAAGTAACCACACACCAACACTCTTACTTTTTTCAGCACACAATGTTAGTGACGCAATTTTTTATTCTAATCCCCTGAGACCCCGTCCATTGACCTGTGCCCTCTGTGGTGGACATTTTGTAGCTCTTCTATCAATTCCTGCTGTATTTTTCTAGAGGACATTCTGGGAATTCTAATGAGGTGTCATTTGCCTGGCTGGGAGGCTAGAAACTAATTCTTAATCTGCATCCACCATAAGAACAAGGACGTTTATGGAAAGGACCGTCTTTTCAAAATAAAATGGTCGACTGTCCACAAATCACAGGTGTTCTGAACTGCAGTGCAGTCAAATATCATCCGCACTCGACACTGAACATCCTGTAATGAACATCCTGGAACGATATATTGTGCAGCCTTAGTGGACATAAATGGACAAAAATCACAATAAAATTTGAAAACTCTAAATTGTCGAATGCTAGTATTACACAAAACGAAAAAATATGACAATGGTTTTCCCTAGATCTCGCCTATGATGCTAAACTGTGGATCAAAACGTGGTAAATTTAATTGCCAGGACCATCAATCTGTTACTGTTGGGCCCCTGAGCAAGGCCCTTTACCCTCAATCGCTTAGTTGTATAAATGTGATAAATTTAAGTTGCTCTCATTAAGTGCATATGCAAAATGTAAACAATTACAACATCGTCAGGACCATTCACAACATCCCAATGACATCATTTTATAAATATTTTTTTTCCTCTGACTCAATTATCAGAGGGGTTTGTTTTTCATCTTCAAAAAAAAAGCTAATTACTCTCCTGAGAAAGACATCTACGGGTGGGACTGTTTTAGACCCCATTTAGAATATTACGTCTTGGTTTTTAATTTAATAAATCACCCAAGGTAATTACATAAATGACTGTTGCGCAATCCATATTCCCAGAGGTGAAGCGGGAATATCTGAAAATTGTGTTTGGGGTTTGGACAGTAATTACCTAAAAGTCATTTGGCATTTAGACTAATAAACAGATGAATCAGTTTACCTTTATTGTTTATAACTATCTGTAATCTGTTTATAGAGGAAGATTGATCTGTTTATTGTCTAAGAATGTTCAACTAATCCGACTGTCTGGCGAGATGATCGGTTACCTATCGGAAACTTTATTCTGGGTTTTAACTGCAAATACAGATTTTGTTCTTTTGATTGGATAATCATTTAATGTTCTAAAATAAAAACAAGGTACGTGTGAGACTGTTCTTAAAATATACACTGAATTCGTTTCACTACCCTGGCCTTTATGTAGCCGTTACAAATTTTTTTGCAATTTTTAAGCATGATTTTTTTTATGACGATTTCACAATTCTAAATTTCAATTTCTATAAAACTTTGGCCGCATTTACACCGCATGCGTCATGTGACCCAATTCTCTTTTTTTACTTCCAGTGTGGTACAGATGGGACTTGACAGACGAAAGTGTAAGCAGAAAAAAAGCACATGGATTCTGATATTTTTAGGTTAGTTTATGGTCTCATTCATCAGTGGTGATAAATGGGATATTAATCGGATACGTGCATTAGTGTCTATCATGTAAGCAGATGGATCAGATTTTCACCTTGTAATGTGAATCGAACATCATTAAATAAGCGACAGTGGAGCATGATGTCTGCTCAGCTGGACACCAACAGCGAAATGTATAACTTAGAGCAATTGTGCATTTTGATATTTATAATTTTTGTTTACTTAAAGTCTGTTTTGTCTGTAAAGATTTTTAACCCCCCCAAAAAAACTTAGCGATAAGCTACATTCTTCCAGGGTGTAACAAGGACTTCCCTCTTTTTTCCTTTTTATACAAACTATCAGTAGAGCGGTAAGTATCTGCAATTACGGTCCAACTTGGCCATCGGTGAAATCGGTCGAATTTCTAATAAGCATGTATTTTGAAGCATTATTAAAAATACCTCACTGTGAATTTGAGCTTCTTTACATACTATAAGAAATGATTATGCATTGTAACTGCATGTCGTTCCCAGCAGTTCAGCAAAACAGTAACAGAAAAATTTGATTGCACTGAGTAAATATGCGTAGGTTGCATCACTCTCTCTAGCCCGGGGCTTCACCCAACCCACTGAGCGCGTCCTCAACAGCATCTGGATTCAACTGATTACATAATTAGAATTTTAATGGCAACTGTTAATCCACTAAAGACCTATATTGGATGTTATAATCTGGATTTAACAATCTGTTCATACCGTGATGTGTTACGCAAGTATCACGTTACACTGACGCAGAAGAGCAACCCAATATATATGGTATTAGTTGATAAAATGACAGTTGGTCATTGGCAGCTGGTTATCTATCGATTAACATCGCTTTTGTGTAAAAACAATCCCTATACCATAAGATATAAGCTTAATGCGCTTGTCTACACAAGCGAAATGCAGTCTTGCAGTCTCTCCCTATTAGGCTAATCTAGAGCTCAGTTCAGACTGCACCATGGCAACAACAGCAGTGTCTGGCGAAGCTCCCCTCCTACCCAGTACCCAAGTGGATGCAGCATTAATGTGAGACTGTGTGTTTGTGTTTGTGATATGTGATAAAGGTTGCGTGATGAGGATGCGTGATGTACTTCTCATAACACCCAGCACAAATAATTACACACTCAAGAAAAAAAAAAGATAAATAGACAACCACAAACTCTTGCGTTCTTTATGCTGTAACAACATCTTAATGGTCTATGATTTTTTTCCCCCTGCTTTCTGCTACAGCACAAAATCACAAAGTCATGATGACTAATACCACATAAACTTTTTTTTTTCTCCAAATGCAGGCTGAAACACAAAGAACTGATATGTCATGAGCTTCAAAGTACCATATGCGCTTTATCGATCCATAACATTTGAATAGCATTGATTATCTTGATACATGTGAAAGGGTGGAATATATTTAAGAAAAAGAAAATGCAAGGAATGCAGATGTACAGTGAAGTTGGGTAAGACAAAATTGTAATGGTTAGAAAACTAAATCAGAGAAATAACAGTTGCGTAAATGTAAAATAACTATAATGCCCCAATATTAAATGGGTAAAATAAAAGATATGGATACTAAACAAAGTAAATGATTATTAATAAAACACTGTACACTAATTTACTCTATGTGAGGTGCTTCATTAGATTAGAATTCCTGTCACCGACGTGGAGAGAATCTTTCTACCTGGTCATAAGTTACACGTTACATAAACAGTCTTGTGTTTCACCTCAACATAGAAAAAGTAGTGTTTAAACCTCCAGTTTGTGAACTGGTTGGACTCGCCATCAATCCGACTCCTGTAGAATTTTATTCATACCACCCGTAATCATACTATATATAAAATATTTTTTTAACAGTCAGAAAGTATGTACTTATTTTTAATGTAGTACAGATTTAATTTAGTATGCAATCTCAGACGAAGCCGTTGTCGTTGGTGTGCTACTCCCTGCCTCTGATTGGCAACACACAACATTTCAATAACACTGATTATCTCGTTACAATGGCACTTGTCGGTAGGTGAAATATATTTTTGAGAGAAAGAGAACGAAAGGAATGCAAGTGAACAGTCAAGACTCAAGTTGATGTGTTAGAATGGTAAGAAAAGAGCATCTCCAAATCAGCAGATCATATGTGGTGTTTCTGCAATGCAATAACAATAACAATAATAATAATAATAGTAATAAAATTATTTTTTTATATAAAACCTTTAAAAGTGAATTTACAGTTTAAAGGAACAGAAAACAAAAAAATAAAAAATGATCCTAAAAGAATTTCAAAATTACAGATAGCTAATTAAAGTTAGTTTTAAGAGATGATTTAAACACCATAATTAAGCATGTCTTATATTGTGGGGTGGAAAGTTCCAGAGATTAAGGTAAATGGCCCTGTAACCCCAACTGCATAGACGTGCTGAGGGAACAATTAGCAGGCCAGAATCAGAGGAGTGTCAACATTTAAAAGTTCTGCTAAATAATTAGGTGCAAACACATGCAATTCCTTATACATCAGCATAGATTTTTTTTCAATCACTATGGAACCCAACAGGAAGCCAATGTAGGGATACCAGAACTGGAGTGATGTGCTCTTGTGACCTGGTCCCTGTCAGGATTCTGCAATTTATTTAGGGTGGTTATTAAAACACCTGTAAGCAAAGCATTGCAGCAATCAATGCGGGGAAATCAAATCAATCAATGCTAATCAGTTTTTCCGCCACAGGAAAGGATAGCATGGGTGCGAATAATGTAGCAGTTAGCAGCTACAAAATGGTCCAAGGAAAGACAGGACAGAGCTGATGACAGGGTCATGAAAGCGTCAGACTCACTGACAGTCCAATCCTGCAGACCTTGATGACAGGGTCATGAATGCGTAAGGCTCACTTGACATAGCTAACTGAACTCACACTGCATTGCAATTTTATAACTGCCACAGTTCACTCAGAGTGCCCCAAAAAGGGGCAACAATGTGAGCATCAGTAGTAAACAATGAAGCAATGAAAAAAGGTGGTACAGTCCAATGAATCACGTTTTGATTTACATCATGTGGACAGGTGAGTCAGGTAAAACTGCACTGGGGTGCACTATGGGAAAAAAGCAAGCCGACAGGGGCAGTTCTGCTGAGAAACCTTCACACAGATGTTACTGTATGTTGACATATACCAACTTCAAGAACCTTGTTGTGAAGCTCAGGAATAAAAAGAAAAACATGACAAAAAGCTTAAGGTGTTGATGTCATAATTCCCCAGATATATCCAATCGAGCATCTATGGGATGTACTGAACAAACACATCCCCCTAATGAAGCTCCACCATGCAACTTACAGGACTTGAAGGTTAATCAACTCACCAATGATTTAGTGCCAGAGAGCACAGCACAGATTTAGAGATCTTGTGAAATGTATGATTTTACAAGTCAGAACTGTTTTGGTGGTACAATGTGGCAGGTGGTGTTAGGCCCAATCCTATTTCTACCCCTTCTGCTACCCCTCTGTTTCAAACGCTCATGTAAAAGCGTGTCTCGATTTTTTTTTTGGTTGAAGGTATAGATGTAGGTGGAAGAGCCAGATACCCCCTTCAAACAAAGATTATTCGGAATCACGCTTTAAACATAGGGGTATGAGAAATTTCCCAAGATTCATTAGCTACAGCGGAAACATGGCTGCCCAAGCAACCAATGAGAATCACAAATAAGTATTTTTGGCAATAATAAGGAATTTAACAACCAAAGATCATCTGTTTAATTATTTATACATTCAATGCTGTGTTTTTATTTTACCGTGATGTTCCTCAAAGAAGCGTTAAACAAATCACTAAAGTTCGCTAACGTTACGCTGCTAAACGTCCGACAACATATTTTTATTCCTAATAATGTTACTTGATGACTTGACAGAATAACCTGTCAGAAATAAAAGTGTAGTGGCAGGAAATTATCTTATTACTGTGTGTATAATGGCGTGTACTGGTGTACTAGTGGTGTCCCATTTCTTTGGGCAATATTTTCATCCCTACACTTTATCACTCTGTTTCGAAGGCCAAAGGGGGCGGGGTAGGTGTAGTGGTATAAATTAGAATTGGGATTGAGCTTTAATATTGTGGCTGATCAACCAGACAAAAGACAAAACAAAAGGAAGATTTGATGTGTGTGTGTGTGTGTGTGTGTGATAGTAGCTTGTGCCAACACAAACTGACAAACCAAACAAACTGTACTAAAGGGAGGAACGCTATTTCTTTTAAAAGGTTTTTCCATCTTGTTTTTCCAGGTAAATTGTGTCTAACTGGGTTAGGATCTGTTGTTTTAAAAGGCTGCAGCAAATGAATTAAACCATTCAGTGAGCCTTCATGCCCCGTGGAGGACATTGTTACCCTGAGGATAAGAGACCCATCAGCTGGCCTTTCATTTATCCGCCATCTGTACATATTGATGTGGTCATTTCCCTTTCAACTACACAGGATATAATTCAAGCATTAATTCCAGTTAAGTTGCTGCCTAGTGACCCTTTAATACTGAAAACACCTGAAAAATAATCGAGCATGTGATCATGACAGTTTCCAAATTTAATCCTCCTTACGGCAAGTGCTGAAAGCAAACAGGGCTGAAGTGAGGAAAGGTTTAAGCTGTACATTATACCATGGATTTATATCTGTTAAAAATTCTATTTGGAAAAAAAACATCTGCAACACTTATTTACTCACGTTCCATCTGATGCCATATATGGGAAATATCCCATAATATTAAAATAAGATGAATCGATACAGTCTACAAAGTGTACATATCTAATAAATATTAGTCCTGGTGCCTTTAGAAGTCACGTGATTAGAATTTAACAACATAAATAGCAATCTTGTTGCAGTTTTATATTTATACAAAAACAAGTATAAATACGCACACACACACACACACACACACACACACACACAAGCCAGCTGCCACTTTTGGGCCCATAAGTGATTCCTTTAACCCTTTCTCCGGGAGCTGATCCTGGGCTCTCACCCCTCACCCCAACCTCCTCACAAGAGAAATAAACAATTCCGCCAAATACGACATGTATTTTGTATATCATTTTTAATACAATGACTACATTGAATACAATTATACATAAAGTAAAACAAAACAAAATGGATCTAAAATGAATGGCAAGGTTCAGTTTGTACAATACACTAGTGAGAAATGGCACGCTATACACCTGCAATAATGCCAACTCTACATTCTCTATATAAATGGCTGTGAAAGTAGTAGTATTTACCCTATGTTGCTTTGGAGTGGTATGAACAACCCTTGGCAAAGCCTGGGCAGAATTAAAGCACGTGCACACACACACATATGCAGGGGCAGTGGTGGCTCAAATGGTTAGGGCATTGAGTTGTTAATATGAAGACCAGAAAGACTTCAGGTTCAAGCCCAATCACCACTAGCCATCCACTGTTAGCTCCTTGAGCAAGACCCTTAAGCCTTCCTGCTCCAGGGGCACTGTATCATAGCTGACCCTGCGCTCTGACCCCAACTTACTGATATAAATAATTTGATAGAATGGGATTTGATAGAAAGAATGGGATATGCAAAGAAGGAATTAGTCTCATTTTACGGTGCTGTAAAGTCTATGTGACAAATAAAGACATTTACATATGCAGTAATAGGAATTAAGCGAGGAGGAACACTTACATTAAAGCGTTAATAACTGCATCTTCAAGCATGATCAAGTAGGAAAGATGTGATCCAGTCAAGAATATTTTATCATTTTATATAAAACATGGCACCGTGTGGGGTATTAACAATATGCAAAAAAACCCCAGATATCCTAACACACTGCTGCTCTATAGGTTGTACATTATTTCAGTAATGAAAACCTTTCAACTGGTGGGCGTGGGGTGGGGGGTGGGGGGTTCACACAGCACAAAAGCTATAAATGTGCCTTCATATCCAAAGTGTCAGCTGTGTCATCATATCCGAAGCCTCTGGACCTGAATCCTAACCAGCAAATCTGCACTTCCAGGGCAGTCCAGCAGAGGTCTCAGTTACCAGAGTTCTAACCTGTTGTCATGGTTACTAATTATTCTCATGTGGAGGGCAGTACCGTATTGTCTGTAAAAGCGTAATTCATCTACTGTTTGCTCCAAAATCAGAGTAACAGAGTTTGAGCCTCTGTTATTCTGTGTGCTCGGATTGGCTGAGATCCGTTATTATCAGGATTCATTGGCATACACTGATCAGATCCTATCCCAAGAACACTGGGTGTGAGGTACACACATTCTGTTCAGGATGCCTTTTAACACACACTCTTATTCACACCTGGTACATCCAATTTCGCTTATTACATATTAGCGTGTTTTGGGCGTTGGGAGGAAACCTATATTTATATGTGGGGTGATAAACTAATGTTGTATTCAATAAACTTTTTAAAAATTTAATTTGTTCTGCTGGTTAAAATTCCCTTCACATCTCATTAACTTGAATTGTCTAAATGTAGGGAAGTGGTGGCTTATGGTTAAGGTGTTGGACTACCAACCCGAAGATTGTTGGTTGGATTTCCAGCTCCACCAAGGCACCACCATTGGGCCCTTGAGCAAGGCCTTTAATGCTCAGTTGTATAAATGTAAATTATTCTGGATTAGGGTGTCCGCCAAATGTCGTAATTCTATTTATTCATACTGTGGAAACTTCGTCCAATCAAAATGTTTGGTGCGAATATCATGATAGGTTTTCCTGTCAACATATTTATTTGCAGACCTCTGCGCACAGCCTGTTCACGCACACAGGATACATGATTAGTCAGATTATTCCATCCACTTGGGTGGTTTTGTGTTTGACTGTGCAGGTACAAAATTTGGGATCAATTTGGCAATTTTAAAACAAAAATTTTATAGGTTAATTATTTAACAAAATCTAAGTGTAAAAGATGACACCAGAAATAGAAATTGTAGTTTTTTCATTTTAGTTTTATTGAATACACAGTTTTAACTCTAACTGGCAACCCTGTCGCCAGCACGTTCACATACTGCGGAAAAAGTGTGAGTAAAAACCCAAATTAATCTCGGTGTTGTGTTTCTACACTGAGTCAACTACAGGAGTCAAAGGGTCTGAAAGATGATGTCATGGTTACAGTATTTCTTTTGGACAGGGGGGAATTTGGTGTGATTGGATTTTGGTGTGTTTTGATAGTAACTCATAGTTTATGTAGTTTGTGTAATTTTTATAACTTCCACTACAGCAGCAGTGTGTAAATAAGTTCCATTATTATGCTCAATATTTTAGTACTGTTACTAACAGGATTATAAAGCTTTCTAATGTATTGTTGTGTTTCCTCTGGTCGTCTAATCTGTAAGGAAACAGGTGCTAACAGGCTACAATTTGCATTTTCCAAAATGTCCTCTTGCACTGTTAATATGTTAATAAGTAAGAAGATGGTAGCGCAGTGGTTAAGATGTCGCTTAGTTGTATAAAAAAGATGAATGTAAGTTGCTCTGGATAAGGGAGTCTACCAAATCCTGCAAATGTAATGAAAAAAGAACATACCACCACTGGTGCCCAGAAGAACAGACAGTTTAGCTTGTGTTAAGGTTGTGTTTATTGACTTAACACTGTGCATATTTTGTATACATAGAGCAATGATTGGTCATGTGACATTCCACTGGAGCATTATAAAGTTACAGTAGGTGGGCTGACATAGCTACAGTTAATTTGCTAGGAATGTAGCTAAATATTTATAGTAATTTATTTGAAACCATTCTATACAATTTTAATAAGTATGATCACTTCCAGATTAGTCTATTACAGACAAATCGCTGCCACAGACCCAGAGGAGTTTTAGCATGTAGTAGTTGCCTTAGCAACACTGACCAGGCTCCGTCAATCACATATCTGCCCACTGCATTGTTTAATTAATTTTCATAATTTTGCCCTAGAGCCTTTTAAAGATCTCAGGTGCTTCTAATTCTATAGAATCTTAGACAGGAATAGAATCCGGAGTAAAATCCGTAGAATCACATTCTGCATTAGGTACTTGACTGTAAGTAATGCGCTCGCACTTCAATGCCGTGTTAATTCAATAAGGTGTAGCGTAATGATGACACCTGAAGTGTTGAATGTTTTCGTGGCTTTTGTACTCCAGTCTCATTTACAGTGTTGGAGCCTTCAGAAGAAACTGCAGTTAAATAATATTCTTAATGCTTGAAACACTTAACAAAAATGTTGTATTTTTTTATCAATTTAAGTTAAAGATAAAAAAAATTTAAACCAACGCATGTGTTTTAGCATATCCCACTTTTTGCTCTCCAACCGTGCAGTAGTTCTCACTGGCAAGCGTGGACCTTACAAAAATAGTGCTGACACATATTCGCCCCGAAACAGTGACAAATGGTTATTTTACCACCTAAATTTCAACAAATCTCTTTCCCAGAAATGTTTACTCTGTTTCTTAGAAGCTGGTTTCTCAGGTAATCAGTCATCAGGTGGTATGAAGAACCCTGGGATAATCATCACACTGTACACTTGAGTAGGTAAAAATAATGCAGTAATACAGATTTTTTGTCAATTACCTGGCTAATATTATATAGTACTTAGGGCAGCACGCTGGTTTAGTGGTTGGCACTGTTGCCTCACAGCAAGAAGGTCCTGGGTTCAATTCCCCTGCAGGGGTCTTTCTGTGTGGAGTTTGCATGTTCTCTCCTGTGCTTGTGTGGGTTTACTCCGGGTTCTCCGGTTTCCTTCAACAGTCCAGGTTGACTGGTGATTCTAAATGACCTACAGGAGTGAGTCTGAGTGTGTGTGTCCCTGTGATGGACCTGTCCAGAGTGTCCCCTTCCTGCATTTCTCCCTTTTAGAGAAGGCCAGGATAGACTCCAGCAGATCCCTGTGACCCTAAATTAGGGAATAAGCGGCTATAGAAGATAAATAAATGAATGAATAGATGTTTTAAGCCAATTGTTTTTTTGCTGTACATTTGGGTTTTTTTATTAGACACAAAACTGCTATCGTGTTTGTAATATTTTTATCTACATGGCAGCGTAGATGAAAGCAGAGTAGTTAAATGTACTGAATACTGACAGACTTGTTCCGTCTATCTAATTGTTTAATTTGTTTGATTTGAAGTCTGGGTTTAACCTTGAAATCACTGCTTCTGTTGAAAAGAGTAAACTAATATGAAGACCAAAGGTTTCTCCGTGTTAGAATACCAAGCTACTTTGGAAGTTTAGAAGAGAAAAAACATTTATTAGGGCCATTGTTCATGCATGGGGAATCCAACAATTTGTAATGTTTTGTAAAGGAAAGAAATAACCGCTATATTAAGAAGCGGGTATCCGAGAGGTCAGCCAAGGAAAACAATAATGGCTGATGACCGCAATATTGTGTGAGCTATAAAAAATAACAGTGACATCACCAACGAGCTCCAAAGGGTGAGGCTGACGGTATCACAATCCATTTTTCAATTTGAAGAAGACTCCATGAACAGAAGATATATCATAAGATGCAGAATACTCAACAGCAGGAAAAAACATAGAGGCCACAGTGGAATTTTTAAATAAATACTGAGACGAGTGACACTGGATCTGGAACAAAGATTAACTAATGTGATGAAGGATAAACTCCCAAACCAAACAACGAACAAAAGAACTATTCTTGCTGTTCTTTAAGAGAGGGCTAAGTTCCTGAGCTACATCCAAACCTGTACGCTTTCACAATGGGGGAGTTAATCGGGCAATATCTGAGCAAACGATATGCTGCTAGGACATTTTTCTCAGCTGTCCAACAAAATTAGAATTATTTCCTTTTAACCACAACGTTTTTAGAATCGTTATTAGCCGTAGTACAATGAAAACATTTAAAAATGGATGGTGGAGCCACCTACCAGATCCTGTACCACATATTATAATGTCGATCTTCAGTGAAATAAAAAAAAAAAAACACAGAAGAATTCATATAAGCTCTTATATGACTCGACTCTAAATAAGTACAGTAGCTATTGCGCAAACTGAAGAAGCCACTACACTAAAACATAATGCTGAAATAATCCAGACTATAAAACAGCACTAAAATTCTGATCCCTCTCATGTCACCATAGCAACATCAGCTTGATGCTTGTATACGGTTCTGAGTAGGAATGAAGAAAACATATATTTAATGCATAAGGGAAACAGGGGCATTGATATCACAGTACTTCATTTGTAAAACAAGAGGCATCGGAGCACCAAGGCAGAGGTGATCCAGGAAATGAGTAACAGTAACATTACTCTGATGTTTGTAAAAACACGGATGAAATTAAATGCCCATTTTCTATATGTGCAAACTCATAATAAACGTTTTTCTTTGCCAAACTGACTCTTATATGAATATAATGACAAATACTAATTGATAAAGGGAATATTTGCGTGCCCAATTACACCACATTATGTTTACACTGATAATGTAAATCCTTAGAAAAATGTAAAAGCAGATTATTGTATATGACAAATTTATGGCCCATCACTTTATTTAGAAATAAACATTTGTGTTTGGTGTCATTTTTTCGCTAGCATTTTGTAATCACGTTATTGCACGGCTAAAAAAACAGTACATACACCACAACGGACCTGATATGATGTTTCTGTAGCATTTTTAAAAACATTTCCTGTACAGATTGAAGTTCCAGCCTTTATAGCCTTCAACAGCCTTCAAAAGAAAAGCAACAAGTTTTAACTCCAAACACCAAACATGTTAAATACAAATGTTTATTTCTAAATAAAGTGATGGGCCATTTCTAAGGATTTACATTATCAGTGTAAACATAATGTGGTGTAATTGGGCAGGCAAATATTCCCTGTCAAAAGTTGAGGTTGTGTCGCTGAAGTTACTTTGGTCAAAGGAGAACTGACCCCCTGACTGAGCCTGGTTTCTCCCAAGGTTTTATTTTCTTCATTTTGTCACCGATGGAGTTCTGGTTTCTTGCCGTTGTCATCTCTGGCTTGCTTAGTTAGGGACTTTTCATTTACAGATACAAGTTAAACTGAACTGGGTGTTTCATAGTGTGTTTACTATCGTCCTTGTATTAACACACTATTCTACTATTTCACACTGTGAAGCTGCTTTGATACAATCCCTATTGTTGAAGCGCCATAAAGATAAACGCAGCATAAGATAAAATCTTTTTTTTTAAATAGTCACTACTTAAAATTCCTACCACAATATTAAAATAGCATCAGTTATTTCAAGTACAATGCAATAGTATAAGAATACATTAGACTACAATGCATACAAAAAATCCCGTAATATTGTGATCAGTGGAAATTACAATATTAATCAAATAAATTTTTGATTAATATTGTAATTTCCAATACAGTCTGAAGCCCAAATAAGGTCTGATGTAATTTTATGCATTACACTAATAATTCTTAAAAACGAAGGTACAGTACCTGTTTATGTTCTTACGATATTGTACGTGGTAATAAAGAAAAGTACATTCAAACTAAACATGGTTTGTGATCTATAGAGCAGAGAATCACATAGAGACAAACTGGAGCCTTTATAAAAGGGAAAAAATGGTTCTAAAACTCGAATCTAGTATTCAATACCCTGTTTTACTTAACCGAGGCTGTCCTGTCCGCCTATTAATTTAACAGTTCAATCCTCTGATAAGTGCTATAAATGTATATCTGTTTTTCCTCCCCCGCTAAACTCATTTACTAATAATAACTTGCTGAATAAGCCTTTTAAAAATAGGCTTTTCAAAGTGTAGGTCATTTGACAGTAATTTCCCTCTTGCATAAAAATATTAGATTATATAATAAGTAGTTATTATTAAAGGATTCTAATTTGGATAAGCAGGAAAAAAAACCCCACACGTCCGCATTCGATCTAAAACTTATATCAACAATAGTCATTATTGTCTATCATGAACATTACAATGTCACCATTATCTTTTATGCACAATAACTTTGTAATCATTATCACTTATTAAAAGTTGACAATCCCTGAGTGTAATATTACAGTGTTCACACTATTATTTATGCAGTATCTGTATTGATTTATTCTATTCTAGTCCTTTTATGTAGTATATTTATTTTTGTGTTTCTTCCACTTTTATTAGAGCAACTGTAACATGGCAAAGCAATTTTCCTCTGGGATTAAAAAAGTTCTTCGATTCTCGAATCTTGAAAAGCTTTTGCTCCTCAATTCTACCTCAAGGAAAAGGTTTTTGGCTGGTGTTGAGAA
Source organism: Bagarius yarrelli (assembly GCA_005784505.1). Classification (NCBI taxonomy): domain Eukaryota; kingdom Metazoa; phylum Chordata; class Actinopteri; order Siluriformes; family Sisoridae; genus Bagarius; species Bagarius yarrelli. Next base: position 371,819 of record VCAZ01000088.1, read on the forward strand.
ATGTGCCACTTAAACTGGTCTTTTATAACTACGTTATGAAAATGTGACACACTACTAACTGTCGAAACTGCCGTTTAACACACCTACATTTTTAAATCAGGTTTTTTTTTGTGCAGCAGGTGCTGAAACCATACGCCAGATGGTGCATGACGAATATTCCTCCTGACATGCAACTGAATGTATACTGTTGCATAGATGAACATCATCACAGCAATATTTTTACAAAACCGCAAATGATGTACCATAACAGTTTGACCAAAATGTTTTCTCATTGGTTAATCAAGTTAACCGGCTCCACAACCTGTTGCAGGTTCGACAGATTCCATAATATTAAGGCACTTCATATCTGGACAACCAACCATGTGGCAGCATGGCAACGGATGAATTAATAAATGACAAATAACTTATAATGCACAAACGTGAATATGCTACAAAAGAAGAAGAAGACCACAGTGGGTTTAACTCCTTTATCCAATAAGTGGGTACAGTTTTTTCTTTAATGCTGGACATCTTGGGGGGGGGACGACGACAAAAAACATAACCTGGTCTGATAAATTTCTATTTTTTTGCTAAAGCACATGAAAGGGAAGTTAGAATTTAGTTTTTAAAGCATAAATCTGCACCAGGCTGGTGGAGGTGATGTAATGATGTGGGGAATGTTTTTTCAGCCTTCTTTAAGCCTGTAACAAGACTAAATTCTTACCTAAATGCCACCTTAAATGGTCGTTTTTGAGCATTGTTGCTTTGTGCAACCCTTTAAAGCAACTCCTAACATGATAATGCGCCATAACACAAAGCAAAATACAATATAACAACTTGTACAATGTGGTTAAAGAAAAGATTCACAGCAGAAAAGTTTACTTAAAAAAATCAGCAAGAATTAGATGACGCATTCATGTCACTGCTGACCGAAATCTTGTGAATCCTATGCTAAGAATATATACTTTTTTTTTGGATAACAACATGTATTTCCCTTTGCATTATTTCAATAAGGTTTGCAATAAATTTGTGACATCTATCTTTAATTTCTTCCCAAAAGCCTTGAATGATCTGACGTAAATTTGCTCAGTTTAATCAAGGTGTTGCCTTTTTTGCGTGTGTATGGATGAGCTCTGACCCACCCGTCCCTATGGACAAACCATGACTGCATGCGAGACAATATTTCTCTGGAATAGATAAGCGATCATGCAGGATTTGGAAAGACGTTTGAATGTGAGAAAAAGATTGCGGTTATGTAATTTGCTATAACATCACAGAATCACTAAGAATAAAAGTTAGATGCATATTAATCTTGAGTTTATATGAAAAAAGGTACATCTTATGTAATAAAGATGCAAAAATGTAAACTCATTTGGGCAAGTAGGCTGTAAACTGTTGCCCTACAGAGGGTTGGGACAGATGCTGGTTCATAGATACATGGCTGCTCTTTACGCATCTCCTGCAACCGCCGATCTTATGTAACCCCCTCCCCCTCCCGGCTCAACTGGCTGCTTTTATGAACATATTTCTCTCTTTTTTTTTATCTAGATTACTGTCATTATTCCAGGAAACTGACTGACATTGACTGACATTTCATTGTCATGTGTCTGGAATATAATGATATAACATTTTTACTGATGCTTTTTTCTTTAAATATCTCATTGACGGCGATAAATGATTGCAAGTAACGTGGCCTTTAAAGCACACTGACGCATCCCCAGAAAACCTGGCAGGCAAAATGACAACATATTATCCATTTAAATGATGTACAGTACACACCCAAACCAGACATTTTAATTTTTACTCCGTGCTCTGTATTTTACCACCATCCAATATAACATCCAACTCCTTAATCCCTATTTTTTCTAAAAAAAAACTGCCCACTAAGCCACCGCATAACCGTACAGGTATAGTTAATATGCACTACACACACACACACGCACAATGTTGCTCACATAAGAGGTTGCTTCTTTCATTTATTACACTGACAGTGACCCTTCCCCCATCCCTGCTCTCTCTCTAATACATACATACGCACATACACACGTAATTTAATTACCTTAAACGGAATTCCTGTATATTTTTATTTGCGCTCTTACAATATAAGCGAAAAGCTGTATAGATAAATTTATATAATCACTAGGACTTTTTATCAAATGCAAAAATACTGCCTTTTTTGCAGTATCTTACATCACATCCTTAGAAAGCTAGGCATCCATAAATATCAGGAGTCTTTAATTACAAATAACGAAGAACGCACCAGCTATTTCTCAGACATTTTAAGTAAGCTATTCAGCACCCTGTCACACTCCTCCTCCATCTTCTCCACCAAAAAAAAAAACAAGCCAAGAAATCGTCCACTCTAAATTATGCCCAGAAACCGATTATCTATGAAAAAGACACTTTCAAATCAAGGATTTCACACAAGTGTCAACTAGCTGTAGTAAAACAGACCTCCAGAGGGAAGGATGAGCTCTTTTAAATACAAGAGCCCCAACCTAGCAACCACATACACCACCTGCTGCCCCCAACGGCACGGGCAGTCTGTCAAGCACGGCAAATGCATTTACCTGATCATACCAGTCCCGATTGGTACAGGTGCATTCTGGCCACCATCCACCTTGCCCTCCCGAGTTGTTGCCATTTACCTTGGGGCCACCCTTGGACTGGCTCATGGGAGTGGGGCCTCCTGGGCCCCCGGCTGACATCTTTTTCCCTTTACTTCGGCCCAGCGTGCCCCCTCCGCCCATGCCTGCTCCTCCCGAGGTTTGGGGCGGTAAGGTCTGTCCACCTCCATAGCCGGGCGGATATCCATAGGGTTCCGGCTGCCAGTCTCCGTACGCTGGGGCGTCCATTCTGCGCAGGGCAGCCATGCGTGTCACCTCATAGCATTCTGGGCACTTGCAGCAGTGGTGGTGTTTGTGCATGCTGACTGGCTCAAACGACGCGCTGCTCTCTCACTGTCTCTCACTGCTGCTGTTGCTGCTGCTGCTGCTGCCTCCTCAGATCAAACAGAACACACAATGCTGCTCGGCTCAGAGAACAGCAGTGCCGACGGAAAGCACAGAAATCACAGGAATCTCACTGTCTCCCAAGCACTGTTATCCTCCTCTTTGTTTCCTCCCAATCCAAAAAAGGAGGTAAGGCGTATCAGCCAGGAAACAAGTAATACAAAAAGGTCTATAGTCTTCCTCCTTTCAGCGTTAAAAAAATGTAGAAGGAAAAGCTAAAAATATGGTATATAATCTCTCAATCAGAGACCAGCCTGATGACGGAACTTTCTTTTTGACTCGCTTGCTTCACAGTGATAAGTAAATAAATTCATAGATATATAAATTCGTTTGTTTATATATGTATATATTTACACACACAATTACATATAAAAATATTAATATGAAGAGAGACAAGCACAAATACACACAGTTATATACAGGTATATAATGTTTATATACACATATATATATATATATATATCTATATATATAATTTATATATCTATATATATCTATATGCGTGTGTACAAATATATATAATAAACAATTTGTATATATATCTATGGATGATATTAGCGATTAAAATCTTCCTGTATTTTGCCCCTTTTTACCAGCAAGGATTCCTCTTTCTCTTCCTCCTGTGTTGGGAAGCGATTTCTTTCCTCCCCTCTCTTTTCTCAGCCGGCCAGATTGGAGCTGAGCACTGAATTGCTTCTCAGTTCGATTGCCCTAGATGAGGATTATACAGAGGGATGCAAGCAAGCAAGCAAGAGGAAGAGGGGGAGAGTGTGTGTGTGTGTGTGTGTGAGAGAGAGAGAGAGAGAGAGAGAGAGATATGAAGGAAGCAATGGGGGGGCTGAGGGAGATGCATAGCAGCATCCCTTTAGCACCACAGCTCTAAGATTCGCAGCCAATCATCTTGCAGCACAGCCATCAGCAGCAGCACCACCAGGGCACGTTTTAGTGGCTGCTCTTAAAGGGACAGCACTCCATAAACTCAGCACATGCAGGCACAGAGACAGAAGAAAAGATGCAGTGATTCCAACACTCCTCAAACGGCTTCATAGCAGAAAAAAATTGGTCTTTACCTCAGACATAAATTATTTAACGCTTCAAGGTTGTCATATTACGATAAGTTACATGAACATTTCACTTATTCATATAAATTACCACACAATGATTAAAAATTCACCCAAACGATAGAGAATCTAATAATGTCATATATATGAACTGCGCAGGATGTAGAACCCTTCAACACAGGGCAAGACATAGAAAAACAACCTCAGGGTGTTGTTTTACTGTAGGCAGCCCTTAACACATTTACAACTAAGACCAATCAAGCATATTTTTGGGTGGATGGAGAAACCCAGAGTACCAGAGGGGCCCTGTAGCTGTATTGGGGTAAATCATTACCCCATGCACCGTAATGCGACCATGCCATGGCCGAGCGTTACAATCTACTCTTTGCAACCAGTAAAACTTTCTGGGCAAGTAAACAGCATTTAATAAAACTGTTTAATGGGAACTACTATTACAACTTCCTATAAAATTATTTCTCTTTACATGTGTTTCACATCTGCTAAAATGGGGGAAGTCATAGTGCAGTGGTTAAGGTGTTGGTTTGCTAATTGGAAGATCAGGGTTCAATTCCCAGCACTAAAAATTTAACCACTGCTGGACGCCCTGAGCAAGACCCTAACCCCCAATTTCTCAGTTGTATAGAAGAAATAAATGCCATAAATGTAACCAAATCTAAGCTTGCTTATCGGGAAACAGGTTATTGTACAGTATATAGGTGGTGGCTTAAATCTAAAAATTACAATGCAAGCATATCCAACTCAGGCCACATGATATATTCATTTCTTCCTTTTTTCCCCATAGCTCTCATCTCTAGCTATCCGCTATCAATGGTGCACCATTTGATATGTGTCAGAGGAGCAGTGTTCTTTGATCTTTACTACTAAAGACACAATATAAAAGAAATGATGATAATAAAACAAGATATTAAGACCGGGTTTATATTTCAGCCTTCACCATAGTTGCAGTAAGAATTGTGGTTTGGTATATTTTGGTGTGTGAATGCATGTAGGCGTTTCTAGTACCTCTCGGGAATGAGTCTGACTTCTTCAAGAATTATATAATGTTAAAATATAAAAAGAGCTTATGTTTGCTGTACAAAAAAAAACAACTAGCTAGAGCGCTACATAAGTGTTAAAATAAAGAGAAAAGATATGAGAGCAAACGGCAGGAAATTTAATCCAATATTTAGTCACTTCAGCACAAAGCAGCAGCATAACACACTTGGAGGAAAGTGCATGTCGGCCTGTTCCACACGCATGACGTCATAGATTGCTGAGATCGCCTGATGTCACTGTGATTGACAGGAGAGAGGCCATCCAGAAAGATGATCAGTTTTGCTCTACCGAACTCATAGACACAACAGCTTGCTAACCTTTTTGAGCACTTTGTTTTTAGGAATAAAACAGGACAGAGATAAAACAGGGGAGAGAGAGAGGGGTGAGACAGGAAAGGACACGAGCTGGAATCAAACCTGGGTCGCGGGAGCACAACAGCGAACGTGGGTGTTAGCGCCTTAACCCACTACACCACGGCTGGTCGATCCTGCTAAAAAATGCTTTACTGTTAGATGGATTGTCCATCACATCTACACAGTATGTGTTGTTTGAACATCAGTTTCAAGATCTATCCCCCTCCCCCCATTTGCTCCCCCTTAGTAATCATATATTTAAAAGGTATTTCTTATACATTCTTGAGTATAGGTACACTGTTTTGTTCGTCCCGCAATAAAAACATTAGTGTCAAACTGGGGGAAGTGGTGAGAGAGAAACATATGGGTGTGATGCGCTAGTGATAGCTATGTGGTTACGGTGTTAGACTACTGATCAGAGCATCGTGCATTGCAACTGCTGGGCTGCTGGGCAACTCCCTTAGCGCTTACCTGCTCAGGGAAAAATCTGATAAATGATAGTCGATAATTAGTCGAACGTTAATGCAATGTAAAAGTAATTGTCAGGCATTACCTCAGGAAGTAGGGGTGTTGAGGAGTCCCTCAAAAAATGTGGGACTGCGGGTGCAGTGATAAAAATAAATCAATGAAAATTTAAATTGAAAAATAAGAAGAAAAATAGCCTACACCTGACGTCACGATGTAGGTGGCGTAAACGTCCCGGTTTTTAAAAATATACCAGTCCAAGCGGCGCAAACCGCATTTCTGATTTTTTCTGAAATTTTCCCAAACAGAATAGAAGGAGATTGTGAGCCTTAAGCTGGTGAATCAATCAGAGAATGAAGCAGACGTTTAGACTAGTGGGCAACAAACCATAAGCAGCTACAACAGCTTCCCTAAAGCAATCACCCCACAATACCACAGGAAGTAGGGGTGCCAAGGGTCCCGCAGCACCACTGGCTTGGAGATCTTATATTTCTTTAGCCCCGCCCCTTCAAAAATCGATTTCTGCAGCTGTGTGGTCAGGGGTCCAACTATACAGCAGTATAACAGAAGAAAAAGTAGGCTTTTGTACACAAAGTCTATGTTGCCGTTACATGGTGTATCTTGTATCTTTACTAAATAGCAACGTGATAAGCGAAACAGATGCAGTCGCAGACTGAATGCTAGAAACAAATATGCCATTAGTTCAGCTCTAAATCATGGAGAGAAGCATTTATACAGCTCTATTTTTAGATCATTTAACAAAATGGTTGTTTTTTTCTAAATATCAGCAAAAACATTATATTATAATGGCTGATTGGCAGATTTAATGGTGGATATTACACATGGGGAAGATGAGGATATCCACAAGATTTCCAGGGAAGGACAGAGCTTTCGTAACAAAACAACCTTTATGTTCTAGCTTAATTGCAATCCCATTAACAGAAACGGTTATATCTCGAACCTTTCAGATACACACTCACACAGATAAGCTCTAGAAAAAAAATCTGGAATTTTTGTGCACTCTCACAGCAGGCCATGTGACTGCTCTCTAACCACCTAACAGGATGCATGCCCAAATAAGGTAAGATGAGGCACAGGCAGACTTAAAGGGGCAGTAGCACCATTACTAAGCATCATTTCAATGAAACGCAGAGGGAAGGCTGCAAATAATGCAGCAATATTTTAAAAAAGGGTGTGAATATACAGTATGTTACATATATTCTTGCCATATTGATCCCATAGTGTATAGTTTAAGTAGCAGTGTGAGAAATGTTTGCAATTTTTTCCCCCATTGTGCTGACCTCATGCAATTTCTGTTTCATGCTCAAGCCATCCTCCGGTGTTTAATAGATAGCTGAAAACACTAAAGGCATAGACACTTTCAAGGCTTCAACATTAAGCGCTATCTGAGAGCCTAAACAATAGTGTATGAAGGCTGCGACTCCTATTAATAGAAATGGTGGTAGAAAACAGCTGCTGTACCAAACAGTGCACATGTGACTGACAGTCTAATGATAGAGGGAAGCTATAGAAAAACGAAAAATAGTGACGAAAAGAAGGATGGGTAAAAAAGAGAGAATGTGACGTGCAGGGATAGTGACTGGGAATTAAGGAAGTTGGATGTAAGGACTATTTAATAAAACATGCTAAAGGTTCAGCAAGGTGCTTGCAGAAAAACAGAGGGAGGAGAGGAAACATATAGAGAGGCTTCTCACATGCAGAATGTGGCTCATATGCATTGCGGTTTATACAACTATATCCAGAAATCTGAACAAATTGATCTAGAAATGGAGATCATTCATACATAAATATGATAAATAAGATAATGGTTGATTCTAGCTGGGACTGTCCCTTTGGTACATCTTGCGTGTTGTTGAATTTCTGTCCATGTTGTACTGCTGAACACATATGACTGCGTAAGACAGAGAGTTGAGAGAGATGGGAAAACAGACAGAGGGAGGGAGAGCAAGCGAGGCAGTCAGTCTGTGGGGATGCAAGCAGAGGGAGGAATGTGGTTTCCATGGCAACCTGCGGAAGGCTGAGCTCTGGGTGTCCGTTCCAGCTCTGACTGCGTTGCACTGCACCGGCCCTCGCCTCTCAGTCGGCTTATTCCTTCCATCCTCCCCACTCCTTTTTTATTTTTCTCTATCTCTGCGGTTCTCTCTTTATTTGTGCTTCTCTCTATCCTTACACTGCACCTTGTATCCTGGATTTTTCTTACTCATGTGTGAGAAAAGACATGGAGTGATGTATGGCTCAGCATTAACCAGCTTTTCCCTCAACATGTGGTGCTTTGTGAATAAACTAAATCGAAAAAATGTATTAATGTTAAAAAAAATTGTAAAAAACCCAAAGGCTTCCCACAGCATTAACTGAGACCACTGTACACTCCTCTTCCTCCTCCATACTCTCACACTTCTCGCTCGGTTCTCCACTCATCACAAAAGCCAGTGCCTGCAGGCATTGTGCTGCCATGTGCCTCTGGGTGTGTTGTGATTGGGAAGGCATGTGAAAATGAGGTCTGCCATGATACAGTTAAACACATCCATAAAGGACTATAAAAAGATTGTAAAATGTTATATTTTTGCCAAAAAAGCAGCTTGTGCAATTAGCCTAAATCTACTATACAATATAAAAAAGGCATGTCATCATTTACATCACAGTTTACAGAAAGACATAAAATCGTTATGAACAATAGGCGCATAATATTTTACATTTAGGCACACTGTGCTGAAATACTGCTAGAGATCTAAGCATCCTAATGCTAACATAAATCAATTTCTATTCAACACACATAAACATATCATTTTATTTATACAGTATGTCCATGCAAGACTAAACAAGCAGATATTCAGGTTAGTTTCATCTACACAACCATACCCATTTAACAATCTTAGGACCAATCCTAATTCTATTTTATACCCCTAAGCCTAGCACTGTAGACAGGAGAATATCAGCTAGAATTAAGGAGAAGGTGAGACAGTGTTGAGACCAGCTATGATGTATAGTTTAGAGACAGTGCTGAGACCAGCTCTGATGTATGATTTAGAGACAGTGGTGAGACCAGCTATGATGTATGGTTTATAGACAGTGGTGAGACCAGCTATGATGTATGGTTTAGAGACGGTGGTGAGACAGTGGTGAGAGCAGCTATGATGTATGGTTTAGAGACAGTGGTGAGACCAGCTATGATGTATGGTTTAGAGACAGTGGTGAAACCAGCTATGATGTATGATTTAGAGACAGTGGTGAGACCAGGCATGACGTACGGTTTAGAGACAGCGGCGCTGAGGAAGAGACTGGCAGAGCTGGAAGCAGCAGAGCTGAAGATGTTGAGGTTTTCTTTAGGAGGGACGAGGATGGACAGGATTAGGAACGAGTTCATCAGGGGGCCAGGTTAGTTTGATGTTTTGGGGAGAAAGTCAGGGAGTCCAGATTGAGGTGGTTTGGACATGTACAGAGGAGGGATAGTGAATATATTGTTAGCAGGATAATAGAAATTAAGCTACCAGGCAGAAGGTAAAGAGGAAGACCAGAGAGGAGGTATATGGATGCGATAAACGAAGACATGAAGTTAAGACACCTAAGCCTAGCACTACCCCTACAACTATCCCCCTCCCTTTGGCTCTTGAAACAGAGTAATAAGGGGTAAAAATGAAAATAGTCCCCTAAGAAATGGGACACCACTTCTACACCAGTACACGTCATCATGTGTGCGATGAAAAGCTAATTTTCTGCCACTAGACTTTTATTACTGACAAATGTTATTAGAAATAAAAAATATATTGTGGGACTATTGTGCAGAACTTTAGAACTTTGTAGGACAATTACGGTAAAATATGAACACAGCATTGAATGTAATAAAACAGATGATTGCTGGTTGTTAAATTTCTTATTAATGCTAAAAACCATTATTATTTGTGATTCTCTTTGGTTGCTTGAGGCAGCCATGTTGCTGGTGTAGCTAATGTATCTTTGGAAATTTTCTTACACAAAGAAACAGAGGGGTAGGGGAATGAGATTAAACCTAATAACTCATTTTGTGCAATATAGCACTCTTTCTTTAACTGCAGTTTAACTGAACAGGACATTATACAACTTTCTTTTAAGATACTGCATGAATCCTTAAACAGCCACTGACATTGATTCAAACTACTATCAGTCTGTCACTAACCTTGGGTGTCTCCACATGGGAACGGCTCACAAGTCCGGACACTCTCTCCACCTTCTGTGGACTCATCCTGCTGGTCACTTGCACGCGTGACACACGTTCCAATTCTGAGTTCTGCTGCACAAATACAAAGAAAAACAATGGGAAATTTGGTGGTGGTTATTTAAATAACAAAACCTTAGGTGTCTGGCTGTTTTTGTGTACATATAATTTTGTAATAGGACATCTTAAATAAAATGCCTACAAGTATCTTACAGCACTATAATAAAAAATAAAATAAAAAAGACAATATCAATATTGTAAAGCACTAAATTCTAGGATGAGATCCCTGACAAGAGTTATATTTGGAGCAACTATTATTTTTTACCATGAATGTAGAAGCACATTAATCTTTCAATGTCTCCAAAAATGTGTCACATTACAGCAAAAGTTAAAACAAATGGTTAATAATTATCTGCTGTTTACATGATATTCACTATCTGCCCCATCTTTTTAAAGATACAACCTAAGCTATGGACTGCTAATTGAAATGTCAGGGTTCGATTCCCAGATCCACCAAGATGCCACTGCTGAGGCCCCTGAGCTTAGGCCCTTTACACCCAATTGCTCAGTTGAATAAATGAAATAAATGTAAGTCGCTTAAATAAATGTAATAGAGGCATCGGGCAAATGCTGTAAAATAAATGAATATGACATAAGAAATGTCTTAAAATCCCTATTTTTATTCTCATTTTTTTATAGTACATATTTATTATAGGTAGTAATATACATAAACATGGATGGATGGATGGATGGATGGATGGAAGGACGGACGGACGGACAGACAGACAGACAGACAGACAGACAGACAGACAGACAGACAGACAGACAGACAGACAGACAGATAGATTCCATACATCCATTGTCTCTACTCGCTTATTTCTAATCAGGGTCACAGAGATCTTCTGGAGTCTATTGCTGCTGTCATTAGGCAGGGATCACCCTGGACAGGTCGCCAGTCCATCACAGGGTCACATACAGACAAACAACCCCACACACACACACACACCTATGGGCAATTTAAAATCACCAATCAGACTAACTAAAATGTTTTTGGGGATACAAACCTGGAATCTTTTTTGCTGCTAGGCAACAGTGCTAAACACTAAGTCACCATGCAGCCCAGATATATCGTATTGATAACCAATATTTAAAAATTAGCACAATTATATAAAGCAAAGATAAAAGCACAAAGATGAAAACATCAGCAATCCATAGCTACTAATGGAGCATCGAATGTTTTTTATAACTAATTAACACAATAAAGAAAAATGAACATGTTTATTTTTGTACAGTGTCTTTGTGTTTACTGAGCAAACGAATTAAAAGACCTTCACACCAGAAATGATGTACCTCCAACCTTGTAAATCAGAATTAATTCCTCAGGGGTAAAATACATTAACATATACAGTATGATTCGCCCTGAAATATAATAGTCCAGTGTGGTGTAAGTGTAACTGTGGACATCCATGTGGGGGAAATGGTAGCGCAGTGATTAAGGAGTTGGATTGCTGATTGGAAGATCTGGGTTCAATTCTCAGCACCACCAAACTGCCACAGTTGTGCTTCTGAGCAAGGCCCTTTTCACCCAATTGCTCAGTGGTATAAATTAAATAAATGTAAGTCGCTCTGGATAGAGGCGTCACCCAAATGCTGTAAATATAAATGAATATGACATGAGAAATGTCTTAAAACCCCTATTCTTATTCTCAGTTTTTTGAGTACATATTTATTATAGGAAGTAATATACATAAACATGGATGGATGGATGGATGGATGAATGGATAGATGAATAGATGGATGGATGCATGGATGGATGGATGGATGGATGGATAATGGATAGGATGGATGATGGATGGATGGATGGATGGATAGATGATGGATAGATGGATGGATGATGGATGGATGGATGAATGGATAGATGAATAGATGGATGGATGCATGGATGGATGGATGGATGGATGAATGGATAGATGAATAGATGGATGGATGCATGGATGGATGGATGGATGGACGGACGGAAGGAAGGCCGGACAGACAGACAGACAGACAGACAGATAGATTGTATTCCATACATCCATTGTCTCTACTCACGTATTCCTAATCAAGGCCCTTAACCCCCCAATTGCTCAGTTGTGTTAAAAAAGAGATAAATGTAAGTCACTTTGAATAACAGCGTCTGCCAAATGCCATATATGTAAATGTAAATGTAACTGTCTCAGCGTCAGTAAACCGAACAGACACATTATTGCTACCTACCGGGTAGAAATTAGTTTTATTTCACAGTAAAGTCAAAAGATGAATATACAAATTTAGAGCTTCTTCAAGTAATATTAATTCCAAAACCCAGGAGGTCGATTATGCCGAGTCCTATTAATAGCAAAAGTGGCATGTTACATTAATGGTGCTCTGCTACTGATGTCTTTTTTTTCCTATTGCCTCTGCACAAAATCAGTGAATTTGCAGACTCATTTCATTTAAATCTCCTCCACTCAGGTAACAATGTGCTGGGAATGTTAATACGAACTGCACAGGACTCTCCAGCTCCAGCTCCATCTCCAGCCCTCCCTCTCTTCCTCCCTGCTCACTGAACAGCCAGTAACAGGCTCTCCACAGCAAGCCTCTGCATTTCTACAAAGTCATACTGGGCTCTACTGCGCCTGGAACATTCTTCACCACAGATAACGCAGTGAGTCAGTGACCCCTGCAGTATTTTCACGGAAGGGATGCCCCTGTCACATAGAGCTGATGTTTCTGAAGACAGTTGAATGTGGAACAGAAGGGCAAATTTAGTTTTAATATGAGAAGAAAAATGTCTGTGAACTTTTAGATCTGACTAATCAAGCTAGCACACAAACATATATGAAATTAGAAGAAGAAGCAAAAGCACTAAGCCCAAACTGCTGTGAGAAACATAGCGGTAGGAATTTCTGATGCTTTGCAATTTCATATACACACACAACCACACGTTATATTTCACTGCAGTGACTTTATATATACACAGTTATATACTTTGCACACAGTATATTTTTATTTTATTTTATTTTTTCTGTATATTTTGATTTTCAATTTATTAATTGATTCGTAAAAAACATTTCACTGTATGTTGTACTGTGTATAATCATGTATGTGACAAATAAAATTGTAATTTGAATAAAATAAATACAACAAATATTAATCAACCTTTAAATCAATTTAACAATGATATTCATAATAAATAGCTAATGCTAATTCTAATTACACACCATAATGACTACATTACAGTATTAATTGTTTAGGTTTAATGTATGACGGGTTTCTATATATAATTTTAAAGTTTTAATTTATCTGTTAATGGTTTAAAAATCATTACAGTAAAATATTGTTGTTTTTTATTTTTTTTTATTAATTATAAGGTTTATAGTGAATTCTTCTAGGTTTGCATTTGTATTAAACCCCACACTGTTCTCTGTATTCAGCTATTTTAATGCAACACAATCAAAATTACATTCACTAAGTAGTCAGTACAGTGATGTCAGATGCCTTTAAATAAAAAGGCGGCCTGTATCTGAGCAAGTACTGCAAAAAATCTGCATCAAATTTTGCATTAAGCTTTAACATTTAACAAAAGTGATCTATGGTCTGGAAGGCCAGCGACGAGCGGAACACTTAAAAACATAGAACATGTTTAGGCTGCAATCAACAAAGATTGATGAATTATTGGGCGAGAACTCAACGCTGATCTTCCAAAAAAAATCCAAGATTTTGACGCATGTTGGCATGTGGTGGCAATATTCGTTTTTTGGCTTCTGCTACCAGAGCAGAAGGAACATCATGCTGCATTTGCTAATAACTAGCTCCAAGCCACAATTAATAAACCAGATTTCCTCAAGAAGGTCATAACCGAAGATAAATCATGGCTTTACGGCTATGATCTGAAAACCCAGGCCTGGTGGTTTCTGGAAGTCTCCTGGTTCTCCATGCCAGAGGAAGGAACAACAAAGTTAGAGCATTATTATTTCTTGTATCTTGTATCTTATTTGAAGATATTTTTGGACATTTTTGCCTTTATTAATAAATTAAACAGAGGAAAGATAGAAGGTGGGACTGGAAAGGACTCAAGCCAGAATCGAACCCGGGTCGTTGGAGAGCAACCACGCATGTGAGTGCCAGCGCCTTAAAACCACTACACCACGGCGCCGGGCCTTCTTTGTTAAATGTTGCTAATTTTGATATTACATAGCTTAATTCTATTAGGATAGACCTTATTCATTAAACTATAGTATTAGATTACACATTTCTATAAACTTTTTAAATATATTCTGTTTAAGAACATTTTAATATTTACTATTTTTGTAATTTAGCAACAGGGCTAATAAATGCAATCAATTTATTATTAAGAATTATTAATGGATAAAGTGTAGTGCTACACCCTCAGTTCTTCACTTCAGTATGGACTGGAGAAATAACCTACAGTTTATCATATTTTCAGCCCTAGTGGCCTTCACCAGATTACAACTAGACGTTGATTTTAATTTATCAACTGCATCTATAAATATTTTTGTCGCTCTGTGGGACTCGACATTATATTTGAGCTTCATGGTGGCATTGTTACACTTTACAATGATGAGCACATGATGTTAGCACTGCAGTCTTTTCTAGAAATGACTAATGCTTGACTCTTTCTCTCTCTCTCTCTCTCTCTCTCTCTCTCTTCTTTTTTGTCCATCTGTTTTCACACTTACTTCCGTCTCGTTTTTCTCTACTCACATTGTCGACTATAATTAGTATCTAAAATTATGTGGATGTGGATATTTCCAGAGAAAGTTCGATTCGAGATACCTCTAACATCTCCTTAGGGACCATGTCTTGTGTTCCATTCTCTGTTGCATTAAGCTTCAGGGTCACCTCATAGCATTCTTGAATATCTGAAAATAATGAATAAATATTTACCGTCATATTTTTTTCCGTATTCCGTATTAATTCCACAGTAATGAACCACCGGCATAGGAACTATTCTACACCACATTAAAGACACATATTACTTGTATAACAAGGGATTATATATTGTCATAGTAACAGACACAACAAGAGAAAATTACCAGCCGTGTAAAACGCCACTGCGACTTAGATGTCATAAACAAAGTCATAAACAAAGTCATGGCTCAACCTGTGCATTAGTCTTGCCATTGTACAGATCTATAAATATCTTCCAGCAGCTCCATCCAAATTTCCTGCACATACCGAGTTTAGATGGCAGCAACAGTCACACTCACTTACAGGGAGGCTGCTAATGTGATTCACCGCTGATAACACCATGAAGTACACGGCACATTCCGTAGTAGGAAAATCATCAGTGTCAGTTCTGCCAGTCACACCAGCGCTCAGGGTCCAGCAAAATCGGTGACATTGTCTACCAACTAATGACATCTTAGATTTATATTTATTTACATCGAATTAAGGTCTATAAACAGTCTAACTACTCAGGGAAAACTTTCGGCAAGCAATTCAATTCAGTTACAAAGACCTGAACACTTGCTATTTTTTCTCCACTTAATTTATCGGCTCCTGTCGAGATTCTGCCCACACCTGCTGTTATTTGTTTGTAGGCCCATAATTCTATATTTTTTCTTCGCTAAATATCTTGTAGTATAAACAATTTAAGTATAATTTACTATAAATAATTAAGCAACATTAACTTTATTCCTGACCGCCCCCTACTGTTCTTCTTCTTAGACACGTTTTAGGTCCTTAAATTCAGCAGGCTCACAGTACCAACCGACCTGTCCAGGGTGTCCCCCTCCTGCCTTTCGCCCTTTCAGAGACGGCTGGGATAGACTCCAGCAGATCCCCGTGACCCCGAATTAGGGAATAGCGGGTATAGAAGATGAATGAATGAATGAATTTTTCTATAATTTGCAGTTTGTGTATCAAGAGAATAAAAAATCTAAGATACACTGATGAAACTGATATTTTAGTAGCGGTGGTCGACCTATACTAGCAAACATCCGTCCCTGGTTCTTGTGTAAGACACCAACAATAATTTAATCTAAATGTTAATTAAATTTTTGATTCAAAAATGTATAAATCAAATAAACTTCAGCCAGTTGTATTAAAAAGCAACCCAAATATTATCAACCAGCACAATGCATTTATTTCCGGTCTGAATTGATCAAAGAAGCACAATCAGGTGGAAATCCACCTAATCTGGCAACACTGGCTACAGTTAATTGCACTCAAAATCTCAGACAAATCAGACTGATTGATTCACCAGCAAGCAAACTTCATCAGATCTATTTATTAGATTTCATTTATTTTAGCAGAGCAATAAAAATGACGGTCATTTTTACCCATATGGCCCGATAATTCATTTGTCTGACAAATATCGTGCATCCCTAATTAACACTATAGAAAGTTTGATTAATACAAGATTAAATTAATGGAAATGGTGACTTTGTTATGCTGGTAAAGCAGTTTTGCTGGTTTATCTTCACCTCTGGTGCTTTTAGAGTAAAGAGCCGTGAATATGACCACTATTCTACCATGGAAAACATCCACCCGTATGAGAATGCACCCTTCCAGTCACCAGGCTTACAGCCATTCCATTCCAAATACTCTCGGCTGTTGTACATTCAGCAGATCATTAATTACCCAAGAATATACTGCAATAATCTTTTTTTTCTACTACTGCTCTATACAGTTCTGCTGATACAGCCCACATCACATTAACACCATTTACAATTCTATACCTCTTTCACCATCTGCTAATCTCTTTACCTGGATTTACTTCAGCTAGAAATATTCCCCTTATCCGCAGATACATTTCTCGCCTTTATTCTTTACCTTTCCCGTCATAAGCAAACCATAACACGTGCTCGCTAGTCGTTACCTATAAATACAAAATCCACACACAGATTTAATGACATAGTGTTTGTTGCTGCTCTAGTGTGTTAAAGTGAAACATGCTTTCTTTACTACCCTCATAAATATGCCCCATTACAAAAGTACCTCCCGAAGCATAGCGTTCGCAGCGAGCTAAAAGCAACTCTTAGTGAGCATTTAGATATTTGTGGTATGTGTTTATTTGTGCATGAGCCGGTGTTAGGGGCCGTGTCCATGTCCCCCAGAGGTGCATTAGAAAAGACAGTAGGAGAATGGGGGCTATGTGACTCATCATGGCTGTGTCTATGTAAGTCTGTGTGTGTGTGGGAAGAGAACACTGTGTAGGAGGTAGTTATGTTGCCCGGCTGGCCAGAGTGAGATGAAAGCGAGCGAGAGATAAAAAGAGACAAACTAAAGTAAGTAAACTGCGAGCTAAATGAGCGGGGCTCGCCTCTAAACAAAGCATGATTAAAACATCCAGCATTGTAATGAATAGAAATGTTTAAATGTGTCACAAAGGGACCTTGCGTGTTTAGGAAGGTTCTAAGAGCTGTCTCAGGATATTGTGTAGGCAGTAATGATGTACAACAGCAAAGGAATACACCAAGAATGAATTCAGTCCTAATTGGAACAGAAATGGCAGGAAGTGCCAGCACTGGTGTTTGCGAGCTCTCGTCCCTAATTCTGCCACATTCATCACTAAATGTTTCAGCTGAATGTATTAAATGTGACAAGATCCTGCATATTTTAGCTCCACATACTGTAAGTACACACACATGGAAGTACCTGTTAAACTAGGTACGTGCAATTAAAACCATTCACATTCCCGGACACAAAGCAACACTATGTTTACATTTATGTTCGCCGTATTTATGCAAGTTTAAGTTTGTCATAAAGTAGAACGTACCACCTTAATTTTAACGGCTAAAGTAACTTAAATTATTAAAGCTAGATCTCTTCCATAGAGTGCAAATCTGTAATGCTGACAAAGCTCACCAAGGCACCTCTTATGTGGGAACTGTGTGTGGCATTCCTGTGTGTTTGGTAACAAAGAGATGAGAGTGCCGTTAGGGCAACCTTTGTTTAAAATTGTGCAATCATGCAGGCATTCCATCAGACGTTACAGTCAATCTCCCCACCTCCCACATAGCATGGAGGTTCTGCATTACCATTAGCATTAAAAAAAACATACAACAATGCAGTAAGTTAACTCCCAAAACCTGTTGTAATCTTTCACATCTGTATATTTTCCCAAACAGTCTCGCGGTAGTTGCCGATTAATTTATAGTAAGTGCTAAGTTATATGCTTTAAGCCGAAAAGTTATATTTGTTGAAAAACTCATAGAAAAATACACCATTAAACACATTCTAATGTATTCAGGAGAAAATGTTCACAAAATATTTATTTTAAATTTCATTTATTTTTTTACAAAAGACCAAATAGATTTAAAAATACAAAATTTAAAAGAGTTCAGTAACGAAAAATTAAAAGAGTTTAGTGCAAAGAACTTAAAGACATTAAGTGATAAGAAGTTGATAAGAATTCAGTTTAGAGTTTAAGGACAAAAACTTTAAAAAGTTCAGTGACAAAAAGTTACAAGAGTTTAAGGACAAAAAGGTTATGAGAGCTTAAGGACAAAAGTTACAAGAGTTTAAGGACAAAACATTACAAAAGTTTAAGGACAAAAAGTTAATAAAAGTTAACTGACCAACAGTTATAAGTTCAGTGACAAAAACTTTCAAAAGTTTAGTGACACAAAGTTAAAGAAGTTTAAGGACAAAAACTTAAAAGAGTTCAGTGACAAAAGGTGAAAAAAGTTTAAGGACAAAAAGTTAAAAAGGTTAAATAACTAAAAGTTATGAGTTCAGTAACAAAAATTTAAAAGAGGTCAATGACCAAAAGTTAAAGAAATTCAGTGACAAAAAGTTTATAAAGTTAATTGACTAAAATTTAAAAGAGTTTAAAGACAAAAACTTGAAAGAGTTCATTGACAAAAAGTTAAAAGAGTTTAAGGACAAACATTTTTTAGAAGGTTCAGAGTTTTATGTTTCGACACAAGCATTAGCCAAAACTGGATAAATACAGTTTAAAGTAATAATAATGCCTTATAACATATAATAATAATAATAATAATACTGCATGTATGATTAAAACAGATTAATGATACATTTTACAAAATGATTGCGGTCTGGAAAAATGTATTATAAAACAAACATAACGAAAAAATACCATTAACAGTAAGATCAAATTTCTTTCTTGCTTCCAACATGATAGCAGTCCCAACAGAGTGCTGATTAAAACCACATGTTTCCTACAGACAAACCCAATCTGACCTCCTTCTCTTCTGTGCTTCAAAGACAACTAGAGTGAAAAATACGCTTGTTTCTATTCTCCATGTAAAGAACGTCATGTTACTTTCCGATCCCAATCCAGGCTGTTCCGAATCTGAATACACGATTAGGGTTTTTAAGTTTTAAGGGTAGTTATCTTGTGTGGTTTCTAATTCCAACATTCACTCTCTGCCTATTCTATTATAACTGGTCAAATACAAAACTATCAACAGATACATGAGGAGCAGCAAAGTAGTTTCTATACCCATGTGTGTCTATGATTTTTTTATTTACCTCTCTGGCAAGGAGACAAGGTAAGCATTTAGTCTTTTACAGTCACCTGGGATTTCGAGTGAAGAGAGACCCTGTCCCTATCATCACTACCGCCTCATAGCAACCCAAACTAAAATAACAAAGAGCCATGTTGTTTTTTTCCCCTAATAGGAAAGGTTCGTTGGGGTATAGACTTCATAATTGGAAAAATAAAAATCTATGTGTGGATGGAACTAAATTTAGAGATTTTGTAGATAAATAACTAATTAACTTCTTAGGTCAAGAACAGGAAATTGTATTTTTCCTTATTTGCAGCCAATAATAATAAACAACCGTTTTTAACATTAAATTTAAAAGAAATTTTATTAATCTATTCAAATAATCGAGTTCATTAAGCTGTGCAATAAACAGATTGATATGTTAATCATTCATATGAACACATAATAAAATTATAGAATCAAAATACATAATAAAAATGTTATATAAGTGTGAATACGAATACAGAGTCTGGCTTAGATGATGGAATATTTAGTATTTACATATTAATAATATATAATATAAATAATAATAATTTTATTAGCCTAGATGCAGGCCAAAATAATTTCTATTTGTATTTTGGGCTCATCTTCTAGACTTTACCTTTATTTTAAAGTGAAAAGAATTTTCACTTGAATTTTCACTTTTGTTTTTCTGCCTAAACTGGAAGTGGTGGCTCAGTGGTTAAGGTGTTGGACTGTTAATTAAAAGATCGGGGTTTGATTCCCACCACCACCAAGTCACCACTGTTGGGAGCCTGAGCAAGGCTCTTAACCGCCCATTTGCTTGGTTATATAAAAGAGATTAATGTAAATTGCTCTGGATAAGGACGTCTACCAAATGCTGTAAATGTAAATGTAAACGCAGATTATTTGGCGCTTTCTATTGTCTGTGTGCGAGTCGAGTATTGGGTCACTGAATCTTATCAAGCTTGGGTGATCGATACACACACACACACACACACACAGCCACACACAAGAATGAATACATTTTGAAGCTTTTGTAAATTCATTAATTTACTACAAAATAATTACTAGTTAATTATGGGCTGGGTTTCCCAAAGACAATGATGATCATCTTACCCTCCTAATTAACCCCATCCTAATTATGCACAGCTTTTAGAGAAATCAATCATAAAAACAAACTATATTTGTTTTCTCATGGTGTTAAAGAAATCTTTTTTACTGTTCATGTGACTTAATACGTCGATATTTTAAAGGTGTAAATGTAATGAGGTTACGGGGTTGATGGAATGCTGTGGAACTACAAATACACCTTTTTCTTAACCTATAATGGGTGCCTTGTCACTGATTTGAAGGTATTTTAAGAAGTAGGTTTTAGGGTAATCGAGTGTAGTTATTGTAGGCAGGGTCACAAAAATGCAGTTTTCTAAGTGTTGTAGATAAATTAACCTATTTACTAATGCAATATCAACGGGACACCCAGACTGCAGACCCACCCTGAAAGAATTAGCACGAGCAATGCTTCATGATATGTGTGGACACTTTTATCATACCAGAATAGATTTTTAGGATGATTACATAATAACTCAAATACGGGGTTGAGTCCCACACCAGAACATAGCAAAGAAACAGATCATTGCCAGACAAATAATTTCTTGTATGATTTTCACATGGATTCTCTAAATGTTCTACAGAACGAAAAAGGTTTGCTGTATCCAAAAACTTGATTCACGCAGCAACGTATCTTACCCAACAGAGCCTTAAAGAGCTGGCTGCCAAAGATAGCGGAAACTTTGCCCACACTGGTCTTTAGAGCCTGTTCCTCTGGGCTGGTCAGACTAGCATGATACTGCCTCAGCAGCCCAATCGCCCTCTCTGTATCTGCAAATAGAGGGAAAGAGACTTGGCTATGCTATGCCTGCTTATAGCTTTAGGTTCCAAATGCTGCTCATAATTAAGCTTATAAAGTGGTTAAGGTGTTGGACTGCTAATTAGAAAATCTGGGTTTGATTCCCACCACCACCAAGTTGCCACTGTTGGGCAACTTGAGCAAGATCCTTAACCCCCAATCGCTCAGTTGTATAATAGAGATAAATGTAAAGCGCTCTGGATGTCTAAGGATGTCTGCCAAATGCTGTAAATGTAAATCATCTCGACCTACCATTTAAATCTAACTCACAGTGTGTCAGCTTTTATAACGCAGTGGTCAAAAGGGGCGGGGTCGCCCTGTAACGTCACGAAAAACGGTTCCGCTGTTTTAAATTATAGGTGATGTACAAATCAAAATATTATAGTGTTTTTCAGTGTTCTATTGTTCCTAATATTTAGTTAATGTGTGTTGGTTTAGTGTAAACAGTAAAACAGCAGCTCGAAAATAAAATCTATACTTTATACGCAAAACTACTTTTTTTTAAAAAAGACTAATGCTAAAAGTGCGCAATATTAGAAGAAGAAATCTGTTCGCCACTTGCCGGAACTTCTTCCAACTTTGCAAAAAGTATAAACAAAAAACAAAACAAATAATCAAAAACAAGTTTTATTAAAGGGGAAGTATTTAAACTAAAAGTCACTTATAACCGGTTAGGAAACACATCACACAAGTTTAAAGTGACATTAGACAAAGTTAGCGAAAGAAAACTTACCATTTTTATGGACCATCGTAAATATTCACCGCTCGACAGTAACACAACCCGGAAATAAGAGTTAATATTCCCAAATAAACTCAGTGTTTTCTGTGAGTCAGTTAAACACACACTCTCATGGAACTGTTTCACTTTTAATCTCATAACACACACACACACACGCTCGGGTCGCTTTACGGACACGTAGGTAGGGGCAGAGCTCAGCGCATTCTGTGTATGTGTGTGTGTGTGTAAGAGATGAGGGTGTGTAGTACAGTATGTTGAGACACAGATGATACACATGACTAACCACTTTATCACCCAGATTACAGATTAACGACTAAATGGCAAATCCTGGGGTTTTTGTTTGAAGCACCTAAATTAACTTTTATTGCGAATTTGCAGATTTCAGACACATACCTATGTTTTGCGTTGCTGCTATTATTTACTATCAGTTATTATTTGCACAGGTGATAAAATAGTTAGAGAACAAAAGCCTTTGTGAACATGGGACGCTGCGTTGAGGGTGGAACTTGTTTGTCAGACAGACGGGATGTAGTTTTAGTTGAAAAACAAAACACAGTCGCCATCTAGTGGTGATAGAAGGTGATAAAACTTGTTTGGTCACATGTTCATATTAAAAATATTTATTCATTCATTCATTCATCTTTTATACCCGTTTATTTCCTAATTCGGGGTCACAGGGATCTGCTGGAGTCTATCCCAGCCGTCTCTGAAAGGGAGAAAGGCAGGAGGGACACACCCTGGACAGGTCACCAGTCCATCACAGGACCACACACACACACACACACACTCACTCCTATGGGCAATTTAGAATTACCAATCAATCTAACATACATGTTTTTGGACTGTGGGAGGAAACCGGAGAACCCGGAGTAAACCCACACACTGGGAGAACACGTTAAACAGTAAGTCACCGTGCTGCCTATCAGAAAAACAATGTGTACCAATTATGTTACACATTGAGTTGTCCTTAACCTGCTCCCTGCTCCAGGGCCACCATATCATGTCCTCAGCTTTTTACACTGGTATATACAAAGTAGGGGTTAATTTAAATCACAGTAATGACACGGGTCTATTAATAATACAAAGCATAAACTCAATTATTTCTTAAAAATGTTTAGATTTAAGAATTTCGTTTTAACTAACAGCTGTTTTAGACGAATGTCATTTTATCCGGAGAAACAGATCCGCTGACATTTTCTTTTTGTATATTATGTGTATGAAATCTCTAAAAGAGAAATTGCATAGACTCTTATTTAAAATCTGTGGGGACATCATATTTATTTGCTAAAAGTTTGTCTGTTTCTCTTTTCTGGTTTAGATTCAAAGCTTAGTTTTGTATCCAATTACGCAAATCGAATTAGGAGATTTCATTTTATCAAATACACTGAAAAAATGGTGTTTTACCTATAAAAAATTCTGATAGATGTGAATGTAGAAGTGTGTAAAAATACATAAAATTTTTTAAAAACGAAAGTCAATAGGGGGCGCTGTGGTGCCATCGCCAG
Source organism: Bagarius yarrelli (assembly GCA_005784505.1). Taxonomy (NCBI): domain Eukaryota; kingdom Metazoa; phylum Chordata; class Actinopteri; order Siluriformes; family Sisoridae; genus Bagarius; species Bagarius yarrelli. Next base: position 395,571 of record VCAZ01000088.1, read on the forward strand.
AGGAAAAAAGCTACTTAGTATGTTACCAATATTTATAATAAGATCAAACCAGTTAGTCGCCGTATTCCACTGTTGATTATATTTTCATTTAATAAAAACTAAATGTGTGTTTCGTCAAACGATTTGAATGTGAGCTGTTCAAATTCTTTGAAACAAACCAACAATATTTCTCTTTTTTAATATTATATAATTATATTCAATCTTTATTTTTATTCCTTATTCCTTATGGTACATGCCTGTAATTTATTTAGTTGATGGCATTAATATTATGGCGTTCGTCTCTGAATCCGATTGATATTAATGTCTGAAATCAGATGATAAAAAAATCTGTCAAACATGGTGTAATTATATTACCTTAAATATATTATTTTAAATGATATTATTGTATGTAAATTGTAATGTATTTTTAAATCTGTCATATTTATTGAAGCTCTGACTCTATGACTAATATATAAATATCTAATATATAATATTTTGCATGTGGACGCAGGCTTTTTATTTGAGCTGTTAATATATAATAATTTTGAAATTAAATATTTTATCTTTAATTGTTTTTACCCATTTTGACACTTGACAGATGTCACTTAATGTATATTAATTCTGTTTATTTCACTAAAAGACAAATAAACATACAACATCTAATACAAAAGTAATAAACTCTTTACATTCATAAAACGTTTTTGTTGCATGTGTTCTGTAAACAATGTAAAAATATATAGTGACTTTTACAAAGTTAATGACAAAAGTTTTAGTTATAAAGCAACAGCAAAATGATCAATATTTTAATTATTGTAATTTAAAACAAATAGAAAAAATAGAATAGTTCTGAACAATAATTATATTATAATTCATAAATTATTGATAGCATATTATTAATATTATAATAATATACATTCATTCTTCTTCTATACCTGCTTATTCTCTAATTCGGGGTCACAGGGATCTGCTGGAGTCTATCCCAGCCGTCTCTAAAAAGGGTGAAAGGCAGGAGGGGGGACACCCTGGACAGGTCACCAGTCCATCACAGGGACACACACATTCACACTCACTCCTATGGGTAATTTAGAATCACTAATCAATCTAACATACATGTTTTTGGACTGTGGGGGGAAACCGGAGAACCCGGAGTAAACCCACACAAGCACAGGGAGAACATGCAAACTCCACACAGAAAGACCCCTGCAGGGGAATCGAACTCGGGACCTTCTTACTGTGAGGCAATAGTGGTAAACACTAAGCCACTGTGTGGCCCCCAATAATAATATTAAAAAATTAAAAATTTATTAAAAAATCTAATTTCCCAGCATAAACTTGTATTATGTACTTCAGAAACAGAACAATAGATATAATGAATATATATATATATCTATATATCTATATATATAGATATATATAGATATATCTATATATCGATATATCTATATATATATATATAATATATATATAGATATATATATATATATATATAGTATATCATATATAGATATATCTATATATATATATATATATATAGATATATATATATATCTATATATCTATATATATATATATAGATATCTATATATCTATCTATATATATAGATATCTATATATATCTATATATATTATATAGATATATATATATATCTATATATATCTATATATATAGATATATAGATATCTATATCTATAGATATATCTATATATATATATATATATATAGATATCTATAGATATATATATATATATATAGATATCTATATATATATATACAAATACAATAACAGGTAATACTATGGAAAAATTCTATCTTTATGACACAAAACACAATGAGTGTTTTAGCAAAGCCCTAAACAAGGTTTAGAAGGTCAGACCCAAAGCTCATTACAGCCTTTTCCAGCAGGTGGTGATATAGCTCAAGTAATTCTAGGCTTTTCCATACCTCCTACTTTTATTCTGAAATGAATTGGCATGGTCCTTGTGTATCTATTTAAGTTTTTCTCCATGAACTCTGGTTTCCTCCAAACTTCTCTAAAACGATTTTGAGCTGTACACGAGTGTGAATGTGTCAACATGGTGCTTCGCTGGTCTAGTGTCCCATCTAAAATGTATTTTTGCCTTATCTTTAAAGTTCCACATGCAGTCCTTTTTTATTTAGTTTTTTTGTCTCAACAATAAAATACATTAAAATAAATGCCTAATATAATCGAAACAACTTAAGTTTTTAAAAGTGCTTGGATTCATTTCACTTTTTCAGTATTTATCCACCTGAATGCGTTATCTCAAAGTATTTTGTAGTGTGGATGGATAAAGGTGTGAAATGCAGGTGAGTAATTTAGAAAGTGGCAGAAAGAAAACAATAGTGTTATCACTTAGATTAAAATCATTTTGTCCATGCAAACTAAATAACATAAATCTGGTCCCTTCCTGGTAGAACAGAAAAACACACATACACTATAATCAGGCGATCTCTGGTTTGAATAGTGACAAGGCCGCAGATTTCTGTGACTTGTACTTACTGAAGCAAAACGTTTACATTTCTGGCATTTGGTAAACACCCTTATTCAGAACGAGTTACATTGGTGGTTAAGGGCCTTGCTCAAGGGCCCAGCAGTGGTAATTTGGTAGTCCTGGGAACGCAAACCTACAATCTTCTAGTTATTAGACCAACAACTAAACCACCGAGTTACCACTTCCATTAAACAACCTCCCCCCGTCGAACACAATAACGAAAAGCATGTGAGCACTTTCACATAGACTGCAGCACGGACGTCCATAAATAGATAGATTTGGATGATTCATGTGTCCTGAAAGAAGGTTAGGTTAGTATTTCAGTGTTTAGACAGGAGGGTAGAAATTTGGATGAGAAATAAGTTTTAAAAAACTACAAAATTAGTTTCTGATGAGTCAATGATTAATAATAAAGAATTTCGTTCAAATCATTTTATCACATTTCCGGTAATAAAACACACGAATCACGATAAAAACAACCACATAGCAAGTCCATTTATTAGTTCAAAAAGTTTTAGGACGAATGCAGGTATATCAAATTTACAACTGATTTGTATGTACATTAATTTCGTAAGTGCATTCCTCTAAATCCAGTGCATTATACGCAAGAAGATTAATGATATACAAACTATAATACTTCAATCTCAAGTAAACATTACAGACCAAAAAAGCGGCACCAAGTTATTGTTTGAATAAACGTACCTGTAATAACGTAATTAATATGAAAAAAGTAAGAAAAATATGTTCAATTCTCATATTATTATTTTATTCTTATTTAAATGTTATAATTTATTTCAGAAGGCAACAAATTTAGATTTCATTCATATTTTTAATCTGGCTCTATGATCAGATCAAAAATTGTTAAACTGCCCTTTCCCTGAACACTGATACTGTTTAAATGAGAAATAATATTGAAAAAAAATAGGCAAGAGAAAGACTTACATTTACAGCATTTAGCAGACGTCCTTATTCAGATTTACTTACATTTATCCCTTTCATACAACTGAGCAATTGGAAGTTAAGGGCCTTTGCTCAGGGGCCCAGCAGTGTCAATTTGCTGTTGCTGGGAATCAAACTGCTAATTGGAAGATCAGGATTTAACACCATTTCTTGTTACAAAACAGCTTAAAACTGTTAGTCTGCTGGACAGAAATAGCGCCGATGTATCGTACACGTAATTTTGTTCTTTAGCCCAGTGGTATCTGAAATGTACTCTAATCAGATTCATATGGTCACTCCAACCAAAACATAGTGATAGACATAATTATAATCTGTGCAAATCTTTAAACCTACAATTTAGACCAAGACTCGACTTTAAAACATAAACTTGAATTTACGAGACATCTAATTATACAAGTTATAAAACAAGACTACTGTACTATAAACTCTGCGAGACAAAGAATATATCACATTCTCTTAAAATGAGGTTAAATTCTTTTGGCAAGTCCAATGAGAAAAAGCTGCAATGCAAAATTGTTTTGTATATTTATTATGAACCAGATGCAATATATATATATATATATATATATATATAGATATATATATATATATATATATATAGAACGGCTGATCTTGTGGACAAAAAATTGTCAAAGACACCTAGAATTAAAAATAAACATGACATATAGTTTGTGAGTCTTGTATTCTCTTATTATCAAAGTACTCGTCATTATTATTGTAGCATTAACCTGATGCCATTATGTAGACCTGAACCATCTACCAACCCCTGGGGGAGCCATGATTTTATAAAAAAAAACAAGATAAATGATTTTTATTAGTATCAAACAACTTAAACGAGCTGGGGTGTACAGATGTGTTCATTTATCATCTTATCAAATCATACGGCTGCAGCAAAATGCATTAAATTATGCAGATGCAGGTCAAGTTTTCACATAAGAAATGTAAACTCTGGATCTTTAACCATGGCACTGATGATGGTTGAAGTCAAGCTGAAAAGTTTTGAAACTCTTCAAGGATTTTCATGTACAAATTCTTAAAAGTTTACCCAAAATGCCAAAAACCAAAGAAAAAAACGTGTGTTTGCAGGCTGAAACAACTTTAAACAGGTTTAGGTGAATGATCAGACTGGACTGAGCTGACAAAAAAAATAACTCAAAAAGGTAGTCGAATGTAAGCAAAAAACTTTCAGCTTGCAGAAGATATTACGAAGGATAAGACGAAGGATTAACAGCAGAAACGGCTGAACTGTGAAGAATCAGAGTCTCCCCAAACTAGACACTTTAAAAATGGCCTGGTCTTTTTTCTGAGTCTGTGCGAGAGGTATTTGAGTTATTATATCTTATCATATTTCAGCATGAACCAATCTGGACATTTGTCTCTGATCTTTTTTAATCAACGGGTTATTACTACCAACAATGTTGCTTTCTCAAATATTTAACAGTATTTATTTGTGTGTGAAACTGTCAGAAGATTAAAACACTTAAACCACCTTATCGCATACCAAAGGAGTCACCAAGAAACTATTTCTACATTGTGATACTTTATGTGATAAATAACATTAACACTTGACCTGAATATGCATTTTTGATGCACTGGGTTTCTGCCACTTAAGTGACTCAATAACTACTGCATAAATAACCAGAAGTTTCTATTAAAGAGGACAGATTACCATGACAGCATACTGTTTTTTGCAATGTTTGTCTCACAGATGGGCAATGTTTGTCTCAGTTTGTCTCAGGAGGTTTCTTCAGTGAACTTACTGAACAGAAATTAAAGTAGGGGGACGGTTCGTTCTGATTCCAGGACAAAAATCTGGTTTCTTGCTTTCCTACACGTAAAAAAATTAAACATATTGTTTCATTAAATTAGTTTTCTTATTGAACACATCGAAAGATCTGGAAACACAACCATTTACATTCCAACATTTAGGTTTAACGTTGGTTGGTTTAATTTATAAATAACTAAAATAGCAATAAAAGCAATAAACCCGACCAATTAACTAATTAAAAATGTAATAAAGTGAAATGTACTTACCCCTGTACAAAAAACAGGACAAAAATCACCAGCAATGACACAACATCAGCAGTGATCCATATAATTGTGTACACATGAGGAGGCTGAGGAGTTTTACACACACACACACACACACACACACACACACACACACACACACACACACACACACACACACACTGGTTAGCTGTTCTTGTGGGGAATCTCCTAACCCCTAACCCTAACCCCTAACCTCTAACCCCTATCCCCTATCCCCTAACCAGAAACTATCTGCATTTTCACTTTTTCAAAAAATCCCAATCTGTGTAATTTAGAAGCGTTTGTATTCATGAGGACCTCAATTTTGGTCCCCACCTAGACACGAGTTCCCATGAGGCCGTGTGTATTCAGGTTTATGTCCCCACCAGGATGTATAAACCCGTACACACACACAGAGTATAATTAAAGCATACTTTACAGAAAGTACTGTACCTCTTGCATAACGTTTTTGGATTTCATTCTAAAACGAATTAAACTTTGACATGAATTTGACATGAGAACATAAAGTAAAACAGGCAAACTGAAATTTACCAGATACCAGTCGGGCCGAGACATGTCTTTGAGGAGGTGGCATGTGTTGGTGGTCACTGAGCTGGCTCCGGAACACCACAGTAACGAGAAAAGCCAGCGTTCGTTCACTCCCCACATGTTGATTGACGCGTTAAATGACATTTCCCTTGAATGACAACAGAAACAAGCTTAATCCACATTTTTCCCATAACCAAGTTTTCACCTTAAAGAATTTGGTATGTTTAAGCAAGAGATTTTCTCACATTTTCTCACAATTGTAACAAATTTAGTTAAAATATATAATAAATTAAATTCACACTCAACAAAATACAGCAGTATATAATTCCTAATATCATTTAAGCCGTATAACCTTTATAGAACTTCCTCATGTTTAACTCAAGCCAACATTCTGGGACCTTGTATTATCATGTCTGTACTTGCCACAAATAGTGTGCAAACGCCTTTTATACACACCTAATCTCCTCGGTAGTCATTGCATTGTATTTTACATTAAGATATTGCCCATTTTCGAGTTTCATTACAGATTTGTTGCTGAACACCTGGCGGAACCCTGGAGCCTGCTTCTTAACATGCGCCCTACACTTCGGAGGGAGCCACCATATCTGAAAGACAGATTACAGAGTCGACGAAAATTTGATTTTGGCATGTGAAAGGGCGTGACAACCTGAACAAGGACTGTCAGAACTAGGTTGGTCACCAGACCAGCTAGCTATGAATGAATGTAATGCAGCTCTTACCAAATTGTGTGAGATGCTAGAATTCAGTATGGTATTAATTATGATACTGCAGTCATCCTTATCATCGTCATTCTTCAAATCGAACATAAGAGACGTGTTGTGTTCTTTTGCCAACTCGAGAAGTTGTTCAAGGGATGGGATTTTCTGTCTACCAGCAAGAGCTTTGTCGTTCTCCGAAAGAAAACCCATTGACCAAAATGGGTTTGTCTGCACAAACAGAACGTTTGCTTACTTATTAAAAAAAAAAATGTTAAGGAAAAAGCGAAATTCATGGTTTGTTACACTTTTGTGTGAGAATTTTTCATTTATTACCTTAATAAACCATTCACCAGCATTTAACTTCTGTAGCTCTTCCCATGTAAAGTCACTGCTACTGTTATACGTTCGATTGGGGAATACATCATCTATGTTTGTGGTCCTCCGCAGAAACTTTTTACCAACATCGTGCATGAGAAAAGGAACCCCGTCCTTGCTGAAGAAAGATACGAGTTTAAAGTATAGTCCAGAAGCGACACAAATAGTATGAATGTTTTGGGCAGTTGTTAAGTTGTGCCGTAAAGTTAAAAAGCTTCTCAATGTAGCAGTGTTAATATATTTTTTTTTATCAGTTAACAAAATGAACAGAGAACTAATCCAAATCCAATCAATATTTGGTGTGATCATACTTTGCCTGCAAACCAGTATTGCTCTAGAGACACTTGCACACAGTTTTCAGAACCACAGGAAGGAACCCAGCAGATAGTTAAATAACTAACTAACTAATTTCTCTTACTCTGTATGTAATCCCAGACAGATTTAAATTATCTTTCAGGGCTCTGTGGGGGCAAAACCATTGATTCCAGTACTTTCTTTGTCCCATTCTTACTCTTAAGCCCTACCCCTTTCTCCTACTTCTCTGTTTCGCCTGTTCATTTGAAAGAGTAGGAGTGTCTTGTTTCTATTTTGGTTGAAAGTGTGGGGGTAGAAAGAAGAACCAGATACCCCTTCAAACAAAGATTTTTTAGGACCAAACTTCAATCGTAATAGTATGACAAAATTTCCAGTCAATGCTTTGTTTATATTTTATCATCATGTTCCTCAAAGAAGAAGTTCACTAACATTACACTGCTGTACTATAGTTCCACAACATTTTTGTTTCACTTGACTGAAAATCCCGTTAGAAATAAAAGTCTAATGGCAGGAAATTATCTTTTTACTAAACATATGATGATGTATATTGGTGTAGTTGTAGTGTCTCATTTCTTAGAGAAATTTTTTCATTTGTACCCCTTGTCACTCTGTTGAAGGGCCAGAAAGAAGAGGGTAAGGATAGGGGCCTAAATCTGCAAGTCTATTTGTAGAAATACAGTCCCAATCTTAAAAAGAACCTCCACCATGCTTTATTAGCATTATTGTACTAAACTTCAACAATTCTGTGAAAACACTGCCTTCTGCTACACCAAAACTCTTGACTCATCAGCACCTGCTGACATTTTTATACATTCAGTTTCTGTTCTCATGCATAGTTTTGTCACTTAGCTTTCGTTTCCATGCCAGGCTGTCCAGACTTGACTGTACAGTAGATGGTATTCCGTTAGTTTGTTGCGATTAACACTTGTGGGAAGAAAACTTGATGTACCTACTGTCCTAAAACAGTTTGAACAGCACATCTCAAAACTCTTGCTAATGCAGTGTAACTTCCCTGTGCTGTGGGGTATGACCTATAACAGGAAACACTTTTTCACTACCTCGCCTCAGTAGCAAAGTTTGGCTCTGTTCCAAAACCCACACTTGCACTCTTATGCCCCTCACTTGTGAGAGGTACTAGTGTGTACGGTGCCCCAATTCGCTATTGAGCTATTCCGCCCTGCTCTATTTTGCCCTTAATGCACACTTTCTGTAATTGTGGGTCCATGTGGACTTCATTAAAGGATTGTTACCCAGAATTTATTTGGTGGTGTAACGTTTCAAACCAATAGAAGGATAAAAAAGTAAAAAAAAGAGTGGTTTTGACAGACTTTTGAGAAATGTGTGACAAAAATAGGAAACACTTGTTTCCTTGTGCACTTATCAACTACATTTCTAAAACTACACGTTGGGAAAGAACCTCACCCTTGATAGATCATTGTTTCTGTTTCAGTTACTGTGTTACAACCTACACGTATAAAAATTAATGATCATTGGCACCTGCTTGGCCTTACTGTTAATCATACACCTGCAGTGATCCAATAAAAACCCTGGGTTTGTGCAGGTGTAAGAACTGAAGCCACACCAACTATTGATTTTATTTAAATCATTTGTTCACAAACTTTTCATTTTGTAAATTGGTTAAAAACAAGTTAAATCTATATAAATATTAGCATTCTTGAATTTACAGCATTTCTTTACACCTGCCTAAAATGTCTGGACAATGCACGTCACTAAGTTATGATATACCTGAGCTGCACGTCTGTCTCAAAAGCTGCCACGTTGCACTCAGCACTCTTATTAAAGGACATGATGGTGTTTTCTGGAGCCAACTGGATGCGGTACAGATTTTTAAAGAAGAGACATACAACATATATTCGCATAAATGATTAATTCCATTGATTTTAAATATATTTATCTCATCATTAATCCCATTACTTTTTCCCAGTAAAAAAAATCTCCGGTACGAAGAATACTCTCATATGAAATAGTAAGCTAATAAAATAATAACGTTGTGTTACCAGCACACATTCTGGGAATTATGCCAAATAAGAAAAAAAAACCAATCATTTTTAAACTGGCAGTGGTTAAAAAAAAAGTTGACACACCAGAATAACTTACATGAGCTATTAGAACAGAAGCATTATTTTCAAGAAGCCTGTCAGGCATAGGCAGGTATAATATTGTAAAAATGAATTCAACACCACATCAATCAACATTTTCGAAAAGCTGCACTTACCACAGGTGCACCACGGTGGCCCACGAGATGGGGTTTGGGGGGAAGAGTGTCAGTCAGACATGGACTACGAATCAATAAAGGACTGAGATAAACCATCAGGAGCACTGCCATGAATACGGTTATTATTGAAATCTTGGAAGCTGCAAACATGAAGACAATTAATACAATGTTCAGATACATTTATAAAAAGAGAGTGTTTAAATACATCTATAAAAAAAGAGTGTTTAGATACACCTATAAAAGAGTGTTCAGATACACCTATAAAAGAGTGTTCAGATACACCTATATAAAAAGAGTGTTTAGATACTTCTACAAAAAAATGAGTTTAGATACATCTATAAAAAAGTGTCCAGATACATCTATCAGAAAAGAGTGTTTAGATACAGCTATAATACATTTGTGGTAATTATACAAAAATGCTATACTAAATAAAATACAACACAGGATGCTGTAATTAACACAGCTACAGCAATTAAAACTGATAACGGGTGTGTTCGATTTATGGAGTGTGAATAATCAAGGATTGACTATAATTAGTCATACTGAGGGACTTAGAATAAAATTCTGCTTAGGACCTCCCTAAAGGCTCTAAGACCCTAACAGAAACTACAATTTATTGTTATTATTTACAAATTATTGATAAACAACATGCATGCAAACCGTATTGCTAATACTATCAACTGAAAACAATAGAAAAACTCAAAACTTGACATCAAGACATTCATGTTTGTAGATTATTTTGAGTGAATGATGAAGGTCGTACTAACCAGATCGCCGAGCTCTGTAGTAGCTCTGGAACACAACCCAGCTGATGATAGTTAAAGCCACAACAGCGCCCAGATGCAGAAAAGGAGCTGTTGCCTGTACAGGGACAGTGATGGAACATGATGTTTCAGTATACAGTGATGTGCAATAAAATGCTGTTATGTGTTAAATGAAGAAAGTGATGCGAAAAGCACGGTGGTTAAGTGGTAGCACAGTGGTTAAGTAAAAGCACGGTGGTTAAGTGGTAGCACAGTGGTAAAGGTGTTATATTTTCAGCTGTTCATTGATGAGACTCGAAGCACTTTTGTACATTGCTCTGGATAGAAGCATCTGCTAAATAAACTGTAAATATGATGAAAACTATAACAACTCCCTTTTAAAAATATCAATATTTTTAATAACAGTTTTTATAAATGTTATTTGTCATCACAAAATATTGTTGTTCGAAATGTGGTCCAGTACCTATTATGTTACCATTCTGTTATTTAATAATAAACATCATATAATTTTCTTCTGAAAGTCTCTATATTAGGCATTCTCATTAAGATAAATACAGTATACACATATACACACAAAGACACACACTTTCGTTATGCACCTGCAGTGATAAGTGGATAGTCCACCATTCATACTTCCAACGAAAGATCATTCCACCTACACCCAGCACGACTATAACCAGACCCACCATCAGAAACACCTACATCAGAGAAAAACAATCATTAATAATCCAACTTATTTAAACTTTTAGTTTCATTTTTTCTGTCGAGACTAAAAAAAAAATTTACACTACATCTGAGTAAAATAAATAAAACCTTATGTATCCAGTGTAAAGCCAATGGTTCCTTCAAGGAAATATGGACCAGTGAAAACACCTGAAACAAAACCTTTTATTACAACAAATAAAAAGGGGGAAACCCCTTTTCTGTAAACCCAAATCTGTGCTCTATTCTCACCAGGAACAGAAGGCAGTAAGAGGCCAATACTGCAGACAGGATCACAGAAATCATGTACCAGTTCACCCAAATACTGAGGGCCTTAAAGGCCTCCCTGTTCAAATAAAGTCATACACAAATAATCAGCTGCCAAGTGAGATATAATCGGATTTGTATTAGATAAAAAAAAAAATTGACATTGGATGAGCTATTTGTCATGTGTGTGTATGTGTGTATTTGTGTGTGTGTTTGTCTTTACCAGTTGACGTCATTGTGGTCATTATAAGCAATGAAACAGATATACATCCATCCCAAGCTCAGAATGGACACCACAGAGAAAAAGCTAAACCAGCAGCATTCACACTGTAAAAAAAAGGACAAGGGACAGAACAAAGTAGATTCAAGTTTCTACACGATTCCGACTTGCACCCGTTCCAATTTACTGTCAAACATAATCATCATCATACCTGCCGAACAGGTCAACACTAATTTCCCAGACAAACAAACACATCAATCTTTCATCTTATATCTGGTTCCAAATCAGTTCACATGAATCAGGACTACTTAATGGATCAGTAAAAGTGCAAATACTGCAGTACAGGAACCATTTTTCGAAGAAATCTTCACTTCCTGACTGGTTATGCTCTAGAAATCAAATACATTCACTGTTTGCTGTTTAAAATTCTATGTAATAATTTTTCATTGAAACGCAAAAAAGAATAAAATTGCTGAACCTTGGTTCAAATGTAGCTTTCAAAAATACTCTCATCATTATTGTGTAGATGTTCAAAGTGAGTTTGGACGGATCCTCGTGTTCTCATGTTGAGTTCCAATCAATTTTAAATGATGGATTGATGAGACGTCACATGTTAATTTCGGCTTTTACCAGCTTTTAACCATAACACACATCGGTTTAGAGACTGCTGAATACATCCCTAATTAAGCTTTATTCACAAAAAAATACATGCCCCATCCTTTAGTAATCAGGCATCCAATTAACACACTTTTCATCAGGAGTAAATCGCGTGTCCAAGAGCAATGCAGTGGGTTAAAAAAGAAAACACAATTAAGTCCTCATTAAGCGAGTATTCAGAAAAATAGAAAACTAAACAAAAGGATGGGTGCTTACTTTTTGTTTGCTTTCTCTCGAACGCTTCCAAGAGCAACTGTAGATCCCTCTGAGGCAGGTCCTGAAGATGCCGTCTCTCGAATGCATTTTGTCTTCTTCAGAAATTCACACACACAGCATAACAGGTGAATAAAAGCTTCTTCCAAAGCTGAGATTAAGTGTGTGACTCACAGGCTGCATGGGGAAAAAAACGAGAAACCTGAAACACACCTCATATTAATTAAGTTGATGTCAGGTGCATATAGGGTTGGGCTTTTTAAGAGGATCAACAGGCAGCAAACATGTTAAACATCGATTATAAATTACAGATCACACACAATTTTTTTTTAATCAAGTTTACAAAAGTAGACCAGGGTAAGATACAAACATCTACACTGTCACATGTACCAATCTTAAAAAAAGAAAGCAGAATTCTGTAACATTAATTCCAGGAAGTTTATAATATATAAAATTTATTACTGGAAAGTATTTTATAGCCAGAAAGCAGCAAAAAGAAACAGACTGTGAAATACACACAGAATTCTGGCAATTACGCTGGCTTACATTTTATGTAGGTGTAAGTTTTATTTACATTATTTTTATTTATATACAATAAAATTTGACAATACTGTGGCCAACTTGTGTACGATTTAAAGCTGCTGGCAAGCCTTTGTTAAACCTGGTCTCATAGAACCAAAGCAAAGTAATTAACCTGTCAGTATAGGACCTTCCCTATTATCTAGAGCTTTTCTTCTAAACCAAAAGAGAATTCACAGTCAAAATAAGACAGTCCTTTCACCTCACGACTCCTGATCCGACTGACAAGATTTTTATTTTTTTTAAAAAACCTCAATAAAACACAAAAAGCACGATCTATGGAAAAAAATTATAACCTAAAAGGTAAAAAAAGTTACTATAAACATACTATAAACTCAGCATTCATAAATAAATGTTTTTCCACATGTTCCTGATTGTTACATGAGCAGTAAACACTAAAACTGAGAGCCTACCTCACAGATCATATAACCAGACACTTTCCACCTAAGGGTGTCATTTTCTGCCAAGAGTGTATAAATAATTTGATGAAGGTCATTCAAATAAATAGTCTGGCATAATCCTAGTCTTAACATTACGCTATACTGTGAATGATGCTTTAAGCAAAGAAAATGTTACCAGTTATAACATGTTGAATGTGCTACAAGAGTATTAAAAAAATGAATGCATAACTCAGGGGAGCAAACAGTATTTGTAAAACTGCTGGTAGGTATGGGTTCCTCAATGTTCACGCTTCTATGCAAACTTCTGCACTCATTTTTATAAAACATAGGGGCTCTGGGTGCAACAGTATTTATTTAAAAATCACTGTGCCAAAATCAGCAGCATAAACTTACACATTTAAAGTACTTCATCCATTTATCCCTTCATCCATCCATCCATCCATGCATGCACTCCTTATCAGAGTCATGGGAATCTGCTGGAGTTTATTCCAGTTGTCACTGGGTGAAAGGCAGGGTTACACCCTGGACAGGGGTGCACCCTGGACATCAAACAACTACACACACACACACACACACACACACACACAGTCACTTCTATGGGCAATTTAGAATCACCAGTCAATCTAATGTACATGTTTTTGGACTGTGGGAGGAAACTGGAGAACCCGGAGTAAACACACACAAGCACAGAAAGAACATGCAAATTCCACATAGAAAGACTCCTGCAGAGGATATAAATCTGGAACCTTCTGTGAGGGAACAGTGATGAACACTAAGCTACCGTGCAGCCCCATATTTATAAAAAATATTATTTAAATTATCCAGTTGGAAATGCAGACAGTTTCGTTTTAGATAAAGAACTATATTTATATATAAGATTCCTTGCTTTTAAATGTCCATCGGATAGTACGGCATTGAGATAACATTCCTTTTAATGCATTAATGTTTGTAAATAGCTCATTGCTATAAAATTTGAAATCAATTTGCAGTCTCTATGTTTTGCTTTATACACAGGAACGCCATCTTATGCACACAGATGCACAAACCTGCTTCTGGATCTTTCGGATTCCACATTTCTTCCTAACTTCATCTTGACTATCTACTGAAAGTTTTGCTTCCTCTGGAACCCATGAAATTCAGCCTGTTGTCATAACTATTGATGCTGCTCTAAAGTGCAGCACAACACATGTCATTGAAAAGCCTATATGCCCACACACAAGTTTATAGAGGCCCATAATTGGCTCATACTGCTGTGACAATGACAGGGAATAGACAGAATGCCATCTTTGTCACCCAGAGAGCACAGCTATTTTAAACTTAGACCACAAGGAAAAGGAAAGAAATTAACTTAAGAAAAGGATGAATATGTGTGAAAACACTTTATTATTGTGGTCTTATATAAAAAACTTTAGCTACAGTAATTAGAGGTACAGTAACTGCAGTCTGCTAGAGCACAACATCTGGACATCTGATTATCAGAGCAATATGTCTTTCCTGGACCAGTGGATATTTTCCTAGACAGCTTATTAGAAGAGGCAGAAAACGACCACTGTGGAAAAGTTACTGCACTCAACTCACTCATAGTTTGCATACTTTCCCTGGGAGTGTTATTGTCATTCACCCAGCAGTAATTTTTACACTTTACCGTTTGAATGAACATTTACCGCATGCACAGGTTTTATTCATAAACTATAACTGCACAGTTGGAATTCATATTTTTCTTCCTGCTTGAGACATTAAGCCATGCAGGCTGTTATGAAGTCTGTCTTTTGTGCAAAGTTTTGAGTGGGAAGCTCTCTACCAAGAAACGTCTAAGGTGATCTCAACATACTAACCTTGTCACAGAGGTCAATTCTAAGAGGTTAAAAGCCTGCAACCATGATGTCTTCGCTTTTCTGGATCTTTAATTGATCCTGGCTGCAGACATACGTGCAGATTTATAAAGCACAGTAAGTCTACAGTTCTTTACACAAACTCACTGGTGAGACTAAACGGCTGCAATTAATACACAGTTTATTCACATATCTGGAGTTAAACTCATAATCAGGGGACACCGATAGCAACTTTGAGCCCTATGAAAGAATATAAGGTTGAGCCCCCTGTCACACTTATTCCACACTGTTACTATTAATATAAGTCAAGTCCTCTTTATTTATCTAGCGCTTTTTAACACTAGAGTTTGTGTCAAAGCAGCTTTACAGGATCAAATCAAATAAGACAACACTCACTAAAAACTGTTTAACTCGTATCTGTAAATCAGGAAAGTGGTGGCTTAGTTGTATAAAAATAAATAATGATAAGTCGCTCTGGATAAATGAAAGATAAATGTTAATTAAGAGGCCCCAACTAAGCAAGCCAGGGCACTGACAGTGACAAGGACCCAAAACCCCACAAATAAAACAGATCTTTGGGTGGTCCCCCAAAGTGTGTGGGCCCTTAAAATCGAACTAACATCACTCCAAACCCCATGACACTCCTGTTCATGACACTCTGGGTACATTTTCAATACAAACCAATCAACTTACTACCTGCACATATTCTCTACTGCCAAACTATGTTTTTTTTAATATCACTAGTAAAGGTAGTTAAACACTGGTTAAACTGAACAAAGTGTTTTAATGAGTGTTCATTGTTGATTCTGTAAAGCTGACACAATCTTTATAGCTAAAAAGTGCTATAGAAATAAGGGGACTTTACTCAACCAGTGTAAATCTTCTAATTCAAAATGTAAAATCAAGTTTAAATTCTACATTATACACGCATGCATGGACATATGCATAAAAAAAACACAAATGCAAGTAATCGAAGATATTTGACAAACAGTGTTAGTTTTTTTCTGTGTGATTTCTGCATTTTATTCCTCTTTGAATTGTTAAACTTTTATGCAAACTGAAACCAGTATTAAAACTAGTTGAACAAGTTGACTAGGATCTGGCATCACATCTAGCAGGCAGCATGTTTCTTATTTATTTTAACTAAAGATGAATGAATGAGTGGGTAAATGAATGTAGTGAATGGATGGATAAATGAATGAATGCATGGATGGATGGATGGATGGATGGATGGATGGATGGAGGGATGGAGGGAGGGATGGATTGATGTACACTGAATGATACAGACTGGTGTGAAGTTTTGAATTTCTCTGTTCCACCTCTGATTAACTGGGTATGTGTGTCTCTGTATTAGTATTACTGTCCCGAACGGAGTCATCTTTTCAAAAGTGTTTTAAAGAAAAGCGATCAGAATAATATCGATCAAAAAACGAATCAGTTCACCTTTTAACAATCTCGATTAAACGCATATCGATCGCAAAAACAGACCAGAATCTCTTACCTGAACACGGCATCTAGAAAGAGGTAAACTTCGCTAACATGCCTTAACACTCCAGCACCCATCAACCTCATGCCTATCTCTCTCTCTCACACACACTCATACACACACAAAGAAGAAAGTTGCGCGCGCACTCACTCTTGGTAACTTTTCTTTGCGGCGCGTCGGGTGCTGAATACTAATGAAAAGTGATTATATTCCCTCAGGGTTGGAAGGCAACTTAGAGAAACCCAGTGTTAAAGAATAAAAGAGGGGTTTAAAACGAAATTTAAAACGTCCTGCGACGTGATTTGCAAGTTTGGAAACGTATCAAGAATTTTGTTTAATTCTGTTGTTACATCATTATCAGTGTTGGGGAGTAACGCGTTACATGTAACAAAATAAATGTAACAGCTATTCGTTACAGGTAATTTAAAATAAGTAGCAACTTTTTGTATTTTATGTCAAATATTACAAATACGATTACATCGAAATATTTTTTTTGTGTTTTTTTTAAACCCTAAGATATGACAAATAATATTAATTTGTTTTTTTTTTTTCCCCCCTCCTGCTAAAGCCGTTTTTTAAAGCGGTTTTTGATTGGTTCTCTGGTTTGAATTCGATTCACAGCCCGTCTACCAATTACATGGATTTATGTTGCAAGGAAGAATAACACCTGTCTGGCATAAATGTTTAAAAATGTTTTAGTTGAAAATATCACGTTAGAAATATAAAAGTAATCAGATGTGATCAGTTATTTTACTTTTATAAAGTAATTGAAATGTTACACTACTTACACAACATTTTAAATATTTGTAATCTGTAATCTATTACATTGCAGCAGTAACCTTCCCAACACTTAATATTATACTGCACATATTAAGTAGTAAAAAGGAAAAAAAATGCCCATCCCAACCTAGATTTTCTAATTCTATATTTGTTGATTGTTATGTACAGTTTAATGTGTAAATTTCAAAACAATGCAAACACTTTTCCATCTTCTTTAGAGCTCTTCCATCTCCATATTTAATGAAGATCCAGAACCAGGAACAATCCATCATCGGGCTCTATACAAACATCCAACCTACTGCCTTATTTTGTTTAGGTATCATTAAACCCCAAATCCCTACAGGCATAGTAAGAACATTCACAGGAATGATCCAGGGAGGCTGGAGTTACCTGCCGTGCCACGTTCCCTGCCTCAAGACACAAATTCAGCAAGGTGGTAGATCTTCAGAAATAATCTTGGCCCAGCCACAAAAGACTGTGCTTTGTAGCAAAAGGTCCTAGTGAAATCCCATGCATGGGATCCTCACTGAAAAGAAAACAGGATTCCCGGGAATCTACAATAGATGTTTGTGAGTTACTCCAGATCCATCCTATTTTCTCCAAAATGTTATGTTGTAAGAAGTAGTCCTGTGTATGTATGTCCCTGTGCATCACTATAAATGTTACTGCATAGCTTTGTTAGCTCATTGTTTTCTTAAAAAAAAGGCTGCAGTAAGAAAAACTTGCAATGTGTATAGTGGTAGCCTCAATTATCTATGAGTCTCTGAATTCTACTAGTCTTCAGTCTAGTTTTTATCGAAATGTTCCACGCCTGAGCCAGTCTAACAGCTAAATAATGAGCAAGAACAACCAGCCCAGGTTGCCAGACGCCCTTATCCAGAGCGACATACAATAGTCCTTGTTATACAACTGAGCAATTGTGGGTTATAGGAATTGTGCCCAGCAGTGGTGGCTTGGTGGTGCTGGAAATCGAACCCGGGTCCTCAGGTTAATAGTCCAACAACTTAACCACTGCGCTACCACTTCTGCACTTACCACTTTTATTAGTTAAAGCGTTCTTAAATAGATTATAAATTAATCAGTGTCAAACCTCTGGACAGACGAGAAACCTTTTATTAGTTTGTATTTATATATACATTTTGCATATATAAGAACAAAACTGTTGGATAGAAAGCTATGTGAGTAAACATCAAACATTAGGAGTCAGAAAGCTTTTATTGCCATTTTGATTATATATAGCAGGCACAGTACACAGGGAAACCGAACAGCATTTCTCCAGGACCACAGCGCCACAGTGTTTTGGTTATTTGCCACCATCACCTCTGGCTTGCTTAGTTTAGGACACTTAATTTAAAGATATTAGTTAAACTGAATTGTGTGTTTTAGTAAGTGTTTAATATTTTTTTAAGTCTGTGAAGCTGCTTTGATATGATCTTTATCGTTAAAAATGAGCTATATGACTTAAATAAAGAACAGCATACAGCTACGAATTAGATGAATAAATTGTCCTAGCAACATAAAGTACATATTTTGCAACCTAGTGCAAACAGTGCAAGACAGACAGTGCAAATAAACAATACAAACACCGGTGCTGATATGTTGTGCAAATAGAGTAACAGCAGCATTAATATTAGTGTGCAAAACAGCATTTAAGTGTCAGAGTATAAACAGAATATTTTTATGTGTATTTCTATGTGGTGCTCTAAACATAGATTTACAGTAAATGAGTATGTGTGTGTGTGTGTGTGTGTGTGTGTGTGTGTGTGTGTGTGTGTGTGTGTGTGTGTGTGTGTGTGTGTGTGTTTGAGGTAGTTGAGTTCTGAGTGTTGAGGAGACTGCTGGCTCGAGGAAAGAAACTGTTACCCATTTGGGTTGTGAGAACCTGAATGCTTCAATATCTTTTCCTGGATGGCAGGAAGGTGAAAGGTGAATGAGGGGTGTGTGGGGTCATTCACAATGCTGGTGGCTTTGTAGATGCAGCGTGTGACGTTAATGTCCGTGATAGAGGGAAGAGAGACTCTGATGATTCTCTCAGCTATCCTCACTATTCTCTGCAAGGTATCGCGATCTGAAACAGCGTAGTTCACAAATTAAAGAGTGATGCAGCTGCTCAGGATGCTCTGGATGGTCACTGTGTAGAACATGGTCAAGGAGGTGCCTTTGCAGGTAGCAGACATTTCTGGGCGTTTCTGCTGATAGAGCAGGTGTTGAGTGTCCAGGTGAGGTTTTCCACCAAAAAGACGCCAGTGAATTTGATACTCTAGACGGCCTTAACCGAGATGCTATCGATGTTCAGCGGAGAATGGCTTCTTTGTGCTCCTCTCAAGTCAACAACCATCTCCTTAGTCTTAGTCGACGTTCAGAGACAGGTTGTTGGCTCAACATCAGCCTGTTAGTGGTTGCACCACCTCTCTGTATGCTGACTTGTCGTTCTTGCTGAAGAGACCCACAAAAGCCGTGTCATGTTCAAACATAACGATGTAATTTAAACTGTGCATTGCTACACAGTTATGAGAGTGAACAGCGGTAAGTTGAGCACACTTCTCTGCGGGGTCTTAGTGCTCAGTGTGGTGGTGCTGAGCATGCTGTTTTAGGTCAGAAAGTCCAGGATCCGGTTGCAGAGAGAGGTGTTGAAACCCAGCAGGCTTTTTGATTATATGCTGAGGGATACATGTTTAATGCTGAACTGAATTATTTGAACAGCCTTCATATATAAGTGTCCTTATTGCCCAGATGTTTAAGGGCCAGATGCAGGGTTGTGGCAATGGCATCATCTGTGAAGCGGGTTTGAACAATACACAAACTGTAAGGCGCCAGTGAAAGTAGCGGCAGGGTATTAATGTGCCTCATGAAGAGCAATTCATCAGCACGGGTGTGAGTGCGACGGGACAGTAGTCATTGAGACAGGAGACTTTCGAATTCTTGGGCACGGAACCATGGGGGTGGTCTTGAGGCATGTAGGAACAATAGAGCTTCTCAGGGAAATGTAGAAAAAGGCCAATGAGAGAATTTTTTAGCTGTTCTGAGCACTCTGCCTGAGAATGTTCACACTTACATGACTTACACTTACATTTACAGTATTTGGTAGATGCCCTTATCCAGAGCGACATACATTTATCTCTTTTATACAACTGAGCAACTGGGGGTTAGGGGCCTTGCGGTGGCAACTTGGTGGTGCTGGGAATCTTTCAATAAGCAGCTTAACACCTTAACCACTGTTTTTAGTTCACCTTACATCAGCTGTGCTTAGACAGAGCACCTGGTTCTTTCGGTGTGTATTTTGATGGTCTCCCTTGCCGCCACTTTGTTCTGCACCTCAAACCGAGCATAAAAGTTTTTTAGCGCATCTGGTAGGGAGACATCACTGTCACCAGCAGGTGAGGTCGTCTTTTAGTTGGTGATTATCTAGATGCCCTGCCACATGTACCAAGTGTCCCATGGATTCTCTTGGCGTATGCATTGCATTGTGCAGACTGATCACATCACGTTTTTTAAATAAAAAATGCAACAGTGTCGGACCTGACTAACTTCATCATGATTTTCTGCAACAGGTGACCATGTAAGTCACCCTGGAGCTCCTTTAAAGAGAGTGGTAAGGGTAAAAGTTCTAAATGTTAATTTACACTGCTGGAGTTTATGAGCTGAACTTCTGCTAGTAATTTACAGAGCAAAGCAAATTCTTAAGCTTCAGAAGTTATTGCAGAAGGGATCACATTTAACTTATGTCCACCATCAGGCTGTGGAAATACATCAAGATGTTATCTATATAAACATGCTGGTTAATCATATTACAAAGTACCTTATTCTATAACAACTGGAACACTGCAAGGGGTAGGGATCTGATCACATGACACCAATGTGGTGTGTGAGTGTATCCTTTCTAGACATCTGTACACACTTATCAGGTTGTTAAGCAAAAATCCGGTTTCTCTTTTTCTACAATAAAGGTTCCCTGCTGCAAATGACAAAGCGTGTGAATGAGCCCCTTCCAGGGGGCCTCTTGTGTCTACTTTTATAGCAGCCGTCCCCTTAATGGACAAAGGGTGAATGGATGGATGTAGAAGACTGGCCTGTGATAGCTGGTTTATAGCACAATCCCAGGGTCTGTGTAAGAGTGGAAATGCCTTTGGCTTGATTAAAACCTTCACCAGCATGTGTGATGTTCCTTGGCTATATTTTATTAGGACTTAAAGACACAATCGTCGTCCTATGATGCGGTTATATTTCTTGTTCTATGTAAAACCTAAAATCACAGAATGTACAAATAAATTTGTCACATGTTGTGAAAGTCTTGTGTGGTTTTAATGGGGACTTTTTAGTTTCAAAAACTAAAATTACAGACTTTTAAAACTTTTCTGTACTGTGGATACACACGTTTTTACACAGTTATTGTTATAAACCATTATATTCTTTTATATTCTTGTTCCTGAGTGCACATTTAGAACTACCCCTGAACATGCGTCTGCAGAAGCCCCCAAGTGGTTAATAGTGTAATTACAGGATAAATATATGAACCTTCTATTTCACTTGTCAGATATGTCAGCCTAATTTGGAAAAAGAGGCAGACAGCTGACATAGATAAAATGGAAAGTAAATCATATAAAGGCAAATATTTATAGGAAAAATACAGATAATAGCTTGTTTTGTTACTTGCAGAGTTTCATCAGGGCAATTTGTTTGCCCAGTATAATTTTAGTTAACCTCAGAAAGATTGTTGATTGGAGAGACCAACACTACATTACCACAACCTGGCTTGCTTGTTTACATCTTTTTTGATTCCTGTCTCTGTTTACATTTCTCATTTAGCTGAATTCTGTTTATAATCCAGCAAGAAGGTCCTGGGTTTCGATTCCCGAGCAGGGTTCTTTCCGTGTGGATTTACTCCGGGCTCTCTGGTTTCCTCCCACAGTCCAAAAAACATGTGTCTAAGATTGATTGGTGATTCTAAATTGCCCATAGGAGTAAGTGTGAGTGTGAGTGTGTGTGGCCCTGTGATGGACTGGCGACCTGCCCAGGGTGTCCCCCTCCTGCCTTTTACCCTTTTAGAGTTGGCTGGGATAGACTCCAGCAGATCCCTGTGACCCCGAATTAGGAAATAAGCAGGAATAGAAGATGAATAAATGAATATTTTGCATTACATTGCTGTGCATCTTACTTCTTTAAAGCCCCCTAATGAAGATTCCCAGCAATGACCTTGTCTTCCAGACGGCCATCCAGACAAGACCATGGGAACCTTACTGTAGTATGGAATAACCAGTTTGTCTGATCAGAAGAGAACTGAATCTGGTTTCTTCTCCAATTTTTCACCGATGGAGTTTTGGTTCTTTGCCACTGTCACCTCTGAATTGCTTAGTTGGGAACGTTTAATTGACAGACACAAGTTAAACTGATCTGAGTGTTTTTAGTGAGTGTTCATTCTTGTCTTCCCTGATTTGATTGTGTAAAGCTGCTTTGACATAATTACTATTGTTATAAAGTGCTATAGAAATAAGCGACCTGAATTTCTGCTGTGTTTTGTGTTTCTCTGCAGAAAATAGAACTGAAAGTGTCTGTGGTTTGATTAATCATTTGATGTAAAGCGAATATCTCTTAGGAAATCTTTAGTAATTAGTAAGGACACACACACTCCTATGTTTAATTCAGAATCACCAATCAATCTAACATGTTTCTGTACTGTGGGAGGAAACCGGAGAACCCGGGAATCAAACCTGGGACCTCCTTGCTGTGAGTCAGCAGTGCTAACCAGTAAACCACCGCGCTGCCCACAATTAATTTTAATACACCCTAATTTTAAAAGAAACTTTATTTATATTCAACTATTTCGCCAGTAGGTTGGTAAAAACAATGAAGAGTTTCTTGTTCATTCTTTTGTCTATTAAAAAGAAAATGAACAAATTACACATTATAGCTTTTGTCATTTTCTATGAGGTGTTCGTCGATTTAAAATAGCAAATATTTGAATAACCAAAACCTGATTATTAATACTGCTTTTTAAGGAAATATAAATAATGATATTATTTATTATTAATACAGAAGGGTATTAAAACCATTTAAAAAAAGAAGCCAGCAGCTTTTATCTTTCGAGCATTAATATTATTTTTGTAATAATTATGTCTGGAATATAAATGCTGATGGTTTATTCTAACAGCAGTCCATGTTCTCATTTCCTCTTTCTGCTTCAGTAGCATGACAATTTGGTGTTTTTGAGCTGATTATAGTTTAGACAAAATGACCACCAGGGGGAATATGATACTCAGGAAACAGTTAATGACGTTAAAAAATAAATACATCATATTGTGTCAATAAAGTTTACACACCGAATCAATTAATGTCTATTCATACAAAAAAAATTCGGACCAGGTTCGATGTTTTTGGCCATTTAGAGCAGGATCAATTGGTATTGTAATATACTAGAGACAGTAAAACACATACTAGCAGACTGTAAAACGTATTAAAAGGATAAGACAGTACAAACTAATAAACAAAACATGGCACTTGGAAACAGTCTAGTAGGTGGCAGTAATTTACCACTTGCCAACCGCTATAAAATAGAAGAAATTAGTGGTTGGTGTTTCCAGTATCGTTTACAAAGTACCAAACGGAGCCACTGACATCCTAAAATTAACTTTGGATCTCTGAAGGGTTTTTTTAAGATAACAAATACGGATAAAATCACACGCGACGTCAGTGTGCAAAAGGATTTTAAGGATTGATGCAGCAGGTGGCGGTAAACTCACCGCCAGCGTTCAACTCTGCACACGAAGAAGCAGCAGAAGAAGAGAAAGCGGCAGTAATCGAAGAAGATTAAAGTGTACAATTTGGTGAGTTGTTAAGAGAGAAATAAATACGTAACAAATTTAGATTTTATTTAACTCCAAATTTCATTTAACATTTTTAGGAATATTGTATGTTCTATAAAATCTAATAAACGTCGCTTTTTGAGCCAAGTAGTTGTATGTTTTTTCTATGCTAGTTTACCTTTCACGCTACGTTATGTACACATTTACAGAATTTGGCAGACGTCCTTATCCAGAGTTACTTACATTTACATTATACAAGTGAGCAACTGGGGGCTAAGGGCCTTGCTCAGGGGCCCAGCGGTGATGGCTTGGTGGAGCTGGGAATCGAACCCACAATCTTCGGGTTGGCAGTCCAACCATGAACCACAACTTCCCCATGTGTGATGGAATTATGTGATGGAATTTGAATAGCTGTTTATTTAAAAACAAAGTAAATCAGTCGTATTAACTAAAATAATTATATTTTTAAACTGATTTATTTATTTACTTGCTTACTTGTTTACCTTTTATAACAGTCGCTGTATTGTTCCGCAATTCGTCTACTTTAGGATCATTTTGGCACGTTATTTTGAGTAACAAAACGAACTGTCACGTTTTTGTCTTTTTATGACGCCATTTTTAATTAATTAATTAATTTGTTTGTTATTTGTTTATTTATCTTTTTTTTTTTTATTACCTTCTAAGCAAGATAGATGGATCAGAAAATTCCATATGATGACTATCAGCTGCCGGTTGTGTTTTTGCCCTCCTATGAAAATCCTCCTACATGGATTCCCCCTCAGGATGTAAGATTTACCTCTGTAACTATACCAACATTTTCAACCCCATTCTGTCTAATTCTGCATTCTTATTGCCCTTTTTATGTTTTTCTTGTGTCAGAGGGTAAATCACCCTGATTATAACAATGAGCTTACCCAGTTTCTGCCCCGCACCATTATCTTGAAAAAGCCTCCTGGAGCACAGCTGGGCTTTAATATCCGAGGTGGTAAAGCTTCCCAGCTCGGTATCTTCATCTCGAAGGTAAGACGTAACTGCTTATGATGCTTTTATCGAGCCAAGAGGTTCACCCTATATAATGTACACCCAGTTGCTTACGCCGGCTTCCATTCACACAAAACACAACCAGATACTAAACATCTATTGTATTTTGAGACAAAGATTTATTTGTATTTAAAACTTAAAGATTCTAATATTGTTTATTATAATAATGTTTGAAATTCTGAATAAATATTATCATGTAACCTACAAACATCTGTGATTTATCGATCACACATTCTGCAAAAGAAAAAACAAAGATTGACGAAAGACGTGTACATACACATCAGAATCCTGCTTTGGTTTCACTATAAATAATATTGCAGTTTAGCTTAAAGTCATGACTCTATGAATTGTGTCTTTTGTTTTTATTTTTTTCATTAGGTAGTGCCGGATTCGGATGCTCACAGAGCAGGACTTCAGGAAGGAGATCAAGTGCTCTCGGTTAATGAAGTGGACTTTCAGGATATAGAACACTCAAAGGTGAATAAACTGTAATAAAGCTGTTTTAAACAGTGTTCTGCATTTAATTTATATCTAATTGCTATAAAATACATATTTAAAGCTCACACAGATGAGGATGGGTTCTCTGTTGAGTCTGGTTCCTCTCAAGGTTTCTTCTTATTCCGCCTCAGGGAGTTTTCCTTGCCCCCGTTGCCCTCGGCTTGCTCATCAGTGACAAACTGATTTCTGATTCTTTTGCATTCTATAATCTCTTTGATTGTGTAAAGCTGCTTTGTGACATTTACCATTGTAAAAAGCGCTATATAGATCAAATCGAATTGAATAGACTTAAAGCTAAGAATAATAGTATTCTATTAAGGTATTACTAGAAACTATATTATATTCCATGCCATTCGATCTACCATGTTTTACAGTATTTAATCTGGTACAGAATTACATGTACATTGCACGTTGTTATATCGATATAATGTTGTAAAATGAATAAAACGTTGTTTTTAAAAAACACATATTATAACCTCCTGTCCAGAACAGTATGATATAAACCAGTTTCCAAAGGAATTTTATTGAGTTTATTTAGTAAGCACTTACAAGCAAGTAATTGATTGTTTTATGTTTGTTTGTTAGGCTGTGGAGATTTTGAAGACAGCCAGAGAAATTGTGATGAGGGTGCGCTATTTTCCTTACAGTAAGTTCCCTTGTTGTTTTTTACTTTTATTTAGGTTTTATTGTAGAAAAATATGGATTACATAGTTGAAGATTTCAGGTCGATTTTCTTTCCTGTTTATCAGTGTGCCTGATCTTCCTTGTTAGATTACCAGAGACAGAAGGAGAGGACTGTACACTAGGTGGCAGAGACGCACCGATGATGGACGTTCTGACGTTGTGGCTTACTGAGTCGCGGGATTTCTGAGGCGCTGGTGAACATGCACTGCACCATCAGCGGTCCAGCTCCTGTTGTTCACTAGTGCTGCATTAATCGTTTATGTCTTGTCAGAGGTATAAAAAATAGCATGAATACCAAGAAATCCTAAAGAATTTGCCCAACTTAAGTCTTCACATAGAAACCAGTTTAGTTTTTTGTAGTTCTGATATATTATTTCTGTTACTTTTTCACACAAGAAAGAAACCATATAGAAACGAACACCACCATAACTATGCACTGAAGGTGATAAATGCACTGTATGAAACATTTAACTAAAGTGAACTTTATGGCTGAAGGTGTGTGAATTCCTGACCATAACACCCTGTGTGTCATGTTGCTGTAAAGGGCATGGTTGTATCAGTGGGCTTTATTATTTCCAGTATTTAAGTGTTTTCTAGTATTTAGGAAACAATTTTTACTGGATGCATGTAGGGCTGCCGCGATGATCAGATTTGGGTGACAATTAATTGTCAAGGAAATAAATGCGATTATGACAAATTATTGCCTGTTTTGGGACTTTTAAGGCTTTGACAATTAATTGTTTATGAAAAACAATTAAGCATTTAAAAAAAGCAACTCGTAGCATTTTATAATCGCTTTAATTTGTGTCTTAATAATGCTCTACTGTAAATATTTTATTTTAGATAAATAGTATTAAAGGAAATCTTGCATTATGGGTCGTTAACATGAGTTGCGCTGATGATGGAGTGTTATTGAAGCGCCAGAAAACCCTGACGCTCCAACTTTCATATCAGGCCGCGCCACTTACTTACTCTGGTTAAAAGTACAACAGCGCCCTTATTTTGCATACGAAGAATTCCAACATACTTATCGTCTCGCATTGTTAAGTTTGACTATATAGTGTGGAAGTATGCTGCTCCCAAAACAGTGTGAATAACCTTTAATTGTATTTATTACTCTCTATGGTGTTTTAATGGGATAATCTGCAGGCAAGTAAGGGTGTCATGGTCGTAAGAGTTTCACACATGTTTGGCTTTCCTAATTTAATTGCATTGTGGTTTTTTTTCTTTAATGTATTGGAGGAGACTGGCTGGTTCGTTTGTTTTTGCTAGACACTGAAAAAATATTTAGGTTTGAGTTAGAGTGAAGCTAGATTTTATTTACACCGTAGAAACGTTGCACATTTAATGGCAGGTAATTACAGAAATAAGTTATAACAGAAATAACACTCAATCTGCAATAAACTACATTAATCTGGCAGGACATTGACACCAACACACTTTCTTTACTAGTTTTTAGTAATTGCAGCTTCTTTGCTTGATGTATTTTATTTCTTTGTGCTTTCTCCCCTCCGTCTCCTTGTTAACCTGGCCGGTTGAACGTCTTTTACTTACTTCCCTGATAGTCGGTTGTTGTGGTGTGTTCTTAGCTACGGACGACTTTCTGTGAACAATGGCAAACAAAATTATTTAAAACACCACAACGTTTTAATATGCCATATTGTTGTTTACATGTGTTACATGTCATTGTTACAAACCGAACAGGAACTACTTAAACTGCAAAATGTGTCTCAAAATGGTTGGTTTTGTAAAATGTATCAGAAACTGGGAGATTTTTGTTTGTTTTAAACACAAATGGTTTTCCAATCCTATATATTTAAGTGGACTTTATTTCCTAGGGTTCAGCAGTCTCTTTATCTGCTAATCAGCCAAGTATGAACTATTTTACATTAGAAGAGGAAGTAAAACATTCTGTAAGACGGTGACCAAAGGCATTGCAGGCACGTGGGCTTGCAAATAGTTCACACGTCATCAAGTTCACACGTCATCAATTTTGTTGAGCAAGCATTAGAAAATGTACAAATGTCTGCATTCTTATATCTATGTAAGGTAACTTTATAACATTTCTAATGTATGTGTCAAAACAATATAAGGTCTACCAGACAGTTGGCAAACGCCCGACGCCTTTAAGTGCTGTCTTATGATCGGGAGATGTAATGACTCAGTTTTTTACTGTCATATACAGCAGTACCACAGCAAGTTAGCCTACATTCCTCTGTTAGAAGTTAGAAGCATTGCTACTCTCGAGTCTAATCGGATTGACTGCTAGTATACGAGTAAAAGAAGTAGGTTTACTATTGTTTAAGCACTGTATAAGGAAGCAAACCAGTGACCTTACAGTCATTTTACACACATTAATTTGCTGCCCAATTTAAATCAACCACAAAATATTTGGCACTTATGTTTGTATTTAACTAAAACTAATTAAGTAAAACTAAAAAAAAACTAAGTACATTTTTTTTGGAGGAGCAGATACAGCTGAACATTCACACCCGAAACTCCTTAAATTACTTCCCAAGTCATACCTAATCAGTCACACAGAACGCTGAGTTCCACAAGGTTCCCACAATGCATAACCTGAATTTATAGCTTATTTCTCCTGACAGAACTGGTGTAAGTTAGTTACGTTTATGACCCACCGTCGTTAGACCCGCTTTCTGTGAACTAAAGTGAAATCTGTCTTCAGGATTGGTCGGGGTTTTAGGATTAGTGTTTTATAGTTTTAACTCTAAGAACTGTCTTAGTAATGTCGTCTTGGGGTTCATTTACCCTTTAGACCTTAAGATTGTTTATCAGTGGAATTAATTTGTTGTGCCTTTCTTCATGGTTCGTATGGCGATGTGTTGAATGTGGTTTGCACAGATACTTTTGGTACATTAAGTTATTTAGAACTTGCCCTTGAGAAGGAACCAGAATTTAAGAGGCAGGTCGGGTCTTATGAAAGCCTAGGCCTTTAAATACAGTGACAAGTCCACTCCCGGCTAAATGTTTATTTATTTTATTTTAATGTTTTATGTTATATTGATTACTGGTTATTATAATGTGGAAAACAGGAACTGATTTATATTATGAAAGATGATTTATTACAAAAGAACAGAATATTTAAACTATATAAAATATAGAGTACAATACAATGTAGCACGAAAAGAAAAGAAAAGAGAGTGAAAACAGGAGGAGAAAGGGGTTTAATACCTCACCAGTCCCCAAATAAATGGCTAACCTTTGGGAGGAAAAGTTCAAAATGCTGTTCCAAAAATAAGAAGCCAAAACAGGTGCCATAGAGAGCTCACTTACTTTACATCTATTACAGAGAAATAGTGTTGTTTATTTCACCTAGTTTTACTCTGTAATAAATGCCCTATTATAAACTGGATCAGCCTCTGTGCCGCTATGACCTGTTAGCAGTTATAGTGTTTTGTTTGTCGGAAAGTCATTTGTGCAACCTGTTGTATCTGCCTTTTGCCTCATTTCCTGTCCCATGGGGTGATTCAGAAGCTGGTGGCCTATACAGACATTTTTACACTGTAGCCCTAATGTGTGTTTTCGTATATATATATATATAATAACTGTATTTATAATTTGTGTTACATTTTTTGTTTTTACAAAATTACAACAATCATTTGAAAATAATGCATTTTTTTTTTTTCTCATTCAAGTCATCTTGGTTAATTTTTTTTAAATATTGTATGTATGTATATATATATATATATATATATATATATATATATATATATATATATATATATATATATATATATATATAACCAGATGACTTAAATTTGGATTGTGGTAATTTTGTAAAATATAACACAAATTATAATCATAAATAAATACCCTAGAACAGGGGTTACCAAACTCCAATGCCAAACACAGATTTATAAACACAACAAGCTTTATAAACTGTTGATTAATCTTTAGCATTGTTATGGTGAGCTAGAATAGTTTGGCTATAATTCGATGATTTGTCTTCTAGTCATTTAGCCTGCTGTAGTTAATGACTAATGAGATGATGACTAATAGTGATGATTATACATTTACAGTCGCTGGGTTGTGTTTTTGTTTGTTTTGTTGCGTCTTTCTTGCTTCATACGGCTGCTATGCTCCTCTCTGTAGCACTGGGGATGGAAACCGAGCTGAGAAACGGTTTAAAAATTACTTTTATCCATATAGTCTGTGCTATAATATAATTATGCTACTAAAACCGTGGCTACACACGCTTAGATATTTACATAGCTTTTATTTCTTTGTATCATGATTTTTATTTAATTTAATATCCTGCTGACTGAAGTTGTACTACTGAAAGATAAAACCATCCTAACTATATATTAGCAGATTCATAATGCTTTGCTTATACACTTTACATCAAATTAGAAATTATTAAATCATAATTTACTATTTCTTTTTGTAACTTAAACTCAGTTTTACATTTTTGGACTTTTTACTATGTTGTTGTTCTGTATAGAATCTAGAATTTCTTTTATAAAATATCATTGTGTGTTCGTCAGCGTGCAACGACGTTTTGGTGTTTCCGAGATTATTTCTGTTCATACAATTTACTGACACAAATAAAGACTTTATTCGTTTTAAATGATTCGGTGATTTATTTTGAATATTGTTATGATCTGTATAGGAAAATTTGAACAAGACAATGGAACAAATTACATTTCATAACATCTGATATTCCACACATCCCCTCCCTGTTTGGTAGATTGAAAAAAAACCTGTTCCTATAAGAAAAACAAAATACCATTTCAGAGCATCACAGTGTGGGTTTACATATGATAGATAATTGCTTTGGCTATCAATCGCTTGTATTTCTGCAAAGTGATGTGGTGTCAGATTTACTCCCACTTCCTGCTAAGGGTACCTGTTTATACATAAACACATGCAAAAAAATGTCCAGGCTGTTGATGAGTGATGTAAACTCCTACAGTTTGTGTAATTTACTAATAAATTAATGTTATATTCCGACAGACAGCCTTTTATAGTGATCTAGTCATGTGCAATCATGTTCACTGTTCCAACACACTCTCTAGACAATGATGCCTTAAACTTTCATCAATCCACAGTTTCTCAGTGTTCAAGTTTTAAAATCAGCTAAAGTAAAATAAATAAAACTTTAAAAGTGATCTTTGACACTTTATACTTCAATTAAATGTTCCTTCGCAAGTTACGTTGAGCAATAAACATTGCGAGAAAAAAAAAAAAAAGTTCACTGGCTTTTTCTTTTCCCAAAAAAAAACTTGGCAAACCTTCATATAATTCTGCATGTTTTTCTGCATTATGTAAAAAACATTGAGCAGACACTTCATGGTGTATCACACATTTGGATATCAGTGCTTTTAACCACCTCTGATCTTCAAAAAAGGGAATCAGAAGGTACAAACAGCACCAACTGCATGATGCATGAAACAAAAAATGTAAAAGTTCATAAGTGTCCATTTCTTCAGCTGCTGTCCTCGTTCTCCACAGCGTCACGAGTTAAGGTCTCGTCCACGTTCTCCAGCGAGTCTGCACGTTGGATGCTCAACTCGGATGGGTCCATCATGGGAAGGTTACTCTGAAGAGGGTAAAGCCATGGCTTATGATCTGGAGAGTGTTGAGCCTTCCAGGCAGCGTAGTTCTGACCTGCCTTATGCAAACTTTTCATAACCTGCAGAGTGACAGAACAAGGGAGTGACTGAGAATGTAGCAGGAATATCAGCACATAACAATGAACATCAATTCTTTCTGTTTACACACACACACACACACACTTGTGTAAGACCTTGAGTGAGAATAACCTTGGAATCCTGCTTTTCAGGCTTTGTCGTTCTGCACCGAGATTACGAAAGATCATTTTTTCTCTAGTATCATTTTGGGGTTTTTTGGCATGTGCTGTCAGGGTGACTAAGATTTTAATTGGTTGGTTTAATTTTTATATTAAGCAATTCATGATTACAGGTTAGTCCATGCGCAATTACAAAAGCAGATCAAAGACAAAACCCTATATAAACTGTGACAGCTGTGGACTTTGGGGAATTAGAGACATTTACATTGTGAAATGGACTTTAAATGGACAGTAAATGAAGACTAAACATTTTGATGAATGTTACTTTGCCCAAAAGCTTAATATGTACTAACATTTACAGCATTTGGTAGACGTCCTTATCCAGAGTGACTTACATTAATCCCTGTTGTACAACTAAACAACTGGAGGTTTAAGACCTTGCTCAAGCCCTAACCACTGCGCTACATCTTTCCCTACTACTTTGCGCCAAATAGTTTCAGATGGCAGTAGCGATGCAGTTATCTTCAGAAGTAGACCGGCAGGTTTAGCTTCATTCTACATTCTTTGAGAAACACTTGACAAGAACTTGATATGTTTTTTTTTTCAAACGGCGATCATGAGATTTTGGCGTGGCAGGTTTCTAGGTGATTCCACACGTGTTCTTACTAATCCCAAGTGAGTAATTCATTTTAGGTGATCATGAAATGACTCTAGATTCTAACATGGTTAAACACAGATTCATCACAGGTCATACTGACATGCCAGTATTAAATTATTACAGTAGGAATTACATAACTGGCCCTTGAAACCAAAACTGGAACAATTATGATCAGATATACGGATCGGACTGGTCATAATCCAACTGGAACATCACATCACATTTAATTCAACTGCATTTGAATCGAGGTAAAACAATGATAAATGTACTTACTCGGGGTGCTAAGACTTGAGTTGCCTTATTTACTGCCCACTTAGGAAGAGAACCTGTTAGAGGAGAACATCAACACATGATCAGAACCATAAGAGGCTGAACAATAAACACTCTGATTTCTCTTCAACTTAAATTAAATATATTAAAAATTTGTTACAGTAAAAACATTTGTTAAATAATCCAGCAGCGCATCTTCCACTTCTTAATATCCTGCTGACTGAAATTATTCTACTGAAAGAATAAAAAATCCTGACACATTACAGAATAACCACAGCATTAATTTCCACTCTGATGAGAATTTCATTCATAAATGCTGGTCAGATCCCGAATGCTGATTTTAGTCTTTCATTTTTTTATGTACACTTTCATTTGATAACTTATTGATGAACACAATTAAGTATTCATATTTTCTGTAAACAGTATTGACCAATGGACCGATAGATTCATTCATTCATTTACATCTTCTATACCCGCTTATTCCCTAATCTGCTGGAGCCTCTGACATGTAATCAGTCTATCACAAGGCCTCACACACACACACACACACACACACACACACACTCCTATTAGCAATTTAGGATCAATCAATCCAACATACATGTTTTTGGACTGTGGGAGGAAACCGGAGAACACGGAGTAAACCCACACAAGCACAGGGAGAACATACAAACTCCACACAGAAAGACCCCTGCAGGGGAATCGAACCCAGGACCTTCTCACTGTGAGGCAACAGTGCTAATCACTAAGCCACCGATAGACTCACATATATTCATAAGTTTATCATAATCATATTCTTAATCATCATTATTTTAGATAAAGTACCTTCATTTTTTTTATTGTTCTTTGCTACCTGGATTTAATGACATTAACATTCAGTTATGACGATTACTCCAATTATCACAGTATACCATCATTCTGATGCGTCTTTATGCCTTATTACATATCAGGTCGGTCCTACCTTTGGGATCTGCTTGTGAGAGATAAATGAAGGTGCAGCTGTTCGGCCCTGTTGGTTTCACCAGGTACCCCGTTAGAAGAGAGACGGCTCTCACCAAGTCTTTACGTGGAGGGAATTTCTGAAAAAAAATATATATATATATATTACGTTATATTTTTTAAATAAAATATTTACAGTTAGTGTGAAACATTTACACTCTGCATTAATAGAATATCAACATTACAGTTTATAAAGTGTATAAAGATTTTTATTCATAGAAGGACATACCGGATGCTTGACAGAGTAGTTGACAATTATCTTTTCATCTTCAGAAGCACGCCAGGAGCGGACGGTAACCACATCTCGGTTTTTCAGTGGTTTAGGACAGAGCCCTGCGGATCAAAAAAATACAAAGATGAGCTAACAATTATATAAAACCTAAATTATTATTAAACACATAGAGGTGATAATGATGCCAGCGATAATAAAACACAGCACAGACTTTAAAGTGAAAAAAATTACTTTTTTCAAGGCACGAACCAAGAACACAATGTAGGGAACTGGTGAGGAGTGGAAGATTCCCAGCACCACCACTGCTGGGCCAAATTACCACTGCTGGGCCAAACAATTGCTCGGTTGTATAAATAAAATATGCCAAATATCTGCCAAATGCCATAAACGTAAATGCAACTAAATAATACAACTAAAACCTATTTCCAGCAATATTCTAGTGTGTAGGCTGCGCTGCGAAAACTAGCTGATGGCAATTAAAATGCAAAAGTTGTTCTAACAACTAAAAACACAGTCAGCTGTAACGCAACCTGCCTCAGTGTATAAACAAACCATGTGATATTATACCAAGCCAATGTATGTCTGTAATAGAAGTTTATATACATATAAATATAATATAAGGACCCAAGAGATGCTGGGGCATTAAGAAATTGTGAAATGCTCTAAAGTAGAACTTACAGGAATAATAGCCCACATCAGCGTTGGCAGAGAGTCGTGCGATTTCAAAGCTCTCCAGCATTGCAGGGTCCCACGTTTTTCGATAACTGTTGTCATGAAGAACATCATACATGGTAGCAGCAGATACATCATTAATGGCAAGTTGACACTGTGTGGAAGAGAAAAGAACAACACAAAGGGATAAGCTCACAATGATGTTATAGTACAAATATTCTTATAAAGTTGTTCAAATTCAATGACTTTAAAATAAAATTAAAAAAAAAAAACTTGAAATAAATGATTTATGGCCCAATACAAGGGCAAAATAATCGCAAATAAAAGTACAGGTTCCTTTAAAGATGATTAAAGTCATGTCTCACCCTGATTTTGTGCACTTTTGAGTAGCTGTTTTTGTTCATTTGGGGTGGGTTGGTTAAAGGAGGCACTTCGACCCACACCTCCATTCCGTTCTTACTGTAATTATTCATCCAGTTCTCCGTGGACAGACACTGTCTCCTAAAGTCAGAGAAAAGCGCATCACCCGGGATGATTCCTGAGCCCAGAGACATGACTAATGTCCAAATCGCAGGGAAAAACTCTGCGACTCCTCTTTTAATACAGTTTTTTAATTATAACTCCGGCACAGCTGCGTCCGCGGGTGAAGGACTATCGCCGCTCTGAGACTGTGTGTTCTCCGGTTCCGCACCGCACCACCAGCCAAACAATGAAAGCCTTCACCTAACACGACTTCCGGGAGTAAAACAGGTGTAAAGGGTAATCCGCACCACGCGAAGCGGTTTTATGCCCTATTTTGTCGCGACTCGTAACTTTACTCAGTCTTTTATAGGCTGTGTTAGTCTGCTTTCACTTCCGCCTTATCTCAGGCGTGTCTACCCAGTTTTGGTCGTTAGTGGGTGTAGTGATACTAGCATTTAAACCACTCACTTACTGTCTGTGTGTGTGTGTGTGTACATCCAGGTGGGGACCTGAACCTGAATACACACAGCCTCACGGGGACTCGTGTCACGGTGGGGACCAAACCTGAGGCCCCCATGAGTACAAAACTTTTAAATTATTTTGAGAAAGTAAAAATGCAACAAGTTTAGGGTTAGGGGATAGGGGTTAGGGGTTTAGGGTTAGGGAATAAAAAATACAGTTTGTACAGTATAAAAAACCCCACAAAGATAGCTAACCAGACGCGCGCGTGTGTGTTAAGATTCTTAATGAAGAGAAATGAATTCTAGCGAAACTGAATGATGGACTATTAGTTTATTTGTCCGTTAAGTCGCGCCATCTTCACTCATGTTTCTCTCTCTGTGGGAAGGAATATTATGAGTGTTAAATACTTTTGAGGGCAGTGGTGACCCAGATGTTTACTAAGTTGCACTAAGTTGTTGATTAAAAGCCCAGGAGGACCAGGGTTTCACCGCCGGGTCCCTGAGCGAGACCCCTAAAACCCCCTTCCAGCTCCAGGGCCCCTGTACCATAACTGACCCTGCGCTCTGACGCCAACTTTCTAAACGGAAGAAACGAATTTCAGTGTGCTGTAATTTATATGTGACCAATAAAGACATTTATATTATATATATTATTATCTTTATAAACGTTGTGGCTCGCATGCGTCGTTATTTGGGTGAGGATGTTGGATGGGGTGTACCAGAGCCATCAGAAACACACATCGCTCAATCGGTTTCGGTTCATGAATAGTAACCGTCACAGCTTTAAAACTGTGTTTACACACACACACACCCACACACACACACATACACACACACATACAATCATGGAAATCATAAAAAATATTTTTTAACCCATTTATTTCCCTACATTCCTTTAAAACCCCTCTTATTCCCTTAACCCTACATTCCTTTAAACCCTTTATTCCCTTAACCCTACATTCCTTTAAAACCCCTCTTATTCCCTTAACCCTACATTTCTTAATAACCCTTTTATTCCCTTAACCCTACATTCATTTATAACCCTTTTATTCCTTTAACCCCTACATTTCTTTAAAACCCTTTATTCCATTAACCCTACATTCCTTAAACCCCTCCTATTCCCTCAACCCTACATTCTTTAAAACCCTTTATTCCCTTAACCCTAATTCCTTTATAACCCCTCTTAACCCCTTAAGCCTACATTCTTAAAAAAAACCCTCTATTTCCTTAACCCTACATTCCTTTATAACCCTTTTTCCATTAACCCTACATTTTCTCTACAACCCCTCTTATTCCCTTAACCCTACAATCGTTAAAAAACCACTCTTATTCCCTTAACCCTACATTCCTTTATAACCCCTCTTATTCTTAACCCTACATTTCATTAAAACCTTATTCCCTAACCCTACATCTTTATAACCACTCTTATTCCTTAACCCTACATTCCTTTATAACCACCTTTATTTCCTTAACCCTACATTCCATTTAAAAACCCTTTATTCCCTAATCCTACATTTCTTTATAACCCCCTCTATTTTCCCTTAACCCTACATTTCTTTAAACCCCCTTTATTCTATTATTCCTACATTCCTTTAAAACCCCTCCTATTCCCTCAACCCTACATTCCTTTAAAACCCCTCTTATTCCGTTTTCCTAATAACCATTTTATTCCATTAACTTATTTACCCTACCTTCATTTATAACTATAACCCTTTTTTCCTTTAACCCTACATTTCCTTTAAAACCCTTATTCCATAAACCTACATTCCTTTTCAAAACCCCTCCTCTTCCCTAACCTCATTCTTTAAACCCTCTATTCTGTTTCCCTAATAACCATTTTATTCCCTTAACCCTACATTCATTTATAAACCCTTTTATTCCTTTAACCCTACATTTCTTTAAAAACCCTTTATTTCATAAACCCTACATTCCTTTAAAACCCCTCCTATTCCCTCAACCCTACATTTCTTTAAAACCCTTTATTCCCTTAACCCTAAATTCCTTTATAACCCCTCTTAACCCCTTAAGCCTACATTTCTTAAAAACCCTCTATTTCCTTAACCCTACATTCCTTTATAACCCTTTTTTCCATTAACCCTACATTTCTGTACAACCCCTTCTTATTCCCTTAACCCCTTTCTTTATAACCACTCTTATTTCCTTAACCCTATTCTTTTCCTAAATCCCCTTTAGTTTCCCTTAATCCGACATTTCTTTATAACCCCTCTTATTTCCTTACCCGACATTTTTTAAAACCCCTTTTCTATTATTCCT
Organism: Bagarius yarrelli; assembly: GCA_005784505.1. Lineage (NCBI taxonomy): Eukaryota > Metazoa > Chordata > Actinopteri > Siluriformes > Sisoridae > Bagarius > Bagarius yarrelli. The sequence goes on from VCAZ01000088.1 coordinate 433,968, forward strand.
ACATTCCTTTAAAACCCCTTCTATTCCTTTAACCCCACATTTCTTTAAAACCCCCTTTATTCCCTTAACCCTACATCCTTAAAAACCCTTTATTCCCTTAATCCTACATTCCTTTATAACCCTCTTATTCCCTTACCCTAACATTTCCTTAGACCCCCTTTAACCTACCCTTTAAAACCTGTTTATTCCCTTAACCCTACATTCCTTTATAACCCCACATCCCTTTAAAACCCTTTATTCCCTTAATCCTACATTCCTTTATAACCCCACATCCCTTTAAAACCCTTTATTTTTTAACCCTTAATTTTCCCTTACATGTCCCTTTTTTTAAAACCCCTTTTATTTTAACCCTTAACCCTACATTTCTTTATTACCACAATCCTTTAAAACCCTTTAAAACCCCTTTTATTCCCTTAACCCTACATTCTTTTAAAACCCCTTTTATTCCCTTTTCTTTATAAACCCTTTACATTCTTTTAAAAACCCCTTTTATTCCCTTAACCCTACATTCTTTAAAACCCTTTATTCCCTTAACCCTACATTCTTTTAAAACCCCTTTTATTCCCTTAATCCTACATTCCTTTATTACCCCACATCCCTTTAAAACCCTTTATTCCCTTAACCCTACATACCCCTAAAACCTATTTTTATTCCCTTAAATCTTCATACTCTTAGAAAATTTAGTGTTAAAGTAATAAATTTCTTAATAGTGTTAAGAAATAAAGGATTATAAAAAAATACACATTCCAATACCAATATTAACGCTTGGTGAAATAACTTTATTTCATGTTATACATTTCAGTGTTTTTTTTTTTTTTCATTTTTACAGCAGATAATGCATCATTTTCCACATAAATTTAGCTAAACACTATTAAGACAGCATATTTCAAATAGACAAACACACTTCAGAATAGCACACAGCGGAGTATTCGATCAGTGACGATGTTTCTTGTAATTAAATACTTACAGATTCAACCAATGTCAAATGCTAATATTTCGAAACAAGCTTGCTGTGCGGTGGTGCTGTCGAAGAAATGTACATTAAGTGCGTGTACACGACTAAAGATACGGTCTGGCCAGATCCTTTAAAACTACACACACACACACAGCATACAACGGAGAGAAAATGAGTATAGTAAGGAGAAAAATCACACAACCGTGTGTCTGTGATACAGTAGCCGAAATGCAAGCCATAGATCATCTGATCATCTGTTTCCCGAATGTTTAAAACTGCCAAGCACACAACACATTTTTCTATTCTTAGTGAGATAGATAAATAAATTAACATATAAAACCAAGTCTCAAAACGTGCATTAGCAACACATGGTTAACCTCCTCAGGATGGGTTCTCGACACTAAGCAAAAGTTGTGCATAAAAAGGGGAAATAAATCCATACGCTCGACAGAAACCTTTGCAGCTTTACGCAAATCAGCAGGCCTCTCCGGACCACCGCGAGGGTGCATTTTAAAGCACACCTAAAAAGCATGCTGCTCTTAAAAGGGTTTACTAAACACATGGTAACATCAGCGCAGCGAGCACAGGCACCAGACGCAGCTGCTCAAATTCAGTACATCCAATAGCGTGTGATATCATTCCTAGCTTCCAACAATCACGACGGAACTATCAATGTTATTATTTCTTACAGTTGATTAGGTTTCATAATTCTAGTTTCTGAGAAGTTCTAATAAAGGATGCATGTTTGAGGAACCCAAGTTTCTGGATTATCTGGTGAATCCACAGCTTTTCACTTTAGCTAACTGCATCACAATTCCATGCAATTTAGCTGCGAAGGGTGATGATTTTAAACAGAACGCAGGGGCATGTATTTAAATGGTTCTCTTTGGCCAACACCGATACCTCTAAACAAAACTCGAATTGTACTGATCCCTAACACCAAATTCATTCACATTAAATTACAGTTTTGTTGTATTCATGTTGTTTAGGATTTTTTTTAAACATATATAATTTTTAAGAGTGTAAAATGATTTATACCTAAAAATGATCCCTTATAATCCAACTGGCCCTTCTGCTGTTTTTGAAAAAACACACAAAAAAACCCCAAAAAAACAATAACACTCGAAGAAGTTCATAGACAGACAAAGCAATGTGGTTTGCTTTTCGGGTTCACTGAAATGAAACAGTAAGGTATTATGAGATGAGGCTCCTGGTCCAACATCTGAAACAAATCAACAACAATGAGGGTGATGGCACGGATGCTCAAAAAAAAAAAAAAAAAAAAAAAAAAAAAAAAAAAAAAAAAAAAAAAAAAAAAAAAAAGTGCAAGAGCAATTGAGCCGTGTCAGTCTGCAATCGTACACAATGCCATGCAGTCGGGATAGCTATAAATCCAATGAGGGTATAACCTATGCTTAAATTTCTTACTGTTTTTTCCTTTAACATATATATATTTTTTCGATAATCTGTTTTAGTACAGAATAATAGCACATCCACACGGTTACTCCGAAAAGTCACTGAGTCGAGGGGAAATAAAAGGCTCTGACTAATGGCACAGGGCCACTGAGAGACAAGCAGTTGGTGGGGAGGAGGCCGAGCTGGTGCGAGTCTGGAGCGGTTACTAGCAGGAGCAGCTGCTTTCGGTCACCGGCAGTTCGGGAGATTTCTCCAGTTTGATATCAATCACTGAGAAAACACGGTTAAGGATGGATAAGAATTATATACAACGGTCTTACTAATTTGTAAGGCACATTTTTAAAATTCTGAAACTGATGTATAAAATGGTTGCTAATGCCTAAACTGTGACTCTCAAAAATGCCTCAAACGAAAACATTTCGGTTGACTATGAGCACAGATACCGTTCCGATATATCTGATGTGAGAAGATAAACAGTTTGGTGTTTGAAAGGATACTGTCCTCCTTGCTTTTCTCTGGTGCACTGTCCATCCCTGGCAAGGCTGCAGCGACACGTCTAAAAAGCTGGAGGAAAAAAGGAGGAAAATTTACCAGGTCATCATATCAGTCACTATATAACACATACTGTCGCTATATTTTAGGACTGTTGTAAAAATGGCAAAAAGAAACAAAAATATTTTCCTGGGCAGTACAATCACTGTGTGCAAAAGAGAAGATATAGTCCAGTAACATTAGGTATAATCTTATTAAAAGTCTCTGTAAAAAATATTCTGTATGCTGATTTGTTGAATAAAAATGGGTCAAGGTCTATACAGTAGGGGGAAAATATGATTTGATCCCCTGCAGGTTTTGTACATTTGCCTACTGACAAAGAAATTATCAGTCTATAATTTTTATTTTATCATTTTATTCTAACAGTGAAAGACCCATAAAAAATATGTAAAGGAAGCTGAAGGTTGGAGTTGCCAAAAAACCTTAATGACTTGGAGAGGATCTGCAAAGAGGAATGGGAGAAAATCCCTCTTGAGATGGGTGTAAACTTGGTGGCCAACTACAAAAAACGCCTGATGTCTGTGATTGACAACAAGGGTTTTGCCACCAAGTACTAAGTCTTGTTTAGTAAAGAGGTCAAATACTTTCTGAATGTTTTGGTTGTTATTCGGTTTTTCAGTGTTAGAATAAACCACCATTAAAATTATACACTGATCATTTCTTTGTCAGCGGGCAAACATACAAAATCAGCAGGGGATCAAATCATTTCCACCTCACTGTAGTGGCTATCAAATTATTGTACACATGCATGACCATTAATGCGATTTTGATTCTAATTTGTGCGATTTGGAATGTAAAGTTTAATTCACCATAAGCCAGAGTGCACTACTACTATTTAGTCATCATTCAGCAAAATGTTACTGTATTTACATCTACAGCATTTGGCAGTCATTTTTATCCAGAGCGACTGACATTTATCTCTTTTATACAACTGAGCAATTGGGGGTTAAGAGCCTTGCTCAGGGGCCCAGCGGTGGTTGTGCTGGGAATGAAAATCACGATAGGAATCTTCGATAGGAAGTCCAACCACACTGTGCTACCACCGTCCCGATTTAACCATTAGTTCTTAATTAGATCAAACGTTTAGGTGATAATAAAAACGTGTCCCCTTACAATTAAGGATAATCTAAAGATTATCTATCTTTCTAATACTTGAAAATTTCATTATGTGAATGAAAAAATCAACTCATGCTGTACTAACATTCAGGAGAACCTTAATGCAAGCAGACAAAGCAAAACCTTAAACGCAAGAACAAAGCAGATCGTAGCCATTAGCACAGTGTGTTTGCATATGAACTGTAGAGAAAGTGTCTAAAGTCACTGGGTGAGGCTGAAAGTGACGTCAGAACAAAAGCGTGAGAGGTATTAGCAGTAGAAGTAGAAGAAAGAGTTGGCTGATGGGCTAGGCTTTTCTCATTTTATTGACTTTATACCTGTTTGACATTGTAGCCAGTTTTTGCACTGGTTTCAATGAACATGACATTCAGTTCCTTAGCCCTCTGCTCGCCCTCCTCCGTGGTGATCTGTCTGCTCAGGTCCGAGCAGGGAGGGTGGAACATAAACATAAACGGGGGAGATGCCAACAAGAACAGGGGGGGAAAAAGAAGAGAAAGAAAAAGAGAAACACTCAACTTTAGATTAGTAAACAGAAAAAGGGAAAGATTAGTTTTTTCTATAATACGTTCATAAAAGCTGAGAATATAAAGAAACAACAGTGCAGCCGAGAAACAACATAAAAAGTAAAATGATCATCATCATAAGAAGATTTACACAGAAAAAGCAGTCATGAAAAATGTGGTCAGATCCACAATGGAAAAAAAAACCCCATTGTTTCTTATGGGAAGGTGAAGGATTTGGGTCAGCTCCTGTCTACACACGTGTTGGAAGACCCACCTGCTTGACGTTATAACCAGCCTTGGCGCTGGTCTCTATGTACATCACATTGAGCTCCCGTGCTTTTTTCTCTGCAGCTTCTACTGAAACTTGCCTGCCATAGTCCAGTGTAAGCGGTGAAGGTACGGAAATGGTTCAAATCATAATGGAAAATGGAAAGACAAAAGTGATAAAAAAAGGAATTCAAAATAAATCAAATCAAAATGTCACACTGAAGAAAAATTTATAATTAAAAAAAATTAGCATGACTCAAAAGTTGGTGATTAAAAAAAAAAAGGTGCAACAAAATCATAAGAAGCAAAAGGAGCAATTAAAATGAAGAAAGAAACTGAATACAATAAGGTACCGCTTGAAAAGGAAAGGGGTGTGTTTTTTTTCACATTACAAATAGGGCTGAACAATAATTCAATATTAATATATATCGCAATAGAACGTTTTTCAATATCGGTGATATGATTCTTAAACATATTTTCGATATTTCGATATCTATCCCAGCATTCGTCACTGAATGACGTTTAGGGCACAGCCGTCAGAATGACTAGAACACATTTAGCTATTTGCCTCGTGTAATCCCGCCCACTCTCCCGAGCGCTATTCAACATGGCAGCTAAGTAAACTGAGTGGCAGATACAGACAAAAGATCGTTTAAACATTTACAACAATCCGATTATCAGTAAGCGCAGTAAACGAGTGCGCAATGTTGTGTTTTGCATTTTTTTTGTCGCGGTTTGGAGCTGGTGGGAACAAAGTTAATCTTATTAATGCCGTCATCTATCCTCGTGCAGCGCCTTAGGCTTAGTAAAACACACACACACACAACACACACACAGCGACACGCTCAAAGCATGCACTGTTTTTTTAGGGAAATGTCCGTCTGTGACCCACATGACTTGCTTAACAAACAAGTCTGGAAATGGTGGATTCGGCTCTATCTCAGTAGCACTAATTAATGGAGTCTAAATACTAATAAAAGATGAACATTAATTTATTAGTAGTGTTTATATTTCTAAAACATTATATAGTTTTATAGCCTCGGCAAATCAATTTTTCAGATGTTTGTAAGTACAAACCTCTATTGGCAGTTTTTCTGAGGCTTTTCTAATATTCATATCGACTGAAATAAGGAACTATATCGTGATATAAAATTTGGCCATATCGTCCAGCCCTAATTACAAATCAGTACCAATTGACGATTTAGATCATTTTTAATCAGTGCTTTACCTTTTATCAGCCAAGTCTGTTTTGTTCCCAACCAACATAATAATGACATCACTTCCTCTCTCTGTTCTCACATCGTCGATCCATTTTGAGGTTTGCTGAAAGGAGTTGAGATCTAAAGGAACAGGAAAAATATTTTTCAGTACAGCAGTAGTGAAACGTGCAATTACCTTGTTCTTTAAAGAGAAGACACACTACAGCAAGCTCTCAAAGCAAACAGAGAATGTAGACTATTAGTAGAAAGCTTGAGCAAATACTGAAAAGCAGTTTAGGTGAAGTAAGTAAAGTATCATGTATCATGTACCATGTGATCTTTTAATACTAATACCACTCTAATTCTGATACTAGTTTCTAGACTATGGTAGCTTATTGATACACAGCTGTACTGAGCGAACGAGTGGCTCTGACTCACTGGTGATGTCATACACCACTACAGCGATAGTGGAGTCACGGATGTAGCTGGGGATGAGGCTACGAAAGCGCTCCTGCCCTGCAGTGTCCCACAGCTGCAGCCGAACCTGAGGAGCCAGTCAACAGCATGCAGCAGAGAACAGCATCGGCGAAATCAATGAGAATTCAGTAAACAGTAGAGATTAAAAGAAAGCTTGGTTAAAAAGGAGGTATCAGAAATCAGAGAAAACAAATGTCTACAACTGAAACAGAGGCACAGTTCTAGATTTCAGAATGTTAAAAGGAATCATTCCATGCAAACAAGCAAAAAGTTATGATTTCAGTGATGATATTCTGCATTCCTGCTCCTGGCAAGGCGATTCAGAAACGACACTCTCGGTGCTGAGGTAATGCTGGACACTCTGCTCCGTCATGCATGAACACCATCTGGGTGTGTGGATTTTAAATAAAGGCCTTTTACCTCCTGCTACACTATTGGATGCTTAATTCAGAATCAGTCTTAATTAAGTATCCAAATGTTTATCCAGAGTTGCTTGGAGAGACATTGAGAGTGGTCCAACATACTCAAAGCCACACGAGTGCCATTGTGCTCCCAAATCTACACCATGTGCTACAGGCATCATGATGGGATGAAGCGGGAGCCCCAGCTACCTACTTGCTATATCATAGACCACCACAGCAGCTGCTGAGTCACGAATGTAGCTGGGGATGAGGCTACGGAAGCGCTCCTGCCCTGCTGTGTCCCACAACTGTAGCCGAATCTATCAGCATCCGTGCAACACGAGTCACAAGAACCCCATTGGGCAAAACAGCCGTGAGTGGACAAAGAAACAACCAAAATGAAAGACTAAAATAAACATGGCATGAGATAACGGCCTAAATAAGGTACATGCATGCACATCGAAAACTAATAAAAACAGAAATGTCTATGCTGTGTGATTGTATAATTTAAAAAAATAGATGGATATGAAAAAAGGCGCAACATGCTATTTAGTAAACTTTAAAATACTACAGGGTGGCCAGCTTCCGAAAGAATTTTAATATTCATCCATTCATTCATCTTCTATACCCGCTTATTCCCCAATTTTGGGTTACAGGGATCTGCTGGGATGTAAATATTTCTTTACAAATTAAAAAAAAAATCACTTTTTTTTGAGAGGTAAACAAAATCGATCTTCCACAATATCACAGACAAAAAAACACTGACATGTTACTAAATATAAAGCATTTCAACAGTGAAGGATGAAAGCTGCTTACCGTACGGTCTTCTAGATACATGGTTTTTGAAAGAAAGTCAATGCCAATTGTTGCCTAAAATAAGAAAAAAATATTGATAAACGTATTGAAAATGCAGCTCTGGTAGAAAAATCCATCAAAAAGATGGAAATCTGAATAAGGCATCTAAAAAAACCAAGATTTACTAAGAGAGAAACAAATCTCATTTTAAATATCTAATAGTAATAATAATAATTTACAGCATTTGGCACACGTCCTTATCCAGAGCGCTTTACATTTGTCTTTTATACAACTAAGCAATTAGGGTTAGGGGCCTTGCTCAGGGGCCCATAAGGTAACTTTGTGATTGAACCCCAATCTTTCAATTAGCAGTCTGACACCTTAACCACTGCGCTATCGTAATAGTAATAAAACAAATAATAATTAACAGCATTTAGAAGACACCATTATTAAGAGCGACTTACAATTATCTCTTCTATACAACTAAGCAACTGGTGGTTAAGGGCCTTGTTCAGGGGCCCAACAGTGGTAATTTGGTGGTGCATTGAACTGAACATACAATCTTCCAATTAGCAGTCCAACACTTTAACCACTGTGCTACTAAACTAATAATAATAATAAGAATATTAGTAATTTACTGCAATTGGCAGATACCCTCATTCAGAGCGACTTCTACAATGAAGCAACTTGGGTTAAGTGCCTTGCTAAGGGACCCAACAGTGGTAACTTGGTGATGCTGGGAATCGAACCCACAATCTTCCAATTAGCAGTCCAACACCTTAACCAATGCACTACCACAATAATAATAATAATTTTTGGCATTTGGCAGACGCCCTTATTCAGAGCAACTTACATTTATCTCTTCTTTACAATTAAGCAATTCGGTTAACAGGCCTTGCTAAGGGACCCAACAGTGGTAACTTGGTGGTGCTGGGAATCGAACCCACAATCTTCCAATTAGCAGTCCAAAACCATAACCACTGAGTCACCATAATAATAATAATAATAATAATATATAAATAATAATAATAAAAAAAAAAAAAATAATAAAGTATTAATAATAATTAATTATATTATCAAATAATAATTTTTTGTTATTTTTATCCTGATGAAATGGTTCAGTGGTTAACATTTTCAGATCAGATAATATATAAAAACACAGAGGATGCCGGTGTATATTTATTTATTATTTACAATGATGGGCGTGGGGTTTTTTGGTCGTACCTGGTAGGTGTTATCGAAGCTGTCATACATAAACCTGGTGATTAGAGAAGTCTTTCCAACTGGGGAAACAAAACAAACAAAAAAACCCAGATAAATTGCATGAAATGTTATCATCCCTTCATGTCCACATCATCATGGAGGCTAAAGCAGGATGTGATCACCGGATCACAGACTGAACTCCAGTCGCTGAGTTGGCAACATGGTGGGGATGTCAGTCTCTATCAGCTGAGGATCATTTTAATAGGAAGTAAATCTCATGCTAGCACAGTTTTAAAACGATTTAATAATACTGACCCGGGGATCCGAAACCATGTAAGAAAACAGAAGAAAATTAGAGACGGTGTTTAACGTAAAATAAATCACATCGCCGAAGACGTTAGCTAATCATGCTAATCCCGACCAGGCGCTGACAGACATTCGACTGTCAACGGTTTAGCAATCACCTGTAGCCCGCTAGCAAGGCGTGCGTTATCTTTCCTACATATATATAATAACCAATTCTATCAAATACACATATTTATACGTTCCATTTAATACACATATGAATTACTATAATATTCAGCTAGCTAGCTAGCGTTAGCCACCTTCGTGTTTAAGGCGACGGCGCTTAGCTAACTAGCCACCTATGTAAATATATAAACTTCGTGTTGGATACATAAAGGAAAAATGTTAAAATACAGGATTGTAATATGACTTAAAATATAGCGGGACATCCCATAAACCGGTTATTATAATTAACATTAACGGGCCAGCTAAATAATGTCGAGTTTATGTGGGCAGCGTTAATGCTAATCTAAATGAACAACAATGGATGATTTTAAAAATAGTTTACAGTCGACTTTTACATTATAACTCGTGTGAATTACTGTGAATAATATTTTTCGCAGTTGCTGAAGGTGTTTAGCTGTTCAGGGGCAAATATTTCTCCATATTAGCCCACTATCAGGCCTTTAGTTAGCTAGCAGGCTAATCGAGCCCCGGCTGTCAGTTGGAGGAGGATGCTCTCTCTCTCTCCCTCTTTCTCTCCCTCTCCCTCTCTCTCTCTCCCTCTCCCTGGGCCTGTCTGCAATGTTTCTGCATCTGATCGGGGAAAATTGCATCTCAGAGGTCACTCACCGCTCTGCTCGCCTAAAAAGACGAGTTTGAACTTCCGCAGAGGATTGCCGAATTCTCCGCCGCCGGTGGTAGTCGACATATTTATCAAATTAAACACACCGCGACTCTAGAAGACGTGATTGACTGTGCAGGCGAAGGACACTGTACAGCCCAGCAGCAGGAGCCTGATAGCCAGCTGATGGGTTCTGTGTTTTAGCGCCGCACAGTGGCCAAAGATCGAAATACATGTGTGCGTTTTTAATGTTCTACATTTGTTAGAATTTTACCGATTTAAAACATAGAAAATAGATTGATTATATACCTGACCATCACATGTATGTGGCCCTGTTGCCAGAAAGCACACAATTACATGCCTTTGGTATTAGAATTCCCCATTACTGCAACCCAGTGGTGTTCTTCTCTGCTGCCTAAACACTAAACACATCAGATGCTAATCTACATTTACAACCTAAATTTTAATATTTGTTCCATTAAATTGTATTAATTTATTACCGACAGACAGCATGGTGATGTCACAGCAAGAAGGTCGGGGTTCGTTTCCCAGGCAGGGATGTTTTTGTGTGGAGTTTGCATGTTCTCCCTGTGCTTGTGTGGGTTTACTCCGGGTTCTCCGGTTTCCTCCCACAGTCCAAAAACATGTATGTTAGATTGATTGGTGATTCTAAATTGCCCATAGGAGTGAGTGTGAGTGTGTGTGTGTGGCCCTGTAAAGGACTGGCGACCTGTCCAGGGTGTCCCCCTCCTGCCTTTTGCCCTTTCAGAGATGGCTGGGATAGGCTCCAGCAGATCCCTGTGACCCCGAATTAGGGAATAAGTGGGTATAGAAGATAAATAAATGAATGAATTTATCCCCAACAGTTTATTCAATTCATTTCGTAGCGTTTCTTTTGCTGCACTGCTGCCTGTATGTGTATGTTAGAGTTTTTGTACGAATTAGATTTCAGTTTCTATGTGCTGCCCATGTAAATCTAATCTGCCAAAGCTTTCCGAATCAATGGTGCTGCCTATGGAACGTGAACTATATTAGCAGTGGCAGATTGCTAACTGGTTAATATTATTAAAGATTGTTTAAATAACAATCAGATTCTTAAACCCACCTCCCAGGCCTGCTAGCTGGCGTACAATGACGTCAGCATTTTTCCGTCCTCTGATTGGTTGATCAGAGTAAATTCTTTCAGCCTTAGCACAGACTAGCAAAACTTGTCTGTACAGTTGAATTAGAATTGTTACGCCTACAATGGCTAATGGAGAAGGAGAAATTAACTTTGTCTCAAACAAACTTATAAATACATTTTAAGGCGGATTTTCCAGAAAAAGTTAGACATCGTAAGGAGACTTTGGCCAAACCTGAAGATAACTCAGCCTGGGAAAGAGTTTATTCACCACTTCCAGACCAGCGCAGACGACCTTGTTTTGATTTGTGAGGCAAACACCTTTAGTCCCGATTACTGGTCGATGTATTAATTTAATAATAAATTAAAAGGTGAGCCTCCTAGTATTTGCACGGGCATAAATTTTAACTTACCCTCCAAGGATTCTGTGGAAGTCCTCTCCTAAAGAATCTTGAAGAATTCTCTTACTGAGGATTTGTTAAAGATTAGAGGAATGAAGACCTTTTTGTCTTTTCAGAGGTCCTCACAATGGGAGGCTCTTGTTTTTATTCAAAGATAAAAGTGTAACACATGGAGGTGTATGTAATATATGTTGTTAAAGAAATAAAAAGACATGCCAAAGTATCAAAAAATTGGTAGCTGTGTAAAAATCTTCCTATTCCTCCTCGATGCCAATGACATGCTATTCTGTTTTAGTCTCCTTTTTTATACTGTTTTTACTCCCACACACATGCAAGTTAAACACACATTCTAGGCAATACTGAGGTACATCAACATGAGGCGAGATCTTGCCTCCCAGGACAAACCTTGCAGCATTGTTCTGTGCCCACCTGCCCTTAGTCTCAACATCGCACGCCTGCACTTAGAGCTAACATCGCAACACTGTTCTGTGTGCACGTTTCCCTATCTCGCTTTGGCATTTTACATCAAGTTTAAAAAGAAAATACAATTTAATTAAGGAAACACATCACTTCTATATATATATATATATGATTATAACATAAACATATTGCTAAACAGCATGATTATAAGTGATGACATTTTATGCGAAGACTCTTTTTTATGTTGACAGGAAATCCTTTAACGCTGTTTTAGAACAGTGTCTGATCATTTGCAGAATGACAGGGCTTTGAGTGCTTCATTGGCTTGCTTCAGAGCTCTTTGCCCTTGTTTGGCCAGATGCTTCTACTTCCATTGTTCTTCCTTCATTCCTTACTGTTTTCTCTCCTGTCTCTTTAATTTATTGTTTTGCTTAAATTTACTAATTTTAGGAGGACAGTGGACCTCAACGCCACCATCATTATTCTCTAACATGCCATCTCCTACAACAACCGGTAACACTGACTCACAGCCTTTAAATGTCTGATATATTTCCAGGTGTTGTATGTGGTACAGTTGTGGTTGTAGTGTAGTGGTTTGGAGTTGTGTGTTAACGGGTTATTTACTAATATATATTTATAATGTGTATCAGGTAGACCCATTGTTGTACAATAGTCTGCAGTTTTCTATTTGTCAGCCTCATTCACTCCATCCATCCAACGCAGATCACGTGCCCAACCCTGGTCCTGGTGTTCCTCCTGTCCTGTACACTACAGTCTCCACTGCCACCTCTAAGCAGATATTATTCAGATGGTTCATCCTTATGACAGTGGTATCTTAGCTGAATGTCTTTATTTCATTTAAGCAATATTATTTTGGTTCAGGAATTTTATTAAAAGCTGTTTGTAACGATTGATAAAAATGCTTTAAATGAAATCGAGTCGATGTGGAACTGTCATGTGTCCAGACATGCCTGGAACGACTCTGACTAATTATAGCCAAGTAATTAAAAGCTCTGTGATGTAACTACATGTTAACATGCTTTTTTAATTTACACTGTTGGTTTTGTTATCTGTTGTAATGTTATGTTAACTCCAATGACTTCTAGCACTTCATTATTTCAAGCAGTAACACTGTTATGTTGATTTCTTCATCCCAGAGCAACTTTCCATTATGTGTCATTATTATTGTAATAAATAATTTCTGATTAAGGAATCTTAACTTGGTCAAAATATAAAATGTATTAATGTGCTTTAAGAAAGTGATTTTTTGTGATGTGTATTTATGTGCAATACGTGTAAATATTAGTTTATTTGTCTATTTATTCTTTATAGCAGAAAACAGTGTTTTCCTATATAAAACGGCATACACACCCGAGTCAGTGTACATCTATTACTATATACAAGTGTTGTGGCTGCTGTGATTGGCCTTAAAATGTTATTTAATCTTACACATTTTGGAATAAATATAGCTGAAATCTTATCTATTTTTACACATAATAGCTTCTAGAACTTCTAGATGTTTAATATCAATATCATACTATATTTTATCACATTGCTAATGTTTTTTTTCCCTTGTTGCTTTTAACAATAAGCTCCAATTTATTTATATAATAAATTTTGAGTTGAATAGTTGAAAGTTGAATATAATCTGAAATTCTTTATTTGTAAATTTTATTTAACCAGATTTAAGAAATGTGTGTGAGGCTGTAAAAATCTAATTCATGCTAAGACCCATTTCTGTATATAACCTATTAAAAAAAGTTGCTGAAGAAAGAACAGAAGCCACTGCGTTTGTACCTGAGGTCCAAATCTGGACCCGCAGTCTATTTAAAACAATAATAAAACAAAATAATCAAAATTTGGACAGATTTTTTTTATTGAAAACGTACATTGACGTTAGCACAATGAATATTCTACAACTTCGTAATAGGACAAGCGCTGAAGCGGAACTGATAAAAAGCTGCTAACAACCAGGATGACCACCTGATCGACACACTTCTACTTCAATACACAAAATAGATCCTTATCAATTATTTATATATATATATATAAATATGGAGGGAAATCCGTGACCGCATATTTAAAAATGTGTAGTATTTTCAGGATATGGTTTCATGGACATCTGCAAACATGTCTAACTGCCCATGGACCTGTAGGACCAACCCATGAGGAGAAAAAGGCCAGGAGAGAAAGCGTTTACACTGTAAAAGCATATAAAACATGCGAAGTCTGATAAGATAAGGAAAAGCATGGAAAGAAAAAAAGGCTTTAAAATGTGACCTACATGGTATTCAGTTTTTAATCCATAACCTTAAAAATACAACAAATTAGATGGTGGTGAGAATTTAGATGTCAGGGTCACGTCACTGGAACTGATCAAAGTTAAAATCAGCCTGACTTAAAAAAAAAAGTTTTATTTTATTCCATGATTTACATTTACAAAAAAAACCCGATTACATTAAATAAGGTTTTATTTCTTTGGGTCTTTCTATCTGCCAGTCAAAGTCAACTCAATCACATCACAAGAAGAACCTGATGCAAAAAATGGGAGTGAAAATAAAAGCTATGAGGCAAAAGAAAAAAAATATCTTCGAATTTATAAAAACTGATGTTTTTACAATTAATAAATATTTCCCTTCATGCTATATTTTACTACCAGAACTTCAGTTCTAGTATCTTCACAAAGTCTAGAAAAATATTAGTGTGGGACTGTTTGATGAGCCGAAATAGAAAAAGAGGAAATACATCCTGCGGAAAATACCATGTAAAGCCCACATTTGACCATGTTTAATGAAACAGATAACAAAAGTTTCCGAAAAAAAAAGCTGGACAAAGTGAAAGGCAGGAAGAGAAAACAGGTGCTTAAGTCTTGAGGAAGCTGCGATCTTCTCTTCTGACAGGCCACCACCAGAGAATTAAAAGAAGCTGGAAGAAATGGACAGAAAAGCAGATTAGAGAAAGAAATCAAGCAGGCGGAAGGAGAAATAGCTAAGCACAGGATGATAAGGTTTACACAATTTGTCCACACACACACAAAATATTCAGTGATTGTAGCTCCATGCACCATTCAGTATTGTGTTCAAACAAAAAATATGGTGTCGTCCTTCGTGTTAACATATTAACAATTGTTCAGATCAAAGTGATGGGCGTGGCCTGTTCATTCAATTAGATTCACACCCTTATAAAAATCCACTGAACGTTTGCTTATATTCATAAACAGTATGTATATGCAGGGGCCACCAAACTCAATCCTAGAGGCTCGGTGGCCTTGAAGAATTTCGCTTCAACCCTAATCAAACACATCTGGATTTGCTAGGTGAGCAGGTGTGTTAGGGCAAGTTGGAGCTAAACTCTGAAGGACAAAAGCCCTTCTGGACCACAGAGTTTAGTGAGGTTTCTGAAAGCACTGTGTATTCATGTTAGCCAGAAATGTATTACGAGTGCATTTTCATTATTTCTGTAACGAGGCTGGACAGAGTTAACACACACACACACACACACACACACAACATGGTAGTAAACTCCAAGCAAAGAAAGCACAGCCTGTGAAAAGTGAGTAGAAATGTTAACACACAAAGCATTCCCAGCAAAGGTTGCCGTTCTTTTTAAAAACCCCACAAGAACCGGCATCCACAATGTCTTCCTACGACTTTAGAGTAGCAAATAACCAAAAACGCATGGTCAGGTCCATTAGCAAAGCTGTACAGGTGAAGGTACTACTCAGTGCAGAGCCAGGGATTACTGCAAAGGAAAGTAAATACACACAAACACACACACACACATACACAAAGCAGTGAGCAGGGAAAAATGTACATACGACCCACCGAAAAGCTTTATCACACAGATCCGACCTAGGAGTTAAGGGGACAACACCTGCTCAGTACCCTTTACAAAATACACCACCATCCTGTGTCTACTAGTACAAACACACTCCTTTTAATGGTTTTGCTTTAAACAGAGTTCACCCACCTTCAACTTTAACTTTAAATGACATCACACAAGTCACAGTGATCATAACCCGACACTCTTGACCTGCATCTGTGTGATTTTATTAATAACAACACGAATGAACTATTGAGTAACTACACACACACACACGAGCAGGTGTACGGGTGTTTCCAATAATGAAAAGTATCAAGAAAATTGTTGCATCACATCTAAACAATTTAGGACACCAGTTTGTGAGGACAATTATTTATTTTTAACAACGTGTGCTTAAATGTTCGGCGACTATGTGCTCCTCCAATTACACTGAACTAATAATGTAGTAATATTATTAGCCGTAGCTGGTTAACCCTGCACAGCACATTATTGCCATTATCTATTAAAATGAAGTGGTAGCACAGTGGTTAAGGTGTTGGACTGCTAATTAGAAGATTGTCGTATAAAGAGATAAATCAGTCTGGATGAGGACGTCGGCCAAATGCTGTGAATAAATGTAAATGAGGAAAGATGTTATTTGTGCAGTGTTTTGTTCTGGAGCACAACCAGATCTTTGCAGCGGATGCGGTAGAACGTTAAGCCGATGCTGTGTATTGTTATAGTTACCTACCTGATGGAGACATTTTTACAGAGACTACTGCTTAATATTCCACATGATATTTGTTTATTATAGTTTAACTGTTAATAACCGGCAGGTTCTGACCACCGCAGCTCCTTTTCCGTTAATAGAGGAGAGGAGCTACACGGTTCCCTTTACGTTAACTGTGCTTGATAAAAAAAACACTAAATGTAAAGAAGAAAGTGACCACTTTCTGTAACACAGATTTGGCATTTTCCCTGCTTTTGTGTAGCTACTTGCATAGACGAAAATCTGTTGCCTATAAAGAGGTGGATAAATTAAAGATCTGTTGTTATCTATATCCTGAGAAGGTTTTTTTTGTGTTCACAAACAAGCAGCAAAAAAAAAATGCATCATGCGGAAATATTTACAAGCTTATATAATTAAAATATTGAATAATATTGTTTTGAAAAACAAGTACAATGCAGAATGTATGTACACAAGGAGTTTACCCACACGCTCTATGTTTGGTCCTTTATTATTTATTATAGAATACTACTTTGTACACTGACAAGTGCAATATTGATCGATTGGCATCTTGGTAAAACTGTTAACTACAAAATATTTCAATGTATTTAAAGAAGCAGATATAAGCATGTGCCGATGCATAAAATGTCGCACGGCAAAAGCTTGCCTTAATCTAACTTTTATAAGCAAGCTGTTCTTGGCATTAAAAAACACACACACACACACACGCACTGAGACATGACTTAAGGTAACTAGGAAACATTCTGATTACATGCATCAGGCAAAAATGAAAAACACAACATGCCAATCTCAATACTACTCAGATACTAAAGGTGTTCCTTATGAAGTTACAATAAAATAAAAAAAATAAAAAAATAAAAAAAACAAGCTCAAATTATTTCCATCTATTTTAAGTGGGAACTTAACAAGCACACACACACCTTTAGTATTAGTAGTACAGAAAGGGAGCTTTTGGTTGATAAAGCCATTCAATTGAACAGCAAACCATGTCCAGCTGATATCCGAATGATTTTAGCCTGCTATTAACAAAACACGCTAATTAATGTTAATAGCAATCCTGGTCATGCATTACAGAGTAACCGAAACAAATCATTATAAAGCAGAGTAACAATGGCTCCTAACATGAAATCTTAAAAAAAAAAAAAAAAAAAAAAAAAAAAAAAAAAAAAAAAAAAAAAAAAAAGGAAACAGAATGCATCTAAGTCAACGAATCCATTCACATTAATGATTCCTTCTTCAGTGTGGTTATGTATAAGGCTTGTGGGGAGGAGGAGGAGGAGAGAAAAGGAGGGGAAGGGGAGCGGGGCAGCATGGCTCAGTAGCACTGAGGGGTAAGAACTCATTCACAGCTGGCTGGAAGAGGCACTTTCTACAGGAACCCTGAACTGCAAATGAAAGAGAACCAGGATTATTTTTCTCTATCGGATACATTCCATACTCAAACACAAATCTTTAAAGGTTAATGTAATGCGTTACAGATGTTGACAGAAGTTATGGGAAAAGTGTAAGGTGAGACGCTCTTAGGAATAAAACTAATTTTTTTTTGCTGTTTGAGAGTTTTTTTTCCAAACAACCGACAGCATCGTTTTGTTTATTTTGCAAACCTGAACTTCAGAACAACAGCTGACTCAATTCCTGCCAGGACAACTAAACAAGCTCCATGACCCAGATTCGGTTACAATATCCGGTGTTCCGTCAGTAAAAATAATGACACCCTAACCCTGGTGTTCATTAAGCAAAAATGGCTGCATGGCCAAGCAGAGGACTTTACAGCTGGGCCCAAAACAAGTCTTTTCTACAGGATCCAGAACAGTTGTAACACTTGTGTAGAATAGTGGCACAAATTGCATCGAAAGCATCCAGAAATTAATACAGGAAACACATAAAACAAGGTCAGTTATAAACTAGAAGCCTGATAGTCATGCCAGGACAACCAACTCGGCTACCAGTTCAGATTAATGATCATTATAATGAAAATTTCTGCTCTCTTTTAATGTCACAACTAAAGGCGACTTCACACTGTGTAATTTTAGTTTTACGCAATCAATCCGTGACAAGTTCTGTAACCCACTATCACACAACATAGTAGCTAGCAGCGGGAAAAAAAAAAAACATAAAAAAAGCATATGAAGTGGTAATTTTGCTTATAGCATAGTTGAATTTTTTGCTGAACTGTCCACAGGGACTCGTTACGATATTTCCCCCCAGTCGTGTTAACTGTATCATTAGGTCAGGCGCTTTTTGTGTTTAAAATCTTCTAATACTGACAAAAATTTATCAAAGAAAAAAACCTGATTGCCGCGGCTGCCAATTAGCGATGAAAGACAACAGACGTTAGCGTAGGATCATAGGATTTTAGGATTTCAACATTCGTTTCAGAAGACCAAATTGTGGCTAAAATTGCACAGTGCGAGTCCAGCTTTACTCAAGAGAATTCATAACTAGGATTAATACAGGAGATTCCTTATTAAAACATTAAACAGTAGGGCAGCAAATGCTGTTCTGACCACCAGGAGTGACTGACACCATACACCATGGCTACAGTAGCAAATGGCATGGAGAAGATATTAAAGGCCGCACAACTGAACATTAAACTATTTTTGATGATCAAGGACACATTTTATCAGCCGAATCATGTTATCATCAACCAATTGAAAAAAAAAAATATAGAAATGCTGTTGAAAATTTCTTATATTATCTGAGATTACTTTTGCAACACTGCAGAATCAGTCACACAGGCCGCATTTACACTGCATGTATCAAGTGACCCAATTCCGCTTTTTTTCCTTCAATGTGGTACAGATGGAGTATAACACAATCACGTAGGCAGGAAAAAAGCACATGGATTCTATTATTTTTTAGATCGGATTTAGGTGATATGTGATAATAAATGGAATCTGAATCGGATTGCGTGCATTAGCGTCTGTCATTTAAACAGACAGATCAGACTTTCACCTGTCAGTGTAAGTCGTACATCACTGAATAAGCAACTGTGGCACACGGCTTCAACTCAGCTGGACA
Source organism: Bagarius yarrelli (assembly GCA_005784505.1). NCBI lineage: Eukaryota > Metazoa > Chordata > Actinopteri > Siluriformes > Sisoridae > Bagarius > Bagarius yarrelli. Next base: position 453,492 of record VCAZ01000088.1, read on the forward strand.
CCAACAGCGAAATATAATAACTTAACACAACTGTGTATTTTGATATTTACTATTTTTGTTGACTTTAAGCATGTTTTATCTGTAAACATTAAAAAAAAATAATGAACTAATAAATAATAATTTAATAATAATTTAATAATTTATTTATTATTTATTTTAAAAAAACTTAGCGATCAATGCTACATTTTCTCCGCCGAAAGAGATCATTGTTTTTCTGACCTTTAACTATAATGTGGAAGGAGAATAATTATTTTCCAGTCAGTACATCTACATTGGCTGTGTATAGTGTAAATGTAGATATCAGATACGGAACAGTTGTGAGAACAGATGCGTGAGATCCTATAATCCTAATATTGAAAAGTGAAACTAAAATAACCCAGGCTTTCTGACAGAACAAATATGTAAATAGGGTATGTATAGGGTCTTTTTGCAACAGCCATATGTTAATTAGGCAAGTTGCACCTGTGCTTGTTTGCATGTTTTGACTCAACAGCCTTCCAAATTAACCACACCTTCTGGGTAAAGAGTAAGCCTAAATGTTGCACTTGCCCCAAACTGTTACCCCTTCTAAGTGGCTTTCTCTACATCCACTAAATCTCTTTAACCTCATAGACTCTAATGGTTTTGCCTTAAGATATGGATCAAGCTTTGGCTTGATATTTAAGAGCCTTACCAGCTGACGGCGTCTCATGCAGCATGCAGCAAGCAGATGAGGAATTAACTGAAAGAAAGCATGGGTTTAACATGCGACCATACACACCATAAAAAGAACACAGCGATATTCCATGATGCATGCCATGACCTGCTCGATTACTGAGGAAAACTGTCCATATCTTAAAATCTATCTAACACACACACACACATTCTACAGAAATAACAGTGTTTCCTCAGTAACATGTGAATATATGAATAAGAACAGTGGGTAGCCTTTAAGGGAACCTGAATGAAAGAAAGCCAGTGAGGGGGAAAAAATGAGAAAGGAAAAAAAAAAAAAATTTATATATATATATAAACCTTCTCAGTGCAAGTGTCTTCTTCCTTTATTATGGGCTGGCGAAGTGGCCAAATCAGCTTAAATACAATCATGAGTGATTATTAACATGTAAGAAGAAGTGGTCACTTTGACTACAGTTTATATAAGTCAGTTATTGGATATAAATGAAATAGATTATGGTGTGATATTTATTATATAAGTTAAAGTTAGTGAACACAAACCCTGGATGTCATGTGTTTACTGTAATGCTGTGATTTAAAGGAAATTTCCACCCGATAAACATTAAATATATATTTTTATAGTAAAACCTATGGTTTTACCTAGGGTTTGATGTAATAAGCTGATTAGTATAGGGAAGTGGTGGCTCATGATGGCTCAAGGTGTTGGACTACCAACCTGAAGATTGTGGGTTCGATTCCCAGCTTCACCAAGCCACCACCTTTGGGCCCCTAAGCACGGCTGTTAACCCCCAATTGCTCAGTTGTGTATAAGATAAATGTAAGTCACTCTGGACATTGTCAAGCCTTGCTGTATTTGACTATCGGATCAGATTGACCAGGCGGTGCATTATGGGTAGTATAAAGGTGCCAACACACCAGCTTGTTAATGAAAAACAAGTTAACTAAGGTTCCAATTTTAAAATACACCATCTGCACTATTAATATGCAACATTGTTAGATCATTTAGGGTGGAGTTTCCTTTTAAACCTACTGTATTTGCGTTTTTGAGATATACATACTATGCAAAATGTAAATAATTTATAGTTTAGTGTTGTGTCTTTAAAGTAGATCTGTATACATACAAATACGTCTTCAATGTTGTTACCAGATTATAAATATTTCCTTTATCTGAATTGAAAAGTAACCAGGACTAAACTGTGACTAATCACACACCTAACATTTGGAAATCAGGACAATAGTAAGAGCTACGATGTAAAATGTTCACTGAAAATGATTGGTCTGTATCCTTCTATCTAATTATAACATAAAAAAATATTAAACTGTTATACTGTAACTGGTAAAAAAAAAAAATTAAGAGTTAAAGATAGACAGAATGCAACACTTACTTTTTCCTCTCTTTGTCCCTCTTGAGAGTGGTGGAGCTGCCTGCTTGCTGAGCCTGGGACTGCAGGAGTTCAGCTGCTGTTTTCTTCTGCTTGAAGATGTTCAACTCGTCATCAAGGGACTTCTTTTTATCCTCCAGTTTCTTCTTCTCATCCTGGTGCAGCTTCTTCAGACGGTCAAACTTTTCATGCAACTAAATTAGGATTGAATGTTCAGTGGTCAGGTGAAGGAGGGACATGACACTATTTTATAATGCTGTTCTTTTGTTTTGTGATTTCACAGTTTTTCTGTTTCTACCAAAGAAATTTCAGGATCTATGTGATCAGATGAACAAACAAAATTCTCAGGGGCAGGACATACAGATCGGAGTTACCATGGTTGGGCCACCGAGCAAGGCCCTTAACCCCCAATTGCTTAGTTGCATAAAAGAGATAAATGTAAGTTGCTCCGACTTCCCACTCCTAAGTGCACATCAGCACACAAAGTATTTTTGACATACTAACAAAACAAAACGAACTAAACACTGGTTCGCGTTGCGCGTGTGTGTCGGGAAGACGTTTAAATCAAGTTAAAATGCAGACTTTAAATATTCACTATCCCTCGTCTGTACATGTCCAAACCACCTCAATCTGTCCTCCCTGACTTTCTCCTCAAAACATCTAACATGAACCGTCCCCCTGATGAACTCATTCCTAATCCTGTCCAACCTCGTCACTCCCAAAGAAAACCTCAACATCTTCAGCTCTGCTACTTCCAGCTCTGCCACCTGTCTCTTGCTCAGCGCCACTGTCTCTAAACCATACATCATAGCTGCTCTCACCACCGTCTCTAAACCATACATCATAGCTGCTCTCACCACTGTCTCTAAACCAAACATCATAGCTGGTCTCACCACTGTCTTCTACACCTTCCCCTTAATTCTAGATGATATTCTCCTGTCACACATCACTCCTGACATGTTTCTCCACCCATTCCAACCTGCCTGTACTTGCTTCTTTACCTATTTTACACACTCTCCATTGCTCTGGACTGGTCTGTTAAAATACCAATTCATTCTTCTAAATATTTAGTTTTTTGATATTTGCACTTTACAACTTTAGTTTAAACAGCTTTTCTGTATGAAAATTCAGTACAAAAAGTAAGCAAACCTCTTTCTCTGCCTCCTTCAGCTCAGCCTCCTTTTCTTTTACTCTCTGAACAAACATCTGCCTCATCTCTTCTTCCTTCTTCTGCAGCTCCCCCATGAACTCATTCCTCTTGGCCTCATAAGTCTCCTGCAGGCTGTAGGGACAATAAAAGCAGTCATAGGTTACAGCACAATTCAGAATTATTTTGTTTTTGGTCTTACCTTTGTTTTGTTCTTACCTAAAAGGTTTGCTGTCAGGATCTGTGTCTTTAAAGCCCATCTCCTCCAGCTTGCAGCGGCGGTAGAGCTCATAGTGACGTGTGTGAGTCTGCTCCCTCAGGTCCTCCATGTTCACTCGGATCAGCATCTCCCTCAGCTTCACAAAGTCACAGTGGTTCTCATTTTCCACTAAAAACAGTGCATTTGAAATGAATAGCGGGGAACTGAGGTCTCGAATCAGCATCCAATCACACGGTTAAAAGAAATCCTGTTCATCATATACTAAATTATACTCAACACCCAACATTCAATCCCAATTTTACACAAGCTTTAATACCCAACAACAGTTTAACAGCTGCACTAGTATCCACAAGTCATTTTAAAACATTTTGATCATCAGCTTTAAACAGATCACATAAAGTCCTGTACAGTATGTGTGTTTGTGCACTTACCTGTGGTTGAACACTGCCTTTATTCACATTTAGACAATACTTGTGATTTATTTAATGATACAAGGGCAATAGACAATGGTTGACCTACACTCTTGGGCAAACACAATCAATACATTTAGGATTAGCTCCATATGGGCAGTGGTGGATCAAATGGTTAAGGTGCTGAGTTGTTAATCTGAAGACCAGAACACCTGAGTTCAAGCCCCACCTCCGGCAAGTCAACTACTGTTGGGTCCTTGAGCAAGACCCTTAACCCTTCCTGCTCCAGGGGCGCTGTTTCATAGCTGACCCTGCGCTCTGACCCCCAACTTACTAAGATGAAATATGCAAAATGCATTTCATTGGCTCTGTACACGTACCCTGCACAATGGCAATGCATTGAATATTATTATTATACATTGGCTTATATACGTTTATTTCACTGCACCAGCACTATATAAGCAAAAACTACTTTGTAAAGCTAAATTAAGCACTTACCCGCATACAAATTACTTGTATTAGGACCGAGCATTAGGTTTAAGGTGTACAAGGGCAAGCGATCGAGAGACAAAAAAGAAACTAAGGCAATTTAGATTTTTGCTTAGTTTAAATTTTTGTTATAGCTGTTTACATTGTTGTTTTAAATGTGGCCAATGTCAGATTTTCAGTGTGAACTGATGATAAACTGAGTTCATAAACCTATTCTAAACGTTTCCAGTAAAATCGATTATATATCAACTGTTTGTAGTTACACGCCAGTGCAGAATGATGAGGCTGATGATGTTGATTACAAACAGTGCAAAAGTCACATGAATTCCAACATAACTGCAGTCGCATTGCAAAACATCTGACCTGTGTTAGATTTAATACCACATCAAACCCATATTAAATAGATCAGATTCCGTGCGGTTTATGCTGATCACTCATGAGACAAACAGGCCAGAAATATATCGGATTTAGGCAACATTTGTCTAACACACCCAATACTGAGAGAAAGAAACAAAGGAAAAACAGAGAGCAGACCAGCAGCACGCCAGAAACAGCAGGCTAAGCTATGGTTTATTGTGCCAAATCAAGTGAAGTGCTGCTCATACGGAAATCAACCAAACAATAAAACTGTGTTTAACATACTACACACACTCATTCTTTCCTCTGTGATGTGTGATTAGATCTTACCTTGAACAGTTCCCCATGGGTACTGCCGTGCTTTCACCATCTTGTTCCCGATCTTCACTTCCTCTGTACTTCCCACTACGGCAAACGGTAAATGGCCCTACACAGCCAAAAAAAAAAAAAAAGACATGGAAACCAGCTGTTTTTATCCAACCAAAATATTCACACACATTTCTTGTATTTGTATGTCATTATTACAGGGAAATAATTTGCCACAAAGGAAGAAGTGTTCAGGAAACAAATGAGGATACAGATAAAGTATTTCTGTATCAATCACAGAGAAACCGTCTTGGGCAGGAGGCGCACAGTGTTCTCACTCTTACTGGAAAATAACACTTTAGAGGCTATACAGCGAAAATCCCCTCTCACACACCCTCTACGACAGTCGAGAGATCAATTACAGTACAATAGAAAGCACAGAAAAAGAGTGATTGTGTTTGCACTCTGGGCTAAAATAAATGCAACCCCTTTAACCCCTTTGACTAACAAGTGTCTGTTGAACTACACTGACTATCTACATTTATTCACTGTCCCACACAGATAGCTTTGTTCTGTGGGTAAGTGGGTGGGTTCGTCTTTCCCACACATCCTGTAGTGTCAGGACACTGATTATAATTTCCTGTCCTTCGGTGCCATTTTCTGACAGAAAGTCAAGGATAGGAAGCTATATATCGCATAAGCTGTTTCTCTTGTCATATTAAAAGGAACGGGAAATAGCCCCACCCCCCAAAAAACCCCACAGTACACGATTTACACCTAAAAACACAATATAACGCTAGTCGCTCCATTTCTTCTAATTTTCAAAGCACTTGGATGCGTCGTTGGAAACAAAAAAACAACAATGAGTAAATGTCAGCAATGACTTTTCCCCTTGCTGCAACTCAAAAATTAAAAACCAAAATGGCGCGCTGCTCCTTTAATTTACGGCCGAGGTTTCAGTGTATTGGTAAAGCTAAGGAAGCTGCCTGGTTGGTTCTTGTCACATGACCTGCGGTGCGCTTCCGGCATTCGGAAAAGTTGATGTTCTATAGTTGCTGCAGAGTGGACGTGCCTGAAAAAACAAGTGCATTGCACCAGCCGCATCGCTCTCTAGTTGCACGAGCAGGCCATGCGTTTACATTTGAAATAATGAAAATGAGCACTCAAAAGACACAGTATGTGAACAGCCGTTAAAAAAACAAAATAAATCGACAAATGCAGATGTTGTTTATACAGTATATTTACCAATCAGAGAAATGATTTATTACACAACTACAACAAAACTCACAGTAATTGACTGCTGAATCTAAACAGCCAACATTCGACTACTGAATTTACCATGAGATCTTAAATTTATCAAAAAATAAGATGTTCCTTTTGACTGAGATACGACCTCATATAACCCCAGTTCCAAGTGCTGAGTTGTCGTGAGGTCAAAATTATGTTATGCAAAAACATGTAATTAAACCAACCAACCAGCAAAAAAATGTCAGCTGAAGGGTGTAAAGGGCTATAAAGAGACATACAAATTATAAAAAAAGTTAGCAAAAAAACAACTTTACCACTTTCACTTTAGCCCAAAAGTTTACACCAAATTTATGTTGTAGGGTTTAGAGAACTGAACTATATGCTCACATCTTATCGCCTCTAGTAAAGAGTAAAACGTGGAGGTACTAGTTTTTGTTTCCTTTATCAGTCCAAAGGTTTCAAATCCAACCCCAATATCACACACCCTGGCTTACATTCTCCCCACAATCTAAACACACTACAGTACATTTTACTGCATTTAGCAGACGCTCTTATCCAGAGCGACTTACATTTCTCTCTTCAGTTTGTTGGTGACGGTCTGGGACCAAGAAAGTCTTGGGTCTGCACTTAACTGTGACTGTTGTGTTCTTAATGCTGGAGTTACTTACATTCATGGTGGAGTTGATCTCAGCCACAGTCTCATCATCAGTGGGGAACTGGTAAATCTGCACTCCGTTGCTGACGAGCTCACTGGTAATCTTAATCTTGAACTTGGCCAGTTCGGTCTTTGAAATGGCATCTGACTTGGCAATAACAGGGATGATATTCACCTGCATGAATAATAATAAACACATTCATCAGACGCAAAAACAAATCAACAGAGAAATTCATTAGTTTCCCTGATCACATGGGTAGGGATTTGCTCCTGGTAGCCTTGTAATTTATGTGATATGTGATCCTCTACAATAGAGCTGCACGATACTGGAAATAATGTACATATTAGTTTTACTGTAATATATACTGCGATATGAAAATAAATCCCCAGATGACTTGAATAGCTCTATATGTAAAAAATAAATTATTTTAGAATGATTGTGGCGATTTGGATACAACAGAATAAATATGTGAATGAAATTTCTTTTCTGGAGATTCAGATGCAGAAATTTAATTAAATGTTAAAATACACTGTATTAACAATTACAGATCACAATCACAGTAACAGAACCTAAAATAATGAACAAATGATAAACTTTCACTTAATTATTAAACTTTACAATTAATCCACAAATCACACGTGTTCTGAACTGCAGCGCAGTCAAATATCATCACACACTCGACACTGAACCTCCTGTAATGTTAATATCGCAGATACAAACATTGCAATATCAATGCAGAAACGATATATCGTGCAGCACTACTCTACAGTGATGCATTTAATGATGTCATATGGAAATGTAACCTATAAAAAATATCTATCACACAGCAATCACTTAAGTAGTGCAAAAACACTCAAGGAAAAAAAAGCTTAGTCAGGGGTGACACCCCACAGTGGCAGTTCAAAATTAGCATTTTTTAATGACTGTCCCAGAATCAGCCAGGAAAACTATTTCAATCATCATCTCAGAGGACACATAACTGTCTTTAGTCTAAAAAGGGACATTTTCATTACTAAAAATGTAAAAGTGAAAAACAGTTTAACTGATGTTAATGTCGTACAGTATGAGAGTTGGAGAAGTCTAACTCATTGCAGAAGGTTAATAAGCTTGTTTAAATGCTTGATCAGTTATTCATGCCACAGCTTATAAAATTATGCAGAATGTTGAATTCATGGCATGGATGTGGATGCCAGATGGGCTGATTTAAGTATTTCAGAGGCTGCTAATCTTCTGGCATTTTCACACATACACACACTCTCTCTCCGGTTTGCTGTATAAATCCTGTGTGTTGATCTAAAGTGAGAAGGAACAGACTGGTCTGAGCTGGCAGAGAGTCTATACTACCTTAAATCTCCACTCCAAGAACAGAAATCTGAGGCTATCATGGGCACAGATACAGAAATTAGACCTAAATTTCTGTACTTATGATGGCTTCAGATTTCTGTTCTTGGCTGATGAGAGTAGATTCTAATGTGATCTTGTTCTGTTGTAGATCTTCCACTTCAGGGTTCCGTGTTTTGTGCATGTTGTGATGCGTTTCTGCTCAACTAGGTCATGTTATGACCAAAATTCTATTTCATGGTATGAGTAATTTTCTTTTACGTATGTTTGTTTATCGTTCTTCATTTCTTTCAATAAACTCCTAGCTTTGCATCAGAGTTAGCCACGCCCACTTATTTACATATCATGGTATACACGGAATTTTAAAAAAAAATCTATAACGGTTGACAATTCATTCCAAGGTAAAGGTATATACCGTCCTATCGGCCAGCCCTAAGTTGTGTATGTCTACACACACACACACACACACACACACAGTGGTGGCCAGTGAAGTGCAAATGGAGTGTAAAATAGTGTAAAACAAAAAAAAAATTTGGCTTCCTGTCATTTGTTTAACAAAATTATTGGTACTTTTTTTTTTTCAGAAGATCAACAATTAATCAGTTCCACCGTTAAACTGTAACTGCATAATAAATGTTAGGATGCCCTTGACAATATCTGAAACTGCATAAAGAATTGATGAAGGTTTATGGATCTCAGCCCACACGCTTGGCTCACACACACTGAAGCACTTAAATCCTGCCGGTTAATTTCACGCCCAAAAATATTAACCGCCTACATGTTCTACTGTGAGCCTAATACACACAGGAGGAGTAGTATATCCAGATCGGTGACTATATCAGTGATGTGTTTGAACACGGTTCCTAACCCTTCCAGTAACACACAACAAAAACACTTATACATGCAGCTTGTTGCACTGGTTATTTAACGATGGCCAAATATCTGCGAGGGTTTCTTTATGTTGGGTATAAATTCATCCCAAACGTGTATTTTTGCAGCCGTGAATCTCTCGACATGTGTTTTTCTTTCTTTTATTATTTACATATTCTACTCCTTTGGCTCGATTCTGCCCCTAGACAGCTTATCAGTGTGTTTACATACACACAAATAGACGCACATACACACTCCACCATATACATCCTTGTCTTAGAGTCTTAGTTTAGATGAACTCTTAATGTGTTTGACAGTTAATACTAAAATAAGAGGAAACGGCAGAGGTTTATTTTAAGTCAGTCCATGCAAACGTAGATGCACAGCAAATCTAGTGGCTATGACCTTCTGGCCAAAGGGAAACATCAACCCAACACAATCAGCAAAGCCAAATCAATCAGACTGATAGAACATCATTATACCAAACCCATACATTTTCAATGTGAATGCCTTTAGCAATGTACAGACCTTACTGTCCAGCTTCTTCATGGTCACCAGATCCAGAGATTTTAAGGAGTGTCCAGTGGGTGCGATGAAATACAAACAGGCATGGATACGGGAGTCGTGATAACTGTGAAGGGTTCGTTTGATCTTCAGCTCTTCCTGGAGATAAGCCTCGAACTGAGTGTCGATAAACTCCACAATCGGTTTGTAGCTGCAAACAGGAACAAATTCAGAGTAACGCTACTCTATAAAGTAAAAAAGGAATAAAGCTAAAAAAAAACCTGATGTTAGAATCTGTTTAAATTGGAACAGTTTCACCCAAGTGGGTCTACAGATCTGTTTTTAACAGCAGAATTCCCACTGCGACGTGAGTAATGGGACCACAATCAGCCGAATGGTGATATTTTTCTGGAACACATTTCTTAAAGAGGAGCCACAATTTATTGAACAATTTTCACAAACAAGACCTAGAATTTGTCAAATGTCTACAAAATGTTATTGTTAAACTATTCAACTTACTAAGTAAGAAACCTAACGATTTTTAAAAATGTCATTTTCATCAAATCATCATGGGGAAGTGGTGGCCTAGTGGTTAAGGTGTTGGACTAATACAAGAAAGACTGGGGTTTAAGTCCCAGCACCACCAAGCCACCACCGTGGGCCCCTGAGCACAGCCCTTAACCCATAATTGCACAGTTGTATAAAAAAAAAAAAAGAAAAAAAAAAAAAGAGAGAGATAAATGTAAGTCGCTCTAAATAAGGGGGTCTGCCAAATGCTGTAAATGAGAACATGGTTACATGCCAGTAACCCAAACGGGCTGGAGATAGTTTGTATAAACAGCTGTACCTCATAAATATCCAGACGGAACTAGATGAAATTTATATGCATGCTAAAGGAGTCTGGAATTATATGCAATTCTTTACACAATCATTAAAAAAGATCTTACGGATCCATGTACATATTTTCTCAAATCAGCCTCGTTACTCTTGTTACTGAGCGACACCTATTCGCACCTGTCCTCTTTGTTGATCTGGTCTCCAAAGCCAACGGAGTTCACGACAGTGAGCTTAAGGCGCACGTTGCTCTCCTGCAGCTCGTAGGTGTTGGACTTGAGCTGCACTCCAGGCTGGTTGTGCTGGGTCGGGTCACCCTCAAACTTGGTGTTGAATAGGGTGTCCATAAGAGTGGACTTTCCCAACCCAGTCTCCCCTAAAATAAAAAAAGGTTAAAGTTTTAGCTCTTCAGTGCATGTATCAGTGGGCAACAGACACACTACCCATTATTTACACAGTTGTAAATACTCCAATAGCTACGTATGGAACCTATATTTCCATATATATTTTAAAAATGATTATTTACTGACGTCAAACTTTTTCCAGTTTCATCATTTTGGCTGCTCAAAGTTTCTTATTTCTGCACTGCATAAAGAGCAATAAAAGGCTCATCATCTTACACCACCAGAATGTTAATTATATAGACAGCTCTCTTAAAAGCCACTTCTAATATATAACTCGTAAAATACTTTCCTTTGGCTCGCCCGTCTGCCTGCCTGAGGAAAGCATTTACAAATACAATATCATTATATGGCTGCTGTGGAAAAACTGAAAAACTCACTGATGCTGAGCAAAGTATAAACCAAAACATGGCACAGGGTATAAATCACCAGCAGGGCAATTAATAAATGATAGCAGAGGCCCAACATTTGATTATCTGCCCAATTCTGACTAACCCAAATAAATTTGTATTTCTGGCCTCAACTAGAAAGTGCAGGAATATACAGTTAATAAAACAACAAAATAGTAAGAATAATCATGATTTATTTACCAGCCATACAATCAAAAGGATGTATTTTTAGCATTTCCACTTTGTAATTTCGCTTTTTTCTGCTTCCTGAAATGGACATACCATGAGCCGGTCAGCCTTTAGGTTTTTGTGGATTTCACAGTTATATTGTGTTTAATCCAAAATAGCATTTTGTGTGTAAATGCCAATATTCCATGCCAGATATAGTAATTTAAAGAGCAGGCTACCATTTACATTTACAGCATTTGACTTACATTTATCTCCTTTACCTCCTTTACTGAGAAATTGGGTTTAAGGGTCTTAAAGGCCCATAGAATAAAAAACAAATTTTAAAATAATTACAATAGCCATCTTAAATAATGAGAAAATGCTTAAAGGTGATTTGGATCCTATAATCTTTACAGCCTGAATTATTCAGCATCAGGACATTACAGAGAAGGTTGAGACTGAAAATGATAAATGACAAATGTTATGGTTAATCCAAATATTTCCCACACCTTTTTTCTTGCTGAAACATCAGCACAGAAAAATCTCTCTCAATTTCAACTTATGGGTCGTCAAAGGGGTTCAATAAAGTCTGCCAGATATCATAGGAGACTTCATAAGAGTCTATTAAACTCCAAATGTTGATACAATATTATGTGTCAGCGGTCAGGAACAAGCCAGCATCTAAAATAAATACAGAAGAACTGCAGTATAAAGAAGGAGAACTGCAGTACGACGGACATTTTGACACAAAAATCACTCCAATTGTAACGCTAACTGACTGATATGTGTAACTTCATTAACTCTATTGACTAAAGAATTAAACAAGGAAGAATTCATTATAGCAAACTTACCAACACAAAGGATGTTGAAGCAGAAGCCATGGTTAACAGACTTGTTGACCAGCTGGTCCGGCATGCTGTCAAAGCCAACATGGCCAGAGAGCGGAACTGCACGTGCTCCCTCCCCCTTTAAACAAAACCAGGTCAATATTCAGTACAAACGTGCAGCGCTCAATATACTTTATCATCACTCACTCAGAAGGGAATTAGCAATCAAATAAAAAACCAAAGCTCCATGGTCAGATGTATATGGGCGGATGCATTTCATGTCTAAATGTACAGAAAATTTGTACAATAAAAACACTTGCGCTTGGGTTACGCTCACTTTTAATCAAACGAGAGATAGGAAAACATCCACTTCCTCTTGCCAGTCTGACAGCAACGGTTTAAAACCACAGCTAAAGGATTACACAGTCGACTGCAATAATCTAGCAGTGCTGAAACCTATAAATTAAAAGTCTTTGGTAATTAAACTCACTATATAAACAGGTTGAAGGATCCAGCTGCTCAACACTACTGAAATTAACTCATACGGGTTTGCGTTTGGCTGTTTACACATTTTAACTCTCTTGATTTTAGCAGGTCTGCACCTGGTCTGCTCACACACTGACAGGAAATGAGGAACTCGTGCTCACCACATAGACATGATGTCTGATACAGCAACCATACATATAGTACACGTTATAGTTAAAAAAAATTGTACATCACTTATTTTACATATACATAACCTAAAGTAACAATGTGTACACCAAATTACTCCGAATAAATAATGTTTTATCTGATATCTAAGATTCCTTTCTATCGACAGTTGTAGATTTCAATATATTAGAAAAAGTTGGTCTGCAGTTCAGTATGAAGTAATGTTTTTAGACGTCCTCGGCACCTAATGTAGAGTTAAATTGCTTTATTGTAACCCTTTTTGTTGTAGATTAGATATTGTGTGTCTTTCACGGTCTTGTAATGTGTTGAAGGTTAATAAAATTAATGTTAAAAAAAAGAATAATTAAAAATTTGGCTTGGGGTTGATCGAAAACTAGACTAGCTAGAGTGTATAATAAAACTATAGTCGAAACAAAAACTCTGTAGCATCTTTACACTAATATTTCACACTGAAAATATTATATTAACTATAAAAAAAAATCACCTGGAGCCCCTGTACAATATTTTATATTTAGATAGATTAGACAGACAGACAGACAGACAGATAGAGCCCTGTACGATAGATAGATAGACAGACAGAGCCCTGTACATTATATAGATAGATAGATAAAATAAATAAGATAGATAGAGCCCTGTACATACAGTAGATAGATAGATAGATAGATAGATAGATAGATAGATAGATAGATAGATAGATAGAGCCCTGTACATACAGTAGATAGATAGATAGATAGATAGATAGATAGATAGATAGATAGATAGATAGATAGATAGATAGATAGAGCCCTGTACATACAGTAGATAGATAGATAGATCCCTGTACATACAGTAGATAGATAGATAGATAGATAGATAGATAGATAGATAGATAGATAGAGCCCTGTACATACAGTAGATAGATAGATAGATAGATAGATAGATAGATAGATAGATAGATAGATAGAGCCCTGTACATACAGTAGATAGATAGATAGATAGATAGATAGAGCCCTGTACATACAGTAGATAGATAGATAGATAGATAGATAGCTAGATAGATAGGTAGATAGATAGATACTTCTGTTGTCTGATCAGTCAGGGAATGAAAGCTTATTGTATTATTAGTATTATTATTACTAATTCATTTTATTTCTGTCCTTACATCAGTAGACAACGCCCACTGAACCCAGCGCACAGGATGGAGAATAAAATAACGGTACTGAGGGGAAAGACATGGCCGGCTCTTCTTCCGTTACCGCTGGTTACCGGGCGCCATTAAAGAACCGATTCTATGCGCTATAAGTGCAAATCCAAAGCAACACCGGTAGCACATCCGAGCACAAACACCGCATTAAATTATCCGAGTTCATCTGCGGCAAAACCATCATCATCATCATCATCATCATCATCATCATCAACATGTGTGTGCGAAATCAACCACAACACAAACCTGAAAATAATTAAAATAAACGCCTTCCCAAATCAACAAATCTGCCGTAGATTCTATTCTATTTACTTTCCGCCTCTGGTACATACGAACCGCTGTGTGTATTTGCGCTATTTAACGTTTCTCCGCTTCACCTACATGCCGTTTATTGTGCAGCGCCGCTTCCTCCGTACGGAAGCAGTCATTTAACGGTTACACTTCAACAAAACAAATCATTGACTTGTCAATTTATGTATATTTTCACACCGAACTTTACATCCCGAAACACAGCATCGTCCCTTAAACTAAACGCTCCCCCACACACACTCACCGCTTGTCTGGCTATCTCAGTGGCCGCCATGCTCCGTCTCTGAATAAAGAACTTACACAGGAAACGGCAAAGCACGTACGCGCGCACACATACACACGTGCACGCGCCACACACACACACACACACACGGAGGGATTCTATCAAATAACAAGCTGCTTTTGATTGAGCTTACAAAACCAAAACATTTGTGCGCAAAATCTTACTTTAAAAAAATTATACGTTTTACAGTAGAAATAATAAAGAAATAAACTGGATACTGGATAACATGTCCCCCTCTTTCCCCTTCCAATGGCTAAAGATTTATTCATTCATTCATTTATCTTCTATACCCCTTTACTCCCTAATTCGGGGTCACGGGAATCTGCTGGAGTCTATCCCAGCCGTCTCTAAATGGGTGAAAGGCAGGAGGGGGGAACCCTGGACAGGTCACCAGTCCATCACAGGGCCACACACACACTTACACTCACTCCTATGGGCAATGTAGAATCACCAATCAATCTAACATACATGTTTTTGGATTGTGGGAGGAAACCGGAGAACCCGGAGTAAACCCACACAAGCACAGGGAGAACATGTAAACTCCACACAGAAAGACCCCTGCAGGGGAATCGAATCCGGGCTAATGTAAATACAATAATTTAATTTTTTAAATTTTATTTATTCTCTACACTCTAAATGTTGCAGGACAATGTTTGACCCTATGAAATAATTTCTGTACTGTACTGTACTGTTACTACTAATAAAACGGATCTCTGGGGGCTCCTGAAAGTGTGTAAGCCCCTAGCATACTAACCCCCCCTCTTTAGTAGTGCCCCCAACTGAATATTCGGTGTTTTTTTTGATACCAGTAAACTGAGATAAGTTCTCTCTTTGTTACTCTTTCATCCCCTCAGAGGGATCCGGTGTACATGGGGAAGTAGTAGCGTGGCAGTTAAAGAAAATCAGGACACGATTCTCAACCCCAACCAAGCCGTCACTGTTGGGCCCCTGAGCAAGGCCCTTAACCCCTAATTTCTCAGTTGTATAAATAAGATAAATGTAAGTTGCTCTGGATAAGGACGTCTGCTAAATTGCATAAATGTAAATGTATATGTCTCCCATCTACCTTGTATTGTTGAACACATGCCTGCGTACATAGTCTGATTATTCTAATTAAGGGATAGAAGGTTGAGTTTTTTATTGTATTGCTACAATACACCAAGCTGTAACTTAGCACTACTGTTTATTACACCCTCTCACTGGTTAGCAGAGTATGTTCATCTATTCGCTTTGAGTTTACTGGTGTACCGATTTCAGTAACCTCTTGCTCTCCACTCAGATTTATAGTTATCGGAAATCCCACAAGCTTATAGCAGCTGCTGTAGCACAACTGCTAGCATACTGGTGGAGGCCTGCATAAAATCTTTGCCCACAATTACGTTCCCCTCACGTTCTCTTTTACCCTACTCGAGCCTGGGTACACAAACCTCAGACAGTGCATACCTGCAACCCTCAGATACTAAAATCAGTGGACTGCAATGCATACGGTGCAGCCAAAATCTCCCCAATACCTGTGGAACAATCTGCCGTAGTTTAACAGTAATCAGGCACTTATACTAGACCCACCGCAAGAACATATACAGAAAAATAACCAGAAAAATTCAAGGTTCCCTCACGCAAATAAAATATATTGAAGATCAGCATGAACTTCCTGAAAATGCATATTTGCATATCTGCATATTTAGACCTCTCTATACTATATCCTGTGGCTTAAGATGTCTTAGAAAGGATTGTTAGGAATTTGTGATCATGTCATGCCAACATACCGAAGCACCAAGATAAACAGCCAAAAGATCCTGGTACAATATTAGGGTTATAGGCAGGGGCAACGGACAATACCATCCATATATGGCTTCCCTAAAATGTTGAAATGATAATGAAAAAACACAAATTTTTTTCTAGACATATGGGACTCAAACTTATTCCGGTATGACAAGTTATAATCTATAAAGAAATGGTCTGTAGGGAAGTGATAGCAGGTGATAGGGGTTTAGGTGTTGGACTGCTAATGGGCGAATCATTTAACTTCCAGCACCACCAAGCTGCTACTAGGCTGGGGCCCCTGAGCAAGACTCCTGAGCAAAAATGCCCCCTACCTCACTAATAGATAAAAATTTACAGATTCCTATTACAAAAAAAAAAAATAGAGACATAAACTTAGTAATAATAGATGAAATATGTGATGAAGCTCTAAAAAGAGTAAACGGATGAACCTCCTGTGCACGACTGAGTCTTATACAATTTAAGACAATTTTTAACGTATTAGAATTTTTATCACACATATTACACCAAATCTACTTTCAGAAATTTATCCAATCGTTGATGACAAATGTGTTTCATGCAAAAGTGATAAAGCTGAACTTATTTTTATGTTTTGGTATTGACAAAAGCTAAAAACCTCCTGGACACTTTTTAAAAACTCTAAATGAAGCCTTTAATTTCAGTGTAACACCCTGTGCTGAAATTGCTGTTATTGTATCAGAAAATGGAGTATCATTGACTAACATATAAAATATGTTTTTGCTTTTGCTTTACTATTGGCAAGAATGAGAATAGTGTTGAAATGAAAATAAAAAAAAAAGCATTATACATTTTAATGTAGATTTGTGATTTAATATATTTAAAGCTAGAAAATATAAAAGTTGTCAAAAAAGATGCTACTCAAATATTTTAAAACATTTGGAAACCTATAATTACATATATTGAAAAGATGAAAACCTTTTAACTAATTAATAAAATCAAAGTTTCAGAAAGGCCAAAAAAGCAGTATTTTAGTAATAAAAAAGTATTTTATTTTTTTATTTCCCTTATTTGAATTTGTTTGCTTATTTTATTATTATTATTATATTATATTATTATTATTATTATTATTAATTTTGTGGATATTTCCTTTTTTTGTTAATAAATTAATGAAATGTATTCTGCTATCTCTATAGTAGTTGTGCCTCTAATAAGGTTAATTAATTACTCAAATTATTATTTGTTTGTTTGGTTATTTGTTGTTTTTTTATTTTCTGTTAGCTTAGGGTTGTGGAATGCGATAAGGAAAGAAAAAACACAATTCTGTAAATTCTGAAAAATAAAAAGAGAAATAAATGTAAGTTACTCAGAATATGTGCATCAGATAAGAGCATCTGCATATTTTGCAGATGATTATTTAAGATTCAAAGTTTATTTCTGTGTGTACAGGAAAAAGAGAAAAAAAACAAAGAAAAGACACAAGATGTAAATGCAATTTTACAGTTAGTGCAAAAAAACTCCAATAAAATATATTGTGCATGTACAAAGTCAGCGGAGGTAGATTACAACGTAGTTACCTGTTGATATGTCTGCTATAACCGTTCGCAGAGGTCAACTGTAGTAATGATGTTATTTGCAGTGTGTGTTAGGGTTGGTTGACCAGTAGAGATATATTAGAGATCACACCTATTAAAGGATAATTTTTAAAAGCTATATAAAACAAATAGGGCAGCATGGTGGCTTAGTGATTAGCACTGTTGCCTCACAGCAAGAAGGACCTGGGTTCGATCCCCGGGCAGGAATGTGGAGCTTGCATTTTCTCCCAGTGCTTTTGTGTGTTTAGTCCGGGTTCTCCGGTTTCCTCCCACAGTCCAAAAACATGTATGTTAGATTGATTGGTGATTCTAAATTACCCATAGGAGTCAGTGTGAGTGTGTGTGTGGCCCTGTGATGGACTGGTGACCTGTCCAGGGTGTCCCCCTCCTGCCTTTCGCCCTTTCAGAGTCGGTTGGGATAGACTCCAGCAGATCCCTGTGACCCCAAATTAGGGAATAGAATCTAAAACAAATAAAGAAAAAAACGATAAAGAGTCAATTAGTGGCACACCTGATATATATACATACATATACATATATATATTATATATATAATATATATATATATATATATATATATATATATATATATATATATATATATATATATATATATTATGATATTATGTGCCACTAGGGGAGGAGTTAGGACGATTTTAAGGGCCCACGCATTTTGAGACCCCCTAGAAGTTTGTTTGATTAGACCAGAAACAGAAACGTTTTCAGTTGTAATAAGTCACTGATGTGCAGGGTTTTCCTCTTCTTTAACTTAAATGGTCACGTGATCTGAACGTCTGACCGTTGAGTTGTCAGCTATAATCACAGAATGACCTTTGAGTTGAGCAACTCTTTAAAGGGGTGTGGCGTTATAGCGCATTATAACCAATACCGATCGGTGCTACATTTCGGAAAGAAAAAGCAGTAAGAAAATAATGGATGTTTCTTCTTACTAAGTTATTCGAGTATGAAAGCCACCTGTCGACGGGGTGATCACGTGACCTGCTTCTCTCGGATAAAATGCTTGGACAGGTGAGCGGTGAGATGAATTAAAGTGTTAAACAGGTTATAGCTGGATACTAAATAATATATAATATATTAATTTGACTTTTGTTATAGTTTAAAAAAGGAACTGGGAAAAAATGAGGAAAATGAGGAACTTCCTGAATCTAACGGCGATGTTTTGTCTTTTAAAATAGAAAACGCACAAAATGGGATTTTTACAAGGAAAAGTTCAGGATATTGAAATGTTTTTAATGATCATGTAAGCAAAGCAAGACGAACCCGGTGATCTAAACGAGTGTGACCGCGCGAGCAGCTGCGAGCTGTCAGAAATGGACGACATCAAATCTAAAACTTCCGCAAATTCCCAGATGGCAGAATCCGCAGCACTACCAATCGAACAGAAACACAAACCTAACACACAAATGAACAAGCCAAACGAATCGGATCCCGCCTTTACAACGGAACCGACACCGGCTGCAGTCAGAGCGCGTGGGGTGTCACTTCCACTCAGCGCTGTTTTGCGCAGGTCCAAATTTCATAGACAGGGAGAAGCTTCTGAATCCAAACCACCGGCTGAGGTCCAGGAGAAAGGCTCCGTCACACCTGCCATGCGCAAAAAGTACCTGCAGGACCTATTTCGGAACTGTAATTCGCATGGTGGCCTATCAACAATCTTATCGTTCAAAAGCGCGAGCGTGTCTTTGAGGGACAGTGTGGATGCGACGGCTCAGGGTGCGGATGAGAGCAAGGCATGCTGGGTACTGGACCCCACTGAACATGCATGGATGCTTGCGGTTGTAGATGGAAGCTATGACACGATATCAGAGTTTCTGAAGGAGGAGCCCAGTTTACTGAGCAGGAAAGACTTGGTGAGTGGTTATACAGCTCTCCACTGGTTAGCCAAGCAAGGGAAACACGAGGTGTTATTAAAGCTTATAAAGGATTCGGAGAGGAGAGGATACCCAGTGAGCGTGAACCTAAAGGGCAGTGGAGGGGTTACGCCTCTTCACGTTGCTGTAATGCACAACCAGTACATGGTCATAAAGATCTTAGTCGGTGCATTGAATGCCAACGTAGAGGCCATGGACTACAATGGGAAAAGAGCCTGGCAATATCTGAAAGAAGACGCTCCAGGAGAGATGAAGGAACTTCTTGGCGCGTGGGATGAAGAACACACTAACTGGCAGCTAAACACCAATAACAATAACACATGTTGTTCTGAAGCCGCTTCTACAGAAACCTGCCAAAAGGTGACCAACACTGTAGATGCTGCTCCCAGAAACGGGTTATGGCGGTTGGGGTCATTTAGAAAGATTCTCTCCACATTTTTCTCTGGGGGTAAGAACTAAAGGACATCAGAGATGTGTACTAGAGTACCGGAGACACTATTAAAGGAAGTCCTGGCCATATGCTCATATTCCAGCACATACTTCTTGTAAATTGATTCTTTGTCTCACTGCTAACTAATAAACAGGGCAGTAGCTAGAGGATTCGGGGTCCCTGGAAAAATAATGATGTGGGGCCCCCACCACCCTCTGCCTACATCAGATATTGTACAGTTCATGAGCATGCAGACATACATGTATTCTAATAAGGTTGTTTTTATACCAAATAAAATTATTCAATATTAAAACCAATATTAAAAAGACCAACAGTTTAATAGTTTTTCCTTAATCAGTCTGATATAATTCATAAATCAAACAGTAAACATTCAGAAATGAACAAAAAATGCAGTCAAATGTAAAAAAATTAAAATAAAACTACTCTTTTTAATAAAGATAATTTGGTACTGCATAATATAATATAGAACAAAAGTCTCCATCCAAAAGCAGTGTTTTCTCTAAATGTCATCAGCAGGCAGGTGTGTAGCACAATGTCACTTTTATATGTACAAACACTTTTCCACAATATAAAGCTCGACATGGATGACAACCCGTGTTCAGTTATTCTTTCTTCTTTGACTGTTTAATCATTGAATCTTCGCCACATGCCCAAAATGATAATAGGCTCCATCAACCAGTCATGAATGTCTTGATCAGGTAAAAAACAGCAGCTCTTCTGGCCTCTTGCTTTCTTTTCATAGTTTTTCCAGTGCCCTGATTTGTTTGTCAGTCATTCAGACTCCCACACTTCCGCCAAGTTCATCTCCAACTTCAGCTGCCGTGTCAACACTGATTGGTCCTATTCACAAGCTAGGATGGGACTTATTGAGTCAACCAAACACACCGTATCAAACTAAACCATTTTTATGGAGAGGTAAAGAGTAACTGTTTAAAAAGAAAACTTTTATTCACAGAATAGAATCTATATAGTATAAAAGCTGGATTTTTTCACTATAATTGTAGCAACAGACCAGCTAATAAAAGCAATGTGATCTGTATTAATTAGCAATGTGTCTATATTTAGGATATACATCATGTTTATTTAAAAAGTACCAGTAATGAAATACCAGTTTTGGGGCTGAATACTAGAGATCAACCCAACCGTCACTAACAGACAGATACCACAAACCCGAGTACCTTTAACCACAATGCTTTTAAGACAATATACACAAAAACATTCATTTCTGTTCCAATCATTTATTGGTTTCCAACAGCATTTTCAGAATCTCTGTACAAAAGTGATTTCTGATCTACATAACAGATCTCTCCAAACAGCTGGGCAGAGGTGGTGAAGCCTGCAGGTTGCAGATGTTAAAGCTGCTAGTATGGAGCTTACAAGCCAAGCTTTGTCCTCCTCCAGTGTCTGCGCTTGGAGTTGTACCTGCAAGCAAATAACCACGTCAAATCAACCAGTCATTCACTTCAACATGTTTATTATAACGCTTAAAGATAAAATCACATGGAGAACAAAAATTAGGCTTTGGGTACAAACCAACAGCACAGAGCAGCTCAGCTCTAACAGCTAATCAGCCAGTCTAGGTTTTAATACAAGTATCAGGATTTCAGTAGCCAAATTTTAATGTGCTTCCTCAAAATCTGATAATCCTGCAGACACACAGCAGAGCACATTCCATTCACCACTTTATCCTTAAATAAACCAGGCTAAAGGAAAGTGTTACCGCAGTGATTAAACACCACCAAGGACATTTGAGCAAGCACATTAACTCTTAACTGCTTAGTTGTATAAGGCAAGTCACTCTGGACATATACGCCTGCCAAATGCAGAAAAAGGTCAAATGTTCAGTCATGTTATGCTATGCTAAACCACACTCAAAGCACTGTGGGAATAAAAATAGAAACAAAATTAAAACATAGGTTAATTATTAAGATGTTTCCTTGTCTGCCGTATGACTGCTACGTGTGTAACGGGCAAGATACGAGCTTACTACTCAAATGATCGTCACTGTGCAGATTGAGTGGACCCCCCCCCACACACACACTGTTGGCTACATGTAGAAAAAACATGACTCAAGCCACAAACTATTTTAAGTCAATTAAATCAATAAACAGAACAATTAACCATTAATGAAACAAGGATGTCAGATTCACTTGTTTAGCTTTCGCAATAAGAAGAAAAATTAAATGAAACATTCTTGTTTCAATCTCTCAAAATGTCAATTACAGTAAACTTTAAGATGTTTACTTTTTGCATTTAGTAAAGATTTAACATCAGCAAGCTGTGAATCTAAACCACAACTTTACTGGGGTGCCGATTTTTTTTTTCCCCCCCAGTCTAGAACCACAACTTTGAACGGTGGACAAGGTGCAAAATAAACAAAGATTTTTTTTTCCCCGGTGCCAAAATGGACAGTATTTAATACTTCCGTATCATATAAAGATCGGTCGGCAAAAAAGATGATGATCTCTTTAGGAGGAGAAAAGGTAGAGGACTGTCCTTGTTGCAGTCTGGGAAAAGAGGCATCGATCGCTAATTATAAAGCTTTTTTTTTGTTTACAGCCAAAACAGACTAAATGAAAAAAATATAACAGTTGCTCTAAGTAATTATATTTCGCTGTTGGTGTCCAGCTGACTTTTGACGTCATGCATCATTGTTGTTTATTCAGTGACGCTTGACTCACATTATCAGGTGAAAATTTGATCTGTCTGCTTAGATGATACTCTAATGTACGTATCCGAGTCATATTCCATTTATTACCACATACGAAGGAGACCTGAAGCCGATCTAAAAATCATCAAAATCCATGCAATTTTTTTTCTGCTTACACATTCATGGGTCAAAACCCGTCTGTACCACATTGGAGGAAAAAAAAGTCTGAACTGGGTAACTTGATACATGCAGTATAAATGCAACTTATAAAGTTCTGTAGTAGAAGCATGCGGTCTCTAATCATGTAATGCTTATTTGTAGCCTAACCCCTGTCCCTACTACAGAGTGTCTTCATCCTGGACAGGAGAAGCTGTTTGTCTGCAGCAGGAGGATTCTCTCAGCAGGATAATGGCAGTTCTTCCACATGAATGAAGCACTGTAATTGCGTCCTGCTTTACATTCATTTACTGGATTAAACAGAAATACGGTTTAAATTTACGACAGTATTACGACAGGTAGAGTTATGAGCGATGCGCTTCTCCGTTCAGTGGATTTAACTCAGGTGGTGACTGGGTTTAAAATGGGTCTAAATGTTCATGTAAAATGTAGGATATTTTATTACCTGATCTTGTTGCCGGTTTTCATTCGGATCCACTGCGGAATCGGTCTGTTCTGCTTCTGCTTTTTGGCCAGAAAGCGTTTAATTCTGAAAGTCTTGTGTGACGCCTGTAACAGTGACGAAAAGCCCGGTAAAGTTAGCGTTAGCTATTAGCATCCCGGCTACACAGGCAAATACACATTTTACATGTTTGTACCGAGTTATACAACATTTTATTTTATTAATATAACTTTAATTAAAGTCCTGTGAAATGAGGACCAAGGCTTATTCACATTTCTGGGGCCCAAACAAAATGACCCATACGAAACTAATGCTGGGCGCCTTTTTAACTATTTAAACTCTTTGGAATGGATTTATG
Organism: Bagarius yarrelli; assembly: GCA_005784505.1. Classification (NCBI taxonomy): domain Eukaryota; kingdom Metazoa; phylum Chordata; class Actinopteri; order Siluriformes; family Sisoridae; genus Bagarius; species Bagarius yarrelli. The sequence continues at coordinate 477,468 of VCAZ01000088.1, forward strand.
ACTAAATTTTTAGATGGACCGATTTAAAACAACTGTTAAAACTAATTAATAGTAAAAGTTGCGCCAAAATATTTCACTTTATTAGGATGTTTAGTGATTCAGTCTCACCATTTTAGACACACAGTCCCAGTCCCACAATGGCGGCGATCGAAGAGGAGGAACTCTGGGAAACGGCTCTGTTGTATTTCCGAGTTTAAGGGGCGGAGCTACACGACTCACAGCGACCCCCAGAGGAGAGTCACTGTAACGACACTGTCCACCGTCACAGCCTTAAACAACTTCAAGATTCTTGTTTCATTAGCATGACAATTATACACATTTGTTTTGCCAAGGAAATTACAGACATAGAGACAAACACAGTATTTTTATAGAAATTAAAAAAATAAATAAAAGTATAAACATAAAAAAAGTCTCTTTAATAAAGAAGGTGCTAAAATTTACAAAAGAGAAATGTACATTCATTTATTCATCTTCTATAGCCGCTTATTCCCTAATTCGGGGTCACAGGGATCCCAGCCGTCTGTGAAAGGGTGAAAGGCAGGAGGGGGACACCCTGGACAGGTCACCGGTCCATCACAGGGCCACACACACACACACACACACACTCACACTCACTCCTATGGGCAACTTAGAATCACCAATCAATCTAACATACATGTTTTTGGACTGGGAGGAAACCGGAGAACCCGGAGTAAACCCACACAAGCACAGGGAGAACATGCAAACTCCACACATGAAGGACCCAGGATCTTTTGGCTATGAGGCAGCAGTGCTAACCACTAACCCAGTGTGTTAGAAATGTACATATTATTCATAAAATGTTTGTGTGTGTGTGTTTAATGACCTGGTCCCTCACTGTTCCTCGTCAGCTGACAGGTGTGAATATATTGTGCAGCTTAAGTGCAGGTCTCCCTGTGTTCCCCCAGTAGGTGGGGCAGTTTTTCGGAGGCTGAAAGGGAGTTATAATTGGGGTGATGATTTTGTTGAATTTGTTATAGAATTGGGTTTGAATGTTTTGTGAGGAAGTGCAGCTCCGTCTCTACTGTATTCAGTGAACACTGCTGACACAGTCTCTGCTCTCAGGGCAGACAGGACTGTCTGTGTCTCCCTGTCTCCAGAGCCAGACTGTGCTCAATGAGTCTGTACTTTGTGTTTCACCTCATTAATGAAATAACATTTTCTTTATTTAGTTACAGCATAATATAATAATGTCATCAAATACGAGAGCAATGATAGGGTGAAGAGAGTGAACAAGTTTGTAGCTATAAAAAGGTCTGACCAGATTAAACCCAGTTTAGGATGATCATATGACTTAACTGTGCCATCAGAACAACCAGCCAATGCGTCTTTTTTTAACTGGTGCACCAGAATTCTATCAAAAATCCGTTAAACATTTATGTTCCTGTTGTTTTTGGCTTCCTGCAGCATTTAGACAGAGCATTTATCTCTTTTTATACAACTGAGCAACTTCGGGTTAAAGGCCTTGCTCAGGGGCCTAGCAGTGGGAACTTGGTGGTGCTGGGAATTGAACCCACAATCTTCTGATTAGCAGTCCAACACCTTATCCACTGCACTTTAATTTCAGCATTTGTATGGTTTTTTTAATTGCAGGATAATGACCAGGAATCCTTACCATGTGTAATATTTTCTGCATCACTGGCCTCATCTTGACCCGATAGCTTTAAATGAATGAACGAGTAAAATATTTTCATATTATATTTATATTTTATATTTACACACCCCAACCTCCAGGAATTGGATGACTGATAATCTCAAAGTTAAATTGACCTTTAATTTGTTGTGTAATGTTTTTTTGCCATTCTAAGATATCTGTAACAGAATAAAGAAACAAAGCTGTATTTAATGCATGTTTCGGTTCTTTAAAAGGTAAAGCTTTATTTCAAAAATAGGGAAGGCCACTTAGTGAAAAGCAAAGATTTCTATGTAGGAAAAAAAAAAATGAAAGTAGCAAATGGCTGTTGTAGTAGAAGCTTAGACTTCTTTATGCAATACATAATCCCAGAAATATTCTCTTCAAATTAAAAGTCCTCAGTTGTGGTATAATATGGCAAGCGTCTTGTGAAGCACAAAACTATTTAAAAATTAGTCCTTAGGAAAAAAACTTGTGAACAGGAAACAGATTGATTTGGTAAACTTTAATACCAAAAAAAAAAAAGCACAATATATCTGATACTGCATACCAAGAGTAAAATCACTTGGAATGCTCATGGCCCAAAATAACTTTGGCTTCTTTCACTCCGCCCCACTGCTCGGCTCTAAACAAAGTAAAAGGGGTTTAATCAGGCACTGTGCGGTGACAACGGCTACGTCTGGGTCTCTGACAGTGAGCTTGTGGCGGACAGGAACCTCTTGCTGTAGCAGCGCTGCTAAACTGCCCTGAATTGGCTAGAATAATCATCACCACCACTACCACCAGTATGTGGTAGTCTTTCTTCACTCTTCCTCTTTCTCATGTGTAGCTTTGGCCTCTCTCTCAGCCTTCTTATCCCCAGTGTCTGTTCCCCTGTTGCGGCTCCTTGCTCCGGGCTGGTACAGCTGAATGGCAGGGCGGTCCTGTACTCATTATAATGAAAAAGAATGCATATCAGTGAAGCAAGCGCATTTCCTGCAGCGGATTTAAAACACTTGACAGACAGAAAAACGTTTAATAATTATTTTAACTTACAAACGTATCGACCATGAGCACTTTATCAGATCAGTAGTTTTGGTGTCTCTGATGCTACACTAGAAAGTTTTAAGACCACACGCTATATTGCCACATATATATATTTTTTGTTTTAGCATATATGGAACCTGCATTGTGAGAATAGAACAATGACATCATTCACAAGTAAAGTAACTCATTTATATACATATCGGCGAATAGTGCACAACACTATACTACAAAACTCTGCTATAATCAAAAGTTTGTATTAAATTTTTTAAAATCTGTCTATATTTGTTGCCTGTTTGGTTATCTGGATGAAACCTTTACTTAAAAATCTTAATAGCAGAGCATAATGTTTGTACTAATTTTTAAAAATGTATTTAAACCCCTTTATTTATACTGCTGTGGAAATAAGAGTTGAAGAGAGTGAAATCCAGTATTGACAGTGTTAAAAAATGTTTATTTTAGCACTGTTGTGACAAAAACTATAAATAAATAGGAATATAAAAACTTTAACCCATAATTAAGCCCTTTTCATGGCGGATTCTGATACAAAAACCGATAAACAATGAGTTGATATTTTTATATTATAAAGTTTATAATGAAACTGAGATGAAACTGATATTTTAGTAGCTCTGGACGAACTATAATAAACATCAGTTTTTATTTTTGTGTAAGACACCGGGAATAATCTATTGTGAATTTCGATTACATTTTTAATTATTAAAATTACATTTGTAGTCAAAAATAAACACACGCCAATTTTAACAACTAGTATCCCAAACATTATCAACTGGACCAGAGCATTTATTTCCAGTCTGAGTTGAGCAAAAGAAGCCAAATTGAGCGGTAACCCACCCAAATCTAGCAGCACTGGACAAAAACCCACCCAATCTCAACACTGACAGCAGTCACTTGCACTCTGAAATCGAAGAAATCTCAGATAAATCAGACCGATTTATTTTCCAGCAAACCGCACTTCACCAGATCTTTTTACATTTACAGCATTTGGCAGGCGCTCTAATCCAGAGCGACTTACTCTTTTTTTTAAATATTTTTTATACAACTAAGCAATTGGGGGTTAAGGGCCTTGCTCAGGGGTCCAGCAGTAGCATATGCAGAAGTGCACAAAAAAAATTAATCCTAAATAAAAACGTACCTTGTTCCTTAAACGATCCTTTCTGTTTTCTTCTCTTTTAGCATCTTTAGAAGATTTCTCTGATCGGTCTGATTGAACGTGCCCTGTAGAATCGCCGCTATTCTCGTTCTTTCTCCTTTCCCACACATACTCTTTCTCCTTCCTGCTCTCATCCTCTCTTTTTTTGTAGGCGTTTTCTCCATCGTGACGCTCCCGCCGCCTCCGCCGCTCATCGTCTTGCCTCCTGATTCGCTCCTTCTCTTTCTGCCGCCTCTCCCGATCCCGATCTCTGTCCACTTCACGATCGCGATGCTCCCTGCTTCTGTCTTCCTCATATCTGTAAAGTTAAAGAAAACACTCTTAACCCAATTACTCTTTTTCTCTTATCCAGAGTGCCTTACATTTATCTAATTTTATTACCCTTATCAAGTTGGAAGTTAAAAAAAAAAAAAAAAAATCAGCACAGTTTTTCCCTTAACAAAGAAAAATCTAAGATGCACTGAATACGAACTTTCTTGGCTTGTCCTCTCGGTGTTCACCATTTTGACGTCGTCTTGCATCTGCTCCTCCCGGGACTCGGTCTTCCTTCGGTTTCTCACGTTCTGGCTTTTTGGGTTTCTCTTTTGGCTTTTCGTTGTCAGTATTCTCCAGCATCTCCAGCTTCTTCAGGAGCTGGTGCAGCAAACAAATAAAGAAATGAAAAAAAAAAAAAGAAAAAACATTCAACAGTAAATTAGGTATTTCTAGACACTTTATTGGACACTGAACACTTAGTCTGCATTTACACTGCATGTATCAAGTAACCCATGTTTGTATGTGGTAATAAATCGGATATGAATCAGATACGTACATTAGAGTCTATCATGTAGTCAGACAGAGCGGATTTTCACCCATCAGTGTGAGTCGAACATCATTGAATAAGCAACGGCGCATGACCACAACTTAGGTGGACACCAACAGTGACATATAATAACTCAACACAACTCTGTATTTCGATACGTGTATTTATAACTTAGCAATCGATGCTACATTCTCCCAGGCTGCAAAAGGGACTCCGTTTTTGCCGACCTTTAAATATGATGCTAAAATAATAATTTTGTCTTCGTCCATTGATTGCGCCGTTTATACTTCCTTTTCCGGTCAGTGCGTCTACATTGGGTTGTTTTGCTGTGTATAGTGTAAATGCAGATATCGAGATGGGTCAGTTTTTGAAGATGATGTAAGCGGGACATTAAAAAAATCCGATATGGTGGCTTAAAGCTACAGCAAAACTCGGCTTCGTGTGCTTCTCTTTTTATTAAAGACATAACTAGTGTGATTAAGTGTTGTAGCTCAGGATTAAAAACACATGGAATAATAAAAATTTACAGAGCAACAGACAAGCTGTGGGGATGCCAAAAAAGTATTCAGACTAAAACATGTCTTCACGTTGTAAACACCAGTTCAGAATAGATAACATCTCAGGTAAACACAAAAATATATACATTTCGGAATGATCTCAGTTGGAATGACATAAAAGGGTGCTTCTGGTAAATGTTTTTTTAGTTAATAAGTTAAGTGAATGAATTAATTAACTTTGGTTTATTTATTATTAGTCGGACCTTGATTTTTGGCTGCTCCTCTTTTAGTTGCTCTTTATCCTTTTCAGGTACTTTCTCTGCTTTCTTTAATTTCTCAGCTTCTTTGCGCTTTCTTCTGTCCTCTTCTCTCCACTTCCGCCGCTCTTCATCCCGCAGCCGTTTGCGTTCCAGCTCTCTCCTCCTCCGCTCCTCCTTCTTCTCCTCTCTTACTCTCTGAAAGGTCAGAGTGAATAACATTTCCAGTCAGGAACAGTTCAGTGTTTCCAAGCTGTCATTTTTACTGTAAAGAAATTAGGCACTGGATTCTATTCAGCAGCAGCAACAACACTAATCATTAATACATCAACAGTGTTTTAAAGGATTTAAAGGGGTTTTTTAGCCTTAAACAGTTCAGACTAGTGATCTAAATCATTCATTTTAACTTGCAGTACTTTGTGGCAATAATAATGGAGACAGTGTTTACCTGCTTATTCTTAAGGAAGTCCAATAGAGGTGTTGTTTTCTTGGCTGAGCGAAAAAAATGTTTATCTTTATTACAATTTCAGGCAAAAAAATAAAAGTAAATTTTTCTATTAATGTCATTAATCAACTTACCAACTAACTCCTTTGTCTTAGCCTCAATTTCTTCTAATAATGTCTCAGTTGTTGAAGTCAGTTTTTCCTCATCACCATTATAAATCTCCAAAAAACGCTTATAATCAGGATCTAAGATAAACACAGTCATAGTAGTAATTGGTCAGTGACAAATGTGTGCATTCTTTCGGATTTTTCTCTCTCTCTAAGCACTACATAAAATCACAGACTGCTACTTATAAACTTTAAACAAAATCAAAATAGTCTTTAAGGATGGCGCGGTGGTGTAGTGGTTTAAGGCACCTGCAATTCCGGCTCAGGCCCCCCAAACACCCCCGTTCATCTATGATCTGTTCTATCGATAAAGGTAAAATGCCAAAAAATATCCTACAAATATATAGATATATTTAAGGGCAAAAATACACCATTACGGCCGGCCCTGGTTGCGTTCCAGCGACATGGGGTTGGATTCAACTTGATTCGTATTTTCTATTGATCCGAATCCAGAAGCCTCACTGAACCATTCAGACAGAATAAAAAGTTAGGTTTGGACCTCCTGCATAAACAGAGGCACATAAAAATTATTGTGTTCCTACAAAGTTTGACCTCTGCTTAGTACAATTGGCTCAGTTCTGCAGGAGAAATTGGAAATGGTAGATCAGGTGTGCAAGGATATGAAGCCCAATTTTATATTCAGTAAAAAAAGAATCGCAAGAGTTCCCTACCAGTGGTACCTGATGGAGAGAGACAGACGCGTGTCAGGGACGGGACTGTATCAGTCAAAGGTCAGTCAGTTCTCTTTATTCAGTTAGTTTGTTGTATTTTACATTTATAATTTGGCCTCATTAAAGCGGTTTCTTATGTTTTCTTGTTTTATTACAGGGACTTGAAAACATTAAATAAAGATCATGCCATCCCCCTGTTTCTGTCCATCTATTATAAGTGATGTGATTCTAATAATGTCTCAGTTGTTGAAGTCAGCTTCTCCTCATCGCTATTATAAACCTCCAAACAACTCTTATAATCAGGATCTACGGAAAGCACAGCGCGCGGTGACAGAAGTGTGTACGCTCTGTTTTCTTACCGTCTTCAATTGTTCCGCTTTTGGAATCCTTTTTCTTACTCCTCTTTTTAGCAACCTTCTGGAACGGTGCGAACTCAACTATTGCAGGATATTCCTGCCCTTAATGTCAGAGTAAAAACATGATATCATGTACAGCGTAATAATTTCCCATTAACACCGTAAACTCTTTTTACCAACAGTTAAAAAGACTGAAAAATATTATCGCCCGATTAAACCAACCTCGATTATCGATGAACACATAACCATCGAAGCGATCTCGGAAAAGAACAATGTCCTCCTGGTTTTTGAAATTCAGATACGCTCGTGCAAACAGATGAGGGTAAAGACTGTAAACACACAGAACGTTAGATTTTAACTGGAAGAATGTCTAGCTGACAGCATGGCAGCCGTGTTACTCCAATGGAGCCGCAGACCTGGTGTCACTGGAGAAGAACTCCAGGTAATCCACTTCCGGTAGAGGCTGTAACTGTTCCTCCAGCTCTTCTTTAGTTAAACTGGGAGGAAGGCGGCGGATCACAATCTAAATGACAGAGAAATCAAACCATTAATACACAAAGTGATCAGGACAATCCAGCTGTTTTAAATTAAACCAATTCTCCAGCTTTAGTAAAATATATAAAATACATATTTAATTAAAAACTAGAAAATAGAAATGTTTTCGAGTAAAGGAAAAGTGATGCTTTGTTTGCAAATGTTTTTATGAAACAAAAAACAAGCTTTAAATCATGTATTCGTTCTTTTTTCAACACGCATTCAGCAGTTTTTGCTAACCCGATTAGCTACAACCGAACAACAACAACAAGGAACTAACACAAAAGTATTGCAGAACAAAAGTATTGCATAAACTGACTTTTTTTGTTATAACTAAAATAAGACTAAAATAAAACTGCTCAGAATGTTGAAACTACTTTGATTTTTACCACAGACGAAGCTAAGATGCTAACTACTTTAGCAATAAGCGGACTAGCTACCTTTGTCATGGCCTCCTTTTTTTCTTTATTTGGCTTCTCGTTTTTTTCACTTTCCTCACATTTTATCTCCACTTTCCTCTCTTTGGGTCGTGTATTTTCCTTGTCTTCTTTCATGTTTTAGAACCCAGAAACAGTAAGTTATAGAATAAGAAAAGTCTGAAGCGGAATTGCCTTGATTCGGACTTCATCTAACTTTCTGTAGCACTTTCACGGCACACAGACGGCCGTTTCTGATTGGCTGTTTGGTCTTCGACCTACCAACGCAAAGCGACGCTTTTGTTTGACTAAAAAGTAAGAAACCATTTTAAATTAATTATTAAATTTTTAAAGGTTTTATATTTTTTACACTCTTATAGATTTTAAATTTATTACAAATTATGTGTTAATATCATAAATGCACCACAAGGGGGAGCTGAAAAATGATGCTGAACGCTGTTTGCAAACCGGAAGTACTGGATTGTGTAGCGGAAGTCGGTTCGTGACCGTCAACGCGGCAGACATTTTGGTCAAAACAGGAGACCTCTTCTTTAGGGCAGTAATACTAGTTTCTGGTTAAACTGCTGGTAACTAACTTCTACCCTCACCATGTGGTATGAAATATTACCTGGATTTGCTATTATGACGGTTTGTTTAATTATTCCTGGAGTGGCAACTACTCACATCCATAAATTCACTAACGGTGGAAAGGTGAGTGTTGACTGAGAGCTGATAAATGTAACTTTTGTTTACATTTATTAAACCATTTAATGTTTTTATTTATTTAATCTATTATTCAAATATAAAAGATAGCACTGGGTTGGACTTCCCTTTAGTTATATGACGTCATTCAAATCCATGCCTCAGGCCACTGCTGGTCTATAAATTATTATGTTATTAATTATTACTAGCCGTTTCTGAAAGGCAGGAGGGGGACACCCTGGACAGGTTGCCAGTCCATTACAGGGACACACATTCACTCCTATGGGCAACTTAGAATCACCAATCAACCTAACATACATGTTTTTGGACTGTGGGTGGAAACCGAAGTAAACACACACACACACACACACACAGAGGGAGAACATGCAAACTCCACACAGAAAGACCCCTGCCCAGAAATCGATCTCGGGCCTGTGAGGCAACAGTGCTGACCACTAAGTTTATATTATATTCACATTTACACCATTTGTCTCTTTGTTTATACAAATAAGCAATTAGGGGTTGAGGGCCCACAATCTTCTGGTTAGCAGTCCAACCTTACCCAGTGCCGGTTTGTGCAGATTTTTTTTTCATTTTTAAATACAGCTGAGATAAGACGAGACTCATCATCTTACCATGATCTTAATTTGTATATCTTAACCTCATAACAAACAAGCCTGTTTCACTCTTTTTCACATTCTCATTTAGAACATGTAGAACTAAAATGAGATATATGTATGTATTTGGGATTAAACCATAAGTGTAAGTCTATATGAAGTGTCGCTCTGTGTCAATCTTACAGGATCATAATATGGATAAAGAATCATTGCTTGGTGTCATGTTCTCATCAGTTATTACTATCGATTCATATGTATAATCCTGAAACCTTACAGAACCGATCAGACCGAAAAAAAGCCGCATTTATGCCGCATGTATCAAGTGACCCGATTTTTTTCCTCCAGTTTGGTACAGACGGGATTTGACCCACGATCGTCAAAGCAGACAAAAATCACATGGATTTTGATGTTTTCAGTCAGTTTCAGGTCTCATTCATATGTGGTAATAAAGAGAATCTGAATCAGACACGTTCATTAGAGTCTGTCATGTAAGCAGACAGATCAGATTTTTACCTGTCAGTGTGAGTGGAACATCATTAAATAAGCGACGGTGGCGCATGACATCAACTCAGCTGGACACCAACAGCGAAATATAATAACTAACACAACGGTGTGTTTTGATATTTATTATTTTTGTTCACTTAAAGTCTGTTTTGTCTGTAAATAAATAAATAAAATTAGCGCATTATAAAAAAGGATGTATATAACTTAGTGCTACATTTGTCCAGGCTGCAACAAGGACCGATCTCTTCTATTCTCTTCCTGAAGAGAGAATTTTTTTTGCCGACCTTTTAAATATGACACGAAAGCAAAAGAATGAATAATCATTTGGTCTTCGTCCATTGATTATCGTCCATTGATTATATTAGCGTTAACACTTCCTTTTCTGGTCAGTACGTCTACATTGGGTTGTTTTGCTGTGTAATGGTGTAAATGCATGTAAAAGAGGATGTAAGCAGAGCATAAAAAATCTATAAATATATTTGCAAATTCAGATTAGGCATCAAGCCCTGCAGTGTAAATGCAGACACAGTCAGCTTTTGACCTCCTGCAAAAAAAAAAGCACATAAGATGCTACAAAATTTGATCTCTGCTTAGTACAATTTCTCAGTTTTGCAAGAAACTTTGGTAGAGTAAAATTTATCATTTGTACATGGAGATGTAAAGTTTTAATTACTGGCCCAACTTTATATTTAGGAAAAAAGAATCGCAAGAGTTCCCTACCAGTGGTACCTGATGGAGAGAGACAAGCGGGTGTCAGGGACGGGACTGTATTACCAGTCAAAGGTCAGTCAGTTCTCTTTATTCAATTTGTTTGTTGTATTTTACATTTTTTGAGTAGCTTTATTAAAAAGTTTCTAATGTTTTTTTTTCTTGTTTTTTTACAGGGACTTGAAAACATTAAATGAAGATCCTGCCATCCCCCTGTTTCTGTCCAAAAGTTTTAGAGCGTACTTTTTGACCAGCCATCTATTAAAATATAATGTATATATGATGTTGCTCTTGTGTTTGTGGTTTTGTATTCCAAACCCTTGTTTTTATCTATTAACAGTAGATATGTGACATAATCTAAACCTGGTCAGACACAACAAAGTAAATCTTAGACAGTGATAGAAAACAAAACAAGGTTACTAAGTGTGTATTAAATACACCTGAACATCACACAAACACACATTTTATGCTGTTGTTATAAAGTTAAAATAATACAATAGTCTAAAACACATTTATGCGCTGTACAAAAGGTGTCAAAACTTAAATTTTTGTTAATGTTCCAGCATGATGATGCACAAAAGGAGCCTCCTGAACACATGTGATGAAAACATAACTGATTGTGTGTGTACAATAGTGGTGCAACAATAATCAGTGTTGTGTTTATCAATTTTGCAGGTTGTTTTTCACCATAAATACACCAGTTTGAACGCAAGCATTTTCAGAGGCTGTTTTGACAATTCAAAGCCACCAATACAAGTGAAAGCCAAAATCAGGGGACACCGTGGTTGAATATACAATTCCAGGTACCTTAAAATATGTATCAACTCCAGCAACTCCAGAATAAGTCTGTATGATAGTTTTAATACCCGGTGAAGCCACCTCTCTGTTAGGGAGCCATCTGTATCCTCTAACTCAGAAATTCTGTATGTGTTGTCACCTTTCCGATTCGTGGTTGGTGTGTCCATCCCTAGACATATGTCTCTGTTTAGGTCAGTTGTGTAGAAATTGGGGTCTTCTGTTTTAGTATCGATAGCAAAAAATTAAACTCAACCACTGACATCCTAAAATAAAGAGAGATTTGTAGGAAAACTTGTATACTAAAAAAAAAACCCATGAAAATTTCGAACCTTTACACTGCACCACAGGCCTCAACTGTGGCTTCCTGTCTGACCTGGTTAATGATCTTGTAGCCACACTGGGTGGAAAATATTTTCAGAGGAGTGAAACAGCGTAATGGAGGCTTAATCAGGAATAGGATCAGGAAAAGCACCCATTGGTGTCCACAAATCTATGGCCATACAAACACCTTTTAAGAAAACACATCATTCAGCTTGTCATTTCACAGGATTAGCTTTATCTGCTAAGCGCTGCCTTTATGCCTGCATTAAAATACAAAAGCTGTTAACCTGTTTGATTAATGATTTTATTTAATATCATTAATAAAACATGTCTGCCTGTAAATGGTATCAGTTTGGACCAAATGTGTTTTCAGTGGAAATTTCTGGATATAACAGATCTGTCTGTTGTTTGAACAAGTAAAATTTGAAAGGATACATTAATTTCAGTAAAAACCAAGACTTATAGTAAGTTATGGTCCAACCAAGTGACAAAACTTAAGCTTAGAAAGTTTGGGTCAGTTATAATATAGCGCCCCTGGCGCAGGAAGCGTTAAGGGTCTTGCTCAATGACCCAACAGTGTAATTTCCTGTTCTTATAAGCTTCAGTTCACATAATAACTGTTACTCTATAAGTTCTTCCATAAGAAATTTGTGCTCATTTATCTACTGAATTGGTAGTAAGACCATCTCGCTGTTGGATGAGGAGGTCTGGGGTGGAGTTGAAAGATCACTTTGTAAACACTGGTGTTGTTGTACTGGAAATGATTGAGACATTTTAAAAGTTAGTAATAGGCAATTGTATTAATTTCCTTTATACCATATATCATCTGCTTTTAACGTAATTTGTGGAAGACACCTGTGGGTGTAATGGCTCAAATGTCCTCATACATCTGGGAGTATAAATTTATTTACTGAAAATTAAAAGATTTTTAATATAAAAAAACCCCCAATGTACTATCAACAATCACTCAAGAGGAATTTAATAAAATGTCTTTGTTGGGTTAATATTAGAGATCATTGTGGAACGGAGGAAGCATGGTGGCTTAGTGGTTCACACTAAAAAAAGCCTCACAGCAAGAAAGTCTCAGGTTCGTATCCCGTCTTTCTATGTGTGAGTTTACATGTTCTCCCAGTGGTTGCATGGGTTTTAATCCCACAGTCCAAAAACATGTATGTTAGATTGATTGGTAATTCTAAATGCCCATAGGAGTGAGTATGAGTGTGTGTGTGGCCCTGTGATGGACTGGCGACCTGTCCAGAGTGTCTCCCTCCTGTCTTTCACCCAATGACAGCTGGGATAAACTCCAGCAGATCCCCGTGACCCTGATTAGGAATAAACGGCTATAGACAATAGAGAAATATAGTGTAATGAAATGCGTGTCTATAAAGGTGGTTGTTGTTATATTTTCACTGTAAATGCTCAAATAAAATATTCATAGTGCCCAGTATGTCTAGACTCTCTTCACTGTGACACGGACCACCAGAAAGCGAAATGTTCTTGTTCCCAGCATTTTTAAACGCTTCACTCAGTATAGCCACATTATTTCTGTTGACTGGATCTTCTTCACTGTAGAGTCCCAGTGGCAAGCCTTAATCTTTTGCACTGATTATTTTGAAAGGTTTGCCTTTTTAAAATCGGTCCATTTTTAAAATAAATTTTAGTAATATAAACTCAAGATATAATTTTTAGATAAGAAAAATATTATTACTTCAGTGCCTTTTTTTCAGTTGGATGTATTGAGTTTGATGGGTTTTTTCATGTATTTTTTTTCTACATCAACTGCAATATTTTGGGTTTTAATTTAGTCTAAATTCTGTCTACCAGTTTCTATGGACAATAATACAATAGAAAGTCTTAGGAATCAAACCTTTTTATTATTTAGGAGGAAAAACATCTCTAAACAAATCGGATGGAATTCCTTAATTTATTCTAGATATTTAAAAACTAAGACTAAACATAAATGTGCAACTACTCCTACTAAATTATAATACAATAAATTCCAGGGCTGCCCGATCGGCCCTGTGTTTAACGTTTTACTTGTCGTCTTTTCCTTTAGTCTTTCTGTACACCATTTCCCTGAAACTGGACAGGATTTTACTTTCTCTCTTTCTTCTTTCTTCCTGGTTGAAGGAGGCGAGGGCTCTCTTCTCATCAGCACTGTAGATCTGGTTTTCCTTTCTCAAACGCACAGCCTCCATACGCCGATGTCTGTGGGGTTATCAGACAAAAAGAGGCGTTAACCAAAACATTACTAAAACAGGGCATCTTCATGAATTAATCGCAGAGAGAAATCCAACACACTTTTATACAATTTAATGAGAAACGTTGGTCAAACGTCGTTATTGAAGACAAAATATGTGCAGGCAAATATGATTAAGGCAGCACTGGTGAGGTTTATATGAGGTTGGCACAGTATGTATGTAGGAAATAAAGCAAAAGTGGTATAAACACACACACGTTTATATGTGTATTCAAATCAATGCAATGCAATTCCAATTCAATTAACATTTATTGTAATTTCGCTCTAACAGGAAGGATAAATGAGGAATAACAGTAAAGGAGGATTGTGTCAGTAAAAGAATGAGGCAAAATTATTGTATGTATTGTCAAAGTTTTACATAGTCAAATATCTGGCGTGCGGATGTTAGTTGCTGCCAACGATTTAGTGTCAATATGAAAAACCACCTAAAGGCAACGCAAAGGAGAAACACTACAAATTTTTACAGTCAGGTCCAAACCAAGCACAATTTGCACCAGCGTTGCTCAGCAGAAGAATTTTACAAACGCTGAATGCTGAATGTGTTATTCAATTATGCAATATATGATAAATTGTATAACCAACATATCACATTATTTAGCATGCAATTACATGCCCTTTTTCCTTTTTTCCAACAAGCCTAAATGTATGTGTACAAGTTGGTCAGTTTAGCTGGTTTTTGTTAACTTTTATCTGCCTTGTGAAAGAAGTCCATGTCTTTTGCTAAACAAAATAGTTATTTATATATATATAAAAAAAAACAAAAAAAACCACCACCACATACCTGCTTCCACTCATCACATAGCCAGATTTCTCAAAGTCAGCAATTTCATCACTGGTAAGACCAATTTCACCTCTCCTTGGAATACGCTTGCCTGCTTTTACGTACTCCGCCATGGCAGCACCTTCACCCGGTAACAGAGCATGGCCAAAACTATATCACCAGAGAAAAAAACTTTATTTAACTCCAGACAGTCACGATATTCAACAGTAGTGTATTGTACAAGTGATCAACAACAATCTAATGAGAAGAACCTACAAACACACTCACTCTAAAGGTCTATCATCCTGGGCCATGTGAATTAGAGGAGCTTCAGGTCCGACCACATGTTCATCAAGACGAGTTTTCTCCACCCACATTTCTTCGACATCATCTTCTTCGTCTGCGGACTGATCACTGCTGGAACTGCTCGACTCTTTGCGACTCTTTTTAGCCTTCTTCTTCTTCGATTTCTTCCTGAGGTGATGTTAGAATACGTTATTACTCAGGGCAAGGGGTGTTCATAATGTCACAACTCTGCACAGTGTAGCATTGTAGCTTCGTTAACACACCTGATCAATCTTATAAGCATTTTATTTAAACCACTGGAAAAGGTAGAATATTTAATAGCAAAATATATTAACAAAAAGAATCTCTCACTTTTTACTTTTCTTCTTTTTCTTCTTCTTCTTGACCTCTTCTGTAAATGACAACAACATAAAAGAAATATGTTAATGTATAATGACTGGTTAAATTAAAACAGAGGCTTAATCAAAAATACCTCCCCATTTAACATTAAATACTCTCACCAGCTGATTATTCACAGATTAATACAGGACATCGCAATATTTTCTTTTGCGGCGATAATTTTTTCCCCCCAGAAGACATGCATTATATACAAATAGAGCTTATACTATAGAATAAAGATGTGAATGAAATAATCAGTGTTTGATGTTTTTCTGGAGATTCAGATACAGAAATTAAATAATTAAATATAAAATCCCTCTGTATCGACTTCACAGTATAAATTAAACACAATTAATCTTTGTTAAAGTTATAAAAGTGAGTGTTTTTTATTTGTGTCTGAATGATTTAAACTTGTTTTACACAGTAACAGAACCTAAAACAATGAACAAATGATAAACTTTCACTCGATTATTAAACTTTAGAAATTAATCCATAAATCACACGTGTTCTGAACTGCAGTGCAGTCAAATATCATCACACACTCGACACTGAACATCCTGTAATACACACATTGCGATGTCGATACTGAAACGATATACTGTGCAGTCCTACCTTATATAATACAAAATAATTTAAGTAAAAAGAATTTAAACAAACTGTTTAATACAGTAAAACAGACCAACCTTCTGAATCACTTTCTGACTCACTGTCCTCCGAGTGCTTGCGAGATTTCTTCTTTTTCGATTTTCGTTTCTTTTTCTTTTTTTTCTTCTCCTCTGTTAATACGAGAAATAAAAAGTCAACAACAGTATTCTATACACAGCTATAATTTGCTATAACTATGTAACAATTGTCCAAGATGTCCAAACAGTCACTAGCTGTCTGATGAGCAAAGACTAAACTTTTAAGAAGTACTTTAATTTAACTAGCACTTAAAAAAAAATAGAAAATGTTCGCCAAATAGTATAAATGTAAATGTAAACACCACCACCTTCTGAACTTGACTCGGAGCTGCTGTGCTTCACATTATCTTCAACCGGGGTGTGTTCATCTGAGCTGGTGGGAGGGGAAAAAACAAACAAACACTGATTTAGACACAGACAGCCAGATTCAGAATCGAATTGAATCATCAGGTGCCCAGAGATTCCCACCACTAATACAGCCCGATTTCACACAATCTGCTGTTAAAAAGCATATGGAATATTTTACATCCACTGTTGTTCATACTTACTCTGGGTCTCTGACTCTTGGTGAATAGCCCCAGACCTCAGGACATCCCAGCTCACCGATTCGTTCACGCTCCTGCAAACGCCTGAATGACAACACAATCAGGTGTTAAACAAAACTTCTTCAAACCTCAACCTTTTCGTTGTCTTTGGGTCTTAATCCATTCTGAAAGATTTGATATTAAGTGCTTAACATTTTTATTCCATGCTTTATTAGCAGATAAATCAGATAGACAGCCATTTAAATCAGGAGAGTAAATGCTGCAATGGTTAAATAAAGTCATCAGTAGGTCCATTTAACTGCTTTTAAGTCTCAATTGTGGGACATTACCTGGCAATAAAGGCTTCTTGTCTCTGTCTTTGGATATCGTCTCTCCTGTCGAAGTAATCAGATCGTGATCCCGCATAATGTCCCCGGTCCCGCTCTTCAGCCCAGGACCCCTTCTCGCGTTCTCTCGATCTGGACCGACTGCGCGAGTCTGAGACCCGGAAGCGGTTCCGACTCCTCTCTTTGGTATCGGACCATTTCGACTTTCGCTCTTCTGCCCCGTTGTGTTTGAGACGATCAGCCCCAGGACTCGACACACGCTCCCGCGAGCGACTCCGCGCACTCCCACTGCTCGAGCGGCTCCGGCGGCGCTTCCTCGGGCTAGTGGCCTCAGAATATTTGCCGTTGAGCTCCGGCATCGTTAAACGTCTTCCTGCTTTCGAAAGTCTCGTCCTTTTACGCACAAACTGTAATGGCTGCTTCCTGAAAAAAACCTCCTTATTTCACTTACATCACTGCGCCGAGGCAAAAATCATACCTGGGTGGATTCAACCAAACTTTGCTTAAAACTCCCAACACTGCCGAATATAGACACTAACCGTGATTTACAACCAAATCAAAACTCTATTCTGTTTCTAAAATAACGTTGAAACAAAAAAATATAGTCTGTTGTTTACGACGCCATGTCGTGAGTTTACAATGTCTTCCCCTTCGGCGTGCAGCTAGCGTCACAGCACTTACCTCCGGCGGAAATACGTCATAGATGCAGCATCGGACACCACGCCCACCAACTTGTCACCATCATAATAATAATAATAATAATATAATAATAATAATAATAATAATAGTGATAATAAATTAAAAGCAAAATAAGATTTAAGATTTATCGTTGGATCGCCAACACGTTATTCGACAGGAATGAAGCCAGACGTTACCTTAGATTATGTCAACACATAATTGCTAAATAAATATATATAAATAAGTAAATAAAGCCATATACTTTACTTTATATATTTAAATAGAGTAACCCTTTACGATTTTGCGTGTCATCAACATTCCTCAAACAGATCCTCATGAAATAATGGTGACAAGCGCAGTCAAACTGTCCTTTAACATGAACTTGTATTGCTTATACAGATTTAACATTATAACAATACTAAAACTTGGCGTAATATAAGATGACATTATAATATGAGGATAAAACTAATAATTATATAAAAACCCTGTTCATGCAGACAACATGATCAGACAGTGTAAAATGCCCCCCCCCCAAATAAATAAAAATAAAAACAAAATCAGTGATGTGTTTCTACACTGGAGTCGACTGCAGGAGTCAAAGGATCTGAAAGATGATGTCATGGTTAGAGTATTTCTATTGGACAGAAAGAAATATGATGTGATAAGATTTTAATATGTTAGCTAGCTAAACAACCAAATTGTGCTGCATCTAATTCCGTTTGGTTTGGTAAATTTAATAGGTGTGGCTTGGGATGACATGCTATCAGGCTTAAGTTAGCATTTTCCAAGCTGTCCTTTAACATCATTTAAAATCAACTTCAAGTAATAAGAAACTCTTGCTGCTTATATAATACATTGATTTCAGGAAAAGCAGCAGCTCTGTGTCCTGTGTATCATTTATTGATTAAAATTTCTTCTCATCGTGTACAACTTGATATAAAATTTATTACTTCAAGAATGAAAGAAATGTAAAATGTGTGTAAGGTTATGAGCTTGGTATTTGAAGTTTACACTTTAAAATTAAAAATAATTATTAAAGCAGGCAGGATTGAAACTCTTAGAAACAATTTAAATCATAGACATTTATTAATTTATGTCTACAATAAAAGTTTATTTCAAATCCAACACAATATGTAAAGTGTTACTGTTAAAGGCCATTAAAACTGAAATAAACTATAGGCTAGTTGTGTTGTTGGTAGATCTTCCCATCATGGATCCTTTAATCAGCCATTCAGCTTCCTCAGCAGATCAACCGCTTCTTTGTGAACCTGTTCGAAAAATCAAAATGGTCAGTCGAGAATATAAAAGAAAAATATCCTAAGGACAATGTGTCGGCATGCTCTTATTAAAGAACAGACAACAACGGAAAGCTCCGCAAAATGTATTATTCCCCTCAGAAGTATGTTCTAAATTATTTAATTGCTTTAATACCACTGTGTTTGCCATTAATAACATGTTATGAATTCCATTCATTTGTAGTCTCTTCTGGTGATGCAGCTCTTTGCAGAACAGTTTTAGACGTCTGGTCTTTAAGGTTATGAGTTTCTGGAGTTTTGGTTTTGGTTCTTGTCTGATTCAGGTTTCCAGCTGTTGAAGAGTTCGTGGTCATCTTTAACACATTTTTAGTTTGTTGATGAACCAAATTTTCTCTATAGCTGAAAGACCTGCACTGCAGACAGGTTCATTCAGCACCCGGACTCTTCTACTATGAAGTCATTCTGTTGTAATAGCTGTGGTATGTGGTTTTGCATTGTTCTGCTGAAATACACAAGATCTTCACTGATATAGACGTCGTCTGGAGGAAAGCATCTGTTATTCTAAACCATTATATTACTTCCAGCATTCATAATATACATGTCTTCCAAAACATACAAGCTGCCCAAACCGTATGTACTTATGGTTTCTGGACATTTCCCTGGGTTTAGTAATGTCAATCACAGAATCAACATTTGAAATGAGCTCATTTAGAACATTGATGTTATCTTGTCCTATGTCCCATCTATGTTCTATTGTGAATAAAATATTGGCTCATCTAATCTGAAAGTCTTTTAGTTTTCATTTTATTCAAATTTAAAAAACGTCCCAACTTTTCCGGAATTTAGGTTTTACATATTTCTGTGAATGAGCTGTTATTATAAACATCAAAATGAAATTGATCACATTAGTGTAATTCTGTGACGAAAACTATTGTGATAGAAAACAAATCAACACTCTCTGACCAATCAGACTCAAGAATTTAGCAGCACTGTGTTATGTCTGAAGGTTCCAGGTTTGTGTCCTCTGCAGGGGCCTTTCTGTGTAAAGTTCGCATTTTCCCCCCATGTTTGCATGTGTATGTGTGTGGTTGTTTGTCTGTATGTGGCCCTGTGATGGACTAGTGATCTGTCCCTGGTGACTCCTGCCTTTCACCCAGTGAAAATTGGGATAAACTCCAGCAGGTCGCTGTGACCCTGATTAGAATTAGGGTATAGACAGATAGTTTAATTTAACCTCTTTGTCTTCTTCTGTAACAGCAGGATAGTCTCTAGCTTTGTGCAACCATAGAAGAGCTTTCTCCTGGTCCTTCAGCATCATGTACGTCTTCCCAAGCATCAAAAGATTCTTGCTATAGAAGTTAGGGTCCACTAAAATTACAGAAGAGATAAACAGACAAATTGTGACCATTATATACTATTTTTATCCTGTGTGGTAGAAATAAATCATAAGATGCTGAAACTGTACCTTCCTCTGCTTTCAGGAAAAATGCCAAAGCCTAAAAATCACAAAATGTTTGTTTAGAATGCAAGTACAATGGTCTGCAGATACACCCCTCTATATGTTAGAACCTGGAACCTAAATAGACATTATTGGTGGTGTGCCATTAATCTACACCAGGGGTCACCAGACTTGCTCCTGAATGGTCAGTGGCTGGAGTTTAGCTCCAACTTGCCTTCACACACACCTGCCTGTAAGTTTAAAGTATATCTACAAAGACGTTGATCACTTAGTTCAGGTGTGTTAGATTAGGGTTGGAGCTAAACTGTACAGGAGTTTGGTAACCTCTGATCTACACAATATAATACCCCATAATTAATTGGGGTAATAATTTTTGCCCCTGGTTTAAATTAAGAATGGTTGGAACTAGGGGTGGGCAGTACGACCAAAATTCTATTTCACGATATGAGTAATTTTATTTGACAATAGCGATATATATTTCACGATGTAGTTATTTAAAAAAGGTAGTTATTCTGGAAAATTAACAAAAAGCGCTTTATATAAATAAACATAAATACTTTAAACATAAAAAAATGACCTAAGCTTACATTATTATTTTATTTCTTTTACTTTGGCCTTGATAAATACAGTCAATGAAATATGAACTTGGATTAACTGTAGTATACAAATTCCAAATTCCACTGTATGTCACACCTCACAGTTAAGTAAACAAACATTATTATAAACTTAAAAAAAAATCTTATCACAGGTATAAAATACCTAAATTACAGGAAAAAAAATCCTAAAAACAAACTCCCAGCGTTTCACTCAGTCAATACTACAGAAAAAAATGTCAACTGTAATAGCCTTTTTTTATTTCATGTATATTGTGATATCTAAATAAGTGGGCGTGGCTAACTCACATGCAGTGTCCGCGAGCCCGAGCAATAGGCTGCATGTGAGTTAGCCACGCCCACTTATTTAGATATCACGATATACATGGAATAAAAAAAGGCTATTACAGTTGACATTTTTTTCTGTAGTATCAATATATACCGTCATATCGCCCAGCCCTAGCTGGAACAGTGATGAAGCGAGTTTCATCAAAGTGTAACTTCAGCTTTATCAGTTATCTGGTAGCAAAAATTACAGGACACCATCTGCACAAAATCTGTTCTGATACACAAGAAACTTGAGACTCAGGCAACAGGACAATGACTTTCAGCTACACTGGAGCGGATTTTTCTGTATAATTCATTGGCATAGAAAATCGAATTGTGGAAGTTGTTTGGCTCATCATTTTACCTCTTCATAAGTAGCAGTTGGTGGAGACGCAAATAAAATTGCAGCGACTTTACGCTGGTACCACGGCAATTCAGCAAAGGCAAAACACCTGAAGAGGGAACACACACATCCAATCATAAACACCACACACCAGCCATGTATATTTCCACAGTATCCACCATCTCACAATCGCAGTAGCTAAAATCAACTTACCAAAAACCCAGGATATGAAAAGAAGTGGCATCTTTGGGATTTAACTCAACAGCCTTCTGTGAAAATAACACACACAACCCTGATAAAAATGATGCATCAGTTTGGTTTATATATTACAGCATTAATAGCTAGCTTTGGGTAAATAAATAGTGCAGATGATCTGTGTCTGCTTCAAAAATTAGGAGACAGTAAGATTTTAGCTTATAGGCTTTGTGGAGTAGCGAGTCTGCAAACATTCATAGAACATAAGAAAGGAAACAAGGGTGTGGCGCTGGTTGGGTGTGAAACTTGGCGTGGCCATGACGATAACTCATAATTACACATATATAATAAACAATGCATTAAGATGATTGTCTTTTTACAAACACAACATTACTCTTAACCCTGTAGATGGTCTATAACGGTGTGTGTTAATGATTAATATGGCATTTAATCAATTATTTTACTCAATTACATTTAACGAAACAGGCACTGAAAGGGGTCACCGTAAACAAAACAGATTTAACCATGGTGAATTTGTGTTTTTTTTAATCAAAGTTTATTATAAACTTTTCATTAAGACTCTAAAGAATCATATTAAATTGAAAGACATGGGCATATGATGACTCCTTTAAACGACTTACCCTCGTAGCTGTGAATATAACTCCATACATAGAGTTTGGATGTTAAAGACGTCTAGTAAACACTGACATTCTTCACCATGCGGGAATAAACCCAAAACTGATATCCAGAAAAGCTGTGCTTGTACACGGAGCCCATTACTGATTTTTTTCCCAAAACAATACTTATTCAAAAACTTGGGGCTTCCAATCCAATTTATATTTTAGCATAGTACAATTTGCAGAATCTCTTAACCAGATCAACTAGCATATAAACGTCAACCTTGTTAACAGATAGTGTGAGATACTCTAATCCTCATCGCCGGCTTTTATTGTCTTAAACAATAAACATCATATTTCACCAACAGCTGAAAAGTTTGTATACCTTAGTGACAGGATTTAAACTCTTGTAAAGGTAAAGGTGTTTGTCACATAAACGCTACAGCACAGTGAAATTTGTTTCTTTGCATATTCCATCTTAGAAAGTTGGGGGTCAGAGCACAGGATCAGCTTTGATAAAGCACCACAGGAGCAGGAAGGGTTAAGAGTCATGCTCAAGGACCCAACAATGGTTGACTGGTGGCAGTGGGTCTCAAACCCAGGTCCTACTGCTATTCCCATCAACGACTCGGTGCCTTAACTAATTGAGCCACCACTGGCCCATTTAAGCCTCCACTGCCCCCTTCTTTATTATGATTTGCCAACAGCTTAATTAACTAAATTTATTGATAACGGTAGCAACTCAACTCGAGTATTTGCATTTTTTTCCCAAATGTTTTTATAGCGATAAAGACGCAAGAAGATTTTAATCCAAAACATTCTAATACTTTTAGGAATGTAGGTTGCTATATACTTGCAAATTAGTTAGAACCAATAATGATGAACTTGCTAATCATAGCATAATTATCTTACCTCCAAATGCTCCCTGATGGTGACGGAATTACCGATTTTAACTTTGACCCCTTCATACTCTCCTACATCACTTAAGCAGACAGCATACCACTTGAAAAAAATAAATGAAGAGAAAGATTGTTTTTTGTTCACAGGATTAATTGAAAACTGGCACTGGTAACACTAAAGCACATGTAATTACTTTGTGTGCAGCAAAGCAGACTTCATTTTTCTCCAGTGCTTTTTTGGCATAATCGAATGCCTCGTAAGTGAGTTTTTTCTTCCGGTCAGCCGTGATGTTGGGCAGCAATGAGAGGTCACGTGACGCTCGAGCCAGTCTCCACAAAAACTCTGCATCATCACTAACAACAGAGAAGAACGAAAGAACACATACTTGTATGTATATCAGAGTTTTCCCACAGCAAACACTGCCATTGCCAGTGTTAAATAATTTGAAAGCAACTTCCTTCATTGTTCAGATTTGTCACAGCAGATTGTCTGATTTTTTCCCCCACTCGCTTTTTTTCCCTTTCCTTTTAATTCATTTACCCTTATTTCTTACTCTCTTCTCTTTTCCTCTTTCACTCCTTTATTAAAATCTCTAAATAATGGCTTTCCCTCTAAAGCATGCCATATACAACCCATGTACAAGTTTTGAAAAATTTTTTCTGTGTTTTTTTTTATATAACTTGACACTGTGGTGGCAATTAATTATGGTTTTGTGCTTTTACCGCAGTCCAAAGACTTAAACTTTCCCACGTCTGGAACCGAGTACTTATGAACAATTCCAGATATTTCTGACCCTGTGTACTGTGTTACATAAGTAACCTAAGTTCCAGAAAGCACTGAAAGAACCCCTTTTACCCCCTCAAACAGTTTTTCATCTCTGCCAGCCCTGAGGGTACTGAAGGACACAAGTAATCCTACTGTCCCTAAAACTCTACACACCCCTGTTAAAGTAGCAAGTTTAACATTTTCTTTACAATCTATACAAACAAGGATAAATCATTTGATTTCACTAACCCCATTGAAATTGAGTGGGGAAAATAGGAAGAGGAAACATTAAGTTGTATTATAATTAGGGGTGTGGCTGCGTTCAGACTGAACCAGTCATCATCAATCCCATCTTAAATCGGAGCTCAGGTCTCTCTTCATCCACATTCACCTTTTACTAAAAATAAAAAAAGAAGCATCGCTGTCATTTATTTAAATTCCTGTATGCCAGCGATTAAAACTTTAACGTGGAGCTTTCGGGGAAACAAGACTTTACCAATGTTTTTTGTTGGATATCAGGATATAAAGGATTTACTGGCTAATATGATAGGATGCAAAATACGAGCAACTGATTTTAAACCATACATTAATAATGTTGTGGAATAAACAGAAAATAAATAAATATACAGAAATTGTATGAGGTAAATTCACCACTGAATCCAGAAGAACTGAATTGAATATGAACAGGTTGTGCATAGGAGATGCCGAACTGAAAAATTAGTTGGAAAATTAAAAATAATTTAATTGAATGTCTAATTTTAAATAATGCCAGGCAACATGTTTGTGTGATTTGTTTTTCTAGTTTACCACTTCAAGCAGAGACTGAACTGAGAGACTCGAAGCAGAGACATGAGACTCGAAGCAGAGACATGAGACTCGAAAGCAGAGACATGAAGAAACATGAGACTCAAAGCAGAGACATGAGACTTGAAGCAGAGACATGAGACTCAAAGTAGAAACATGAGACTAAAGCAGAGACATGAGACTCAAAGCAGAGACATGAGATGCAAAGCAGAGACATGAGACTCGAAGCAGAGACACGAGACTCAAACAGAGACATGAGACTCAAACAGAGACATGAGACGCAAAGCTAGCTTAATACCGGTGGATTTTAATATAGAACTTGACTTCTTATATGCCAGGCCACGAGTATGATATTTGAATAAAATTTGCTGTTCTGTTTTTATCTTTTTTACCCCCAGTAAACAAAAACAGGAATTTAAAGAATATTTTACAAAGTGAAAAATGTATATTTAATATATATATATATATATATATATATATATATATATATATATATATATATATATATATATATATATATATATATATATATACACATACCCGTATTGTTGGGAAAATAGTAAACTATTGTATTGAAGTATCGATATATACAAATGATTTTTCAAATTTGAATGTTTTCCTTGTCATGAATATAGTCATTGCTGCTTTAGAGGGAAGTGTTGGCTTAAGGTGTTGGACTACCAACTGGTGGGTTCGATTCCCAGCTCCACCAAGCCACCACTGTTGGGCCCCTGAGCAAGGCCCTTAAGCCCCAATTACTTAATTGTATAAAAGAGATAAATGTAAGTCGCTCTGGATAAGGACGTCTGCCAAATGCTGTAAATATAAATAAAAGTCATAAATAAATCATGTCTTCAACAGTTTATAGTTTATAGTTACAGCTTTAGGTAATTCTGATTAACCGCCGTACTGAAAAGATCAGCTGATTCATTAAGAGTTTCTTCATATCTCTTTGGTTTTATCTGATAAGTCATTGTACAACATTAATATAGAATTTCAAATATATATTTTTTTTAACCTTTTGCCCTTTTCACTTGCTAGTCATTAGAACCTGGTGTTCCGGATGTTCCTGTTGTTCTTGATGTTTCTGGAGATTGAGCTCATTCAGGGTTAATCTATCCCTGAAATCTAATAAAGCAGGTAAGTTTACTTAGCTGGTCCCCTCAGGGTAAAATTTGCTCTCTGAAGTTTTCCTTAACTCTTTCATTCATTTAAATTTATAGGGTATCACAGTGGTGCTAGAATTCTGCTTCAGTAATATGTGCATTATTGTGTTGAATCAGATCCACGGGACTGGAATCTTTTAAAAAACCCTTGCATTAGTAAAGTGTGATAGTCACTCCTCATTTATCTGAGGGTGGTCACAGTTTAAGCTTCTGTTTAGAATTAACCTTCTGTGTAATATTTTTTCTGATCTAATATTCTATATAAACAGACCAGATGTTGTGTATTTCTATATGTTGTATTAGATTATGTTGTGTAATTTGTACAGTTTGTAGTAAATCTCTTGTTCCGTTTGCTTGTCGGAAAAAGAGGCCTGGTATCATCTTCATGCTGTACATCGCTGAGGCTAATTTTAGGTAGATCTTGAAAACATTCAGTACAACAATCAGATTGGCCCCGTCCCAATACCCGCACCTGCACCCTTATGACCCTCATTTAACATGTTCCTGCTAAGGGGTGTCTCAATTCCTTGGTGAGCTTCTCCACCCCGCCTACTCGTGCACTCCTACTAATGCACACTTTCTGTAAGTGCGAGTCCGAGGGGACTATGCTTGAGGATATTACCCAGAACTCATCTGGTGCTGTGACGTTCAAACAAATGAAGCAAAAAAAAAAACAAAACAAAAAAAGCAAGCAGTTTTAATGGACTTTTGGATAGAGTGCTACAAAATGGACAAAGATAGAAAAGTTAAGTGTAAGTAAAAGTTCATTAATGTAATTATAATTTTTGGCAGCAAAACTGCGAACAGCCCAACTACTGGCACCGCCATTTTTTTGTCTGAGGGGTGTCACGATGATGACGTAGCAATGACGTTTAATGCAGACGCGTGCCTTAAACCACCCCAATTCTGCACATCAGCGCACTTGTTTCCTTGCACACTTATCAACTAAAGTGTGTACTTCCAGTTTTATCTTGAGTTTATTTGATCAGGGGAGTGTTCAATTTCTCTATTTAGGAAATGTCCAGAAATATGTCCTGCTTACCTGTCCTTATGCTGTAGCAGGAGCTGGTAAAGCTTCTCTGTTTCTCCACAGCTGTACAGGTAGTCGGCTTGTTCAACAACTTCCTCAGCTAAACAGAAGGAAAAAGATGTTCAGTTGTGCGTCAATTGTATATTTTACTAATTCTTGATTTTTTTTCCCCCTTATAAGATGTACCTTTGTTGAGTGCAAACACTGCAGTTGCACAGGACACTTTCCGGAATGTTTCATATCCCAGATAAGATAGTGGAGGTAAAACGATAAGAAATGCAGTTTTCTGCACCTAATGTTGGGTTATAGAACAACACGTTAAGCAAATACAGAACAGGGAAAAAATGTGACTGAGTAAAAACATTTCTTTTGTGTGTGTGTTTTAACCGAACACTAAATCTGTTTGCAGGACAAAAGGTTTGAAATATACAAAATGAGATTTCTGGACTACTGAAGTCACAAAGAGATATGTTAATAATATATTACTGTTGTTGGAATAATATATATATAACTGTTGGAATAATATATAACTGTTGGAATAATATATATAACTGTTGGAATAATATATACTGTTGAATAATATATTACATGTTATAATATATATATATTACTGTTATATACTGAATAATATATATATAACTGTTTTAGAATAATATATTACTGTTGGAATAATATATATATAACTAGATACTGTTAGGAATAATATATTACTGTTGGAATAATATATATATAACTGTTGGAATAATATATTACTGTTGGAATAATATATTACTGTTGGAATAATATATTACTGTTAGAATAATATATTACTGTTGGAATAATATATAAGATAATATCTTATTGTTGGAATAATATATATATAAACTGTTGGAATAATATATTACTGTTGGAATAATATATTACTGTTGGAATAATATATATATAACTGTTGAGAATTGAATAATATATATGCATTATATAACTGTTAGAATAATATATTCTGTTGGAACAATTGAACATTGCAGTATTTGATATTGAGGTAAAAGTATTGAAACAGAAAGTAATTCACCCAAAATGCTTAAAATTAAAAACAAAAGCAAACAGAATGAACCTCCGCTGTTCCGATACTTTTAGAGGAGACTACATAAATCCCACAAACAGGAAGTGCTTAATTGACCACCCTGTTACTGGAATTAAGTTAAACTCGTTTTGCACATTTATTTTAATATTAGTTTATTCTCATTAGATTAACTTTAAAGTTTAGCAGTTGATGGTTCGGGTTTTTCTACAGGAACAAACCAACATCCAAAAAACTGTTGAAGAAATATTTGAGTAACCAGGTGGGAAATCGGGAATTATTTGATGTGTTATAGATAAAATTATACAAACTTCATCAAAATGAAGTGGAGCAAAATACTCCAAAATATATATCAGTATACAGATACTAAAAACTTTCTGATCATAATTTCTTTAAATGTTTTGCAGATAAACTGATAAAGTTTGGGTTAAACACACAGACCAAATATACAAATATTAATAAAATGCAAAACAACTAAAAATAAAATAAATATGAAAAGATCGAGGTGTGAACACTTTTTATGATATATTTCTAAATATAAAAATAAATCAAAAAAATTTAAAAAACTATATAATAAATTATTTTTTGACTCGGTTCTCCTGAGCGACCTTCAGGTCAAAGGTTAACAACAACAACAACAACAACAAAAAGTATAATAAATAGATATAACAAGGAGAAAAACTCGGGGTGTAAAAACTTTCTTTTTTTAAAAAAAAAACATTTTATGATCCATTTCTAAATATAAAATGCAAATAAAATAAATAAATAAATAAATAAATATAAGCTGTATAATAAATAATTTTTTGACTTTTGAGTTTCTCCTGCGTGACCTTCAGGTCAAAGGTCAACGTCAACGTAAAGAACAACAATAACAACAACAACAACAACAACAACAACAATGATAATAATAATAATAATTATAGGCAGATCGGTTTTAAATTAATTAAAATTAAATAAAAATTAAATAAAATTATATTTACCCTAATAAGAAGTGAGATTATATTTCTATAAATTGAAGTCTTCTACAGACTTCACGGTTATTGTGTTGTAAAAGTCTTACTGAACTCGCGCTCCTCCGGAAAGTGGCGCAGTGTCTTTGCGTTATTCGGCGCGCCAGACGCGTGAAACCCCGCAGCTGAGCCCCAGCAGCCATGTCCGCACGGTGACAACCCCGCGAAGTCAAAGTACACAACCTGCTGCAAAGAGCAGAGAGTGCAAAGTCTCCCGGTTCATCGCTCTTCAAAATCCCATTCTAATACATAAAACCAGCCGCCGAGCCGGAACACGACTTCCGGTACGTTTTGGGGCGTGTTCTAGAATAAAAGTTCTCCCCTTTTGCTTGCTTTTTACGGGAAAAAACTAGGCATTGTTAAGTTACTGTAATAATTTTTTATAAAACATTAAACATTTTTTATATTTATCACTAACCGTTAGGGCTTCTGTGGATGAACTGCATACTGCTGCTTTAAATATGGCGTCCTTCCTGTAATCTACTGTCATTTCTGGTGTTCTATACAGTCTGGTGTCTTAATGAACCAAAAGGATGCTGGACTACTTATCAGAAGTTCATGGGTTTAGTTCCCAAGACAATCATGGTGCCTATGACTGGTGGTCCTAAAACAAGACCCTTAAACCTCAACTGCTTAGATGGATTAATAAAAAAAAAAGAGAAATAAATGTAAGCCATTTGCCAAATACAAATCAAGAGTACAAAACCTCAGGGCGCAGGATGGACCCTCAGAAAACACTATATACAGGGTTAGAAACTAATAAAAACAGAAAACAATCGCTTTTACAGATATTTCCCCGACATTTAACCCTTCTTTCATTATATGTTGTGCCCTCTGGTGGCCATTTTGATAATTGTACGCAGGACTGTTTTACAGCATTGCACCAGGAGTCAACAGTTACTTTTACAGCACTAGCAGTTAACTTTTATATTAAATAATAAATAATTTAAAAAATAATAATTATTAAAGAACTTGATTTAAAAATAATAAACTTAAATTCAAAACATAAAAAATACACTATAATTTCAGATAAACTACATACTGCCCCTGTTGTGTATGATACTTAACATTACACATCTATTTACACAATAACAAAATCAAAAAAATATAAATGTATTTTAAAAGAATCTCTGTTGCACTGCAATTTAATTTGCAGCTTTGTCTTAAAGCCAAAGTAGGAAGTGGTCATTTTTCTTACAGTAGATAAAGGACACAACAGGTTCACAGAATAGGACAGAAACATCTGTCTGAATTTAAACATAATAAAGAAAATAAAGATTGGCTATTTTATCTTCATCCTCTGTTTAATGCACTTAAACAATCCTAAAGAAATAAAGAAAGGGTTGGTCTGTTTGACCTGTGCATCGTAGCCACTTATTTAAATAAACTATAAATAGAAGAGCAGCTTCCTCATTTTCCTGACCTTCCCATGCCAAAGGGGTAAAAATGGATTTTTGTATATCTTTTTGTTACATTTGCCTAAAAGATTTGTTAAATGAAAATTAAGAAATGTAAATAACATCTCAAAATCCATCATTTTAATTAATATTCAGAAAAAGAGTAGAGACTCATTACAAGATATAAAATGTGTGTGTGTGTGTGTGTGTGTGTGTGTGTGTATCTACTTATAATTAAAACAACACAAACCTTTTCCCCCCCTAGAGCCACTCTGTAGTTTCTTTTGGGGCTTATTGCCCTGTTAAACAGCAACCATAAAAGATGATGCTCTCACAGTTATAACATAAAGATCTATAGAAGCCCAATTCTGCCACCACAAAATAGCCAAAATTATGACTGTAAAGTCATAATTCTGAGATGGAAAGTTAAAATTATGACTTTATAAGATAAAAAAGTCGAAATGATGACTTGCTGGCTCATTTTTTCAACACCACACAGATTATTTCAGAAAGGGCAAGTGACAAAATAATTACAGAAATATTAATAGTAATGAGGTTTAATCCATGTTGTTGTGATGTACACATACCTCAAACTCTGTTTTTTTAATCTTTATCTAAAAAAATCAGAAATTACATATTTAAAACTATTAATTTAATGTATGACCTGTCCAGGGTGTCCCCCCCTCCTGTCTTTCACCCTTTCAGAGACGGCTGGGATAGACTCCAGCAGATCGCTGTGACCCCGAATGAGGGAATAAACAGGTATAGAAGATGAATAAATTTAATGTATCTTATTTATTTGTCATCTTGATATAAAATCCTAAATTTAGCTTTAATATCAAAGCATACGCTGGATTTCTGGTTGTGATTTCTATTGTTAGTTTAAAGTTGAACCTCCACTAGATGCCAACAAGAACTGATCTGATAATAGGGAACGCCAGAGTTCATGTTGATGGACGTAACCAATACTGAAATATTATTATACACATCATTAAACCCAGTCAATAAACTTTTCTGATGACATGTTTCTACATGGTTTCTGATTCACATAGGACATGATTTACAGTCCTGATGTAAATAAAGCAAGACTGGATTAATATTAAATCAATGTTGATTCAGTATAAAATAAATAATTTATTAATAAAATCTTGTTTTTATGTACATCTTTATTTATTTGTCATAATTAAAATAACATACATACATTACTCTATTCTTGCTTGCTTTAATGCTGACCTGCTAGTCACAATTTAGATTTTTATAGTCAAATTAATAAATAAATGTTTTTGTGGTGAAGGAAATAAGCTTCCATAGAGATAGTTTGACTGTAACATGTGAGTTTTGCGCGGATACCTGGCAACCCGTATACTGACAGCAAAAGCACGCAGATGGTGGCGTGATAAACTTGTCACAGAGTTTAAAGAGTTTTAGACTGATGTAGGAAACCGAGCAAAAATGTGTGTTTTTTTTGCAGTTTGGCTATTGAACACCCCCCCCCCTTCTCGGATTGTATTTGTGTTAAATTGTTCTGTGCAAAGTTTTTAGAGGATTTATAAAATTAATATCACATTGGAAGCTAAAGATGTTTTATGACTATCATTTCGAAAAAATATTATTTATCTATGTATTAATAATAACAACCCATAATAACACCTTGTCTAGCACAATTCAAGGTAGAATCATTTCTTAAAGCTTTAGAAGGAGTTTGGACCACTACATTAAAACATGTAACATGTAACTTATAATATTGTCATTACTGTTAATATTACTGTTATTACCTCTATGCACATACAGACATTAACCTTATTTATTAATGTACATACTTACATATTTATCTGCATTTGCCCAGTTCTACTATTTGCACTTCTGGAGGATTTTATCTATCTATCTATCTATCTATCTATCTATCTATCTATCTATCTATCTATCTATCTATCTATCTATCTATCTAACTGATCTATCTCTATCTATCTATCTATCTATCTCTATCTATCTATCTATCTACTGTATGTACAGGGCTCTATCTATATCTATCTATCTATCTATCTATCTATCTATCTATCTATCTATCTATCTATCTACTGTATGTACAGGGCTCTATCTATCTATCTATCTATCTATCTATCTATCTATCTATCTATCTATCTATCTATCTATCTATCTATCTATCTATCTATCTATCTATCTATCTATCTACTGTATGTACAGGGCTCTATCTATCTATCTATCTATCTATCTATCTATCTATCATCTATATATCTATCTATCTATCTATCTATCTATCTATCTATCTATCTATCTATATATCTATCTATCTATCTATCTATCTATCTATCTATCTATCTATCTATCTATCTATCTACTGTATGTACAGGGCTCTATCTATCTATCTATCTATCTATCTATCTATCTATCTATCTATCTATCTATCTATCTATCTATCTATCTATCTACTGTATGTACAGGGCTCTATCTATCTATCTATCTATCTATCTATCTATCTATCTATCTATCTATCTATCTATCTATCTATCTATCTATCTATCTATCTATCTATCTATCTATCTTTCTACTATCTATCTATCTATCATCTATCGATCTATCTATCAGTATGTACAGGGCTCTATCTATCTATCTATCTATCTATCTATCTATCTATCTATCTATCTATCTATCTATCTATCTATCTATCTATCTATCTATCTATCTATCTGTCTGTCATAATAACTGTACTATTAAATAACTGTGTATTCATTATTCCGCGGAGGTTGGTTTAGTAACCGGCTGTTTGTCGCCCCCTGTTGGTGATACAGAGAGTCGCAGCTCTTCTTCAGCTCCAACAACAGACTTTTTGTTGTCTCCAAACCGGAATTGTGTTTTTTATTTCTTTAAAACAGAAGCCTGGATACAAACGTTCTGCACTGCAGGTACACATTTAGATACAAATAAACATTTAAACAAATCTAGTTTTTATTCAATAATAAAAGTGACAGTTAAGTCTAGCTAGCTTGCTTGGCATTTCACGCCCTGTTAGCTGGGTTAGCATTGCTAGCATCGTAGGCCGCAACCTGGCGCCCGAGAAGGAGAGAGAAATTTCTCGCCAGTTATTTGTTATTAATTATTATTATTATTATTAGGTTTATATTATTTGTTGATATATTGGCATTAACCATAAAAATCTGCTTATTCATATCCTTCTTCCTGAATTAGACACTTGCATTGCTTGTAATTTAATACCTCTGTCCATTTGTTTTGTTGTTCTATTATTACATTAGCTTGTTAGCTTGAATTGTTAATACAAGTAAAATAATTAAGGTGTTAATTATCTTTTTACAACTTTTTACTGTATTTTTAAACATGTCTTAAAGTTGACCATTAGCATCAGCAGCTTTTTTGAATAAAATATTGTTCATTGTCTGCATCCAAATGAGCAGTTACAGTTATTTCCTATAGTGGAATAAATTCATAGTAATTATATAATTAAACATTCTAATTAAAAGTAATCCTTTGTTTCGATTGGAGGATTATTATATTTTATATGGTGCTCATCAATCTTTTGTTATTCTCCATACAGGGATGTCGAAATTAAAGCTGATCTCTGTAACTGACACGCAGTTTCCTGTGTCGTTGCTGGAGGCCATCAGTGAGCAGCGAAACAACGGATTATTCTGTGACGTGACTATAATCGTACAGGACCGCAAGTTCAGGGCACACAAGGCGATGCTGTCAGCATCCAGCACTTACTTTCGTCAGCTTTTTTCAGTCGCAGGACAAGTAATCGAGCTCAATTTCGTCAAGGCGGACATATTTGAAGAAGTCCTGAATTACATATACACCGCAAAAATCCACCGGATTCGATCGGACAAGATTGAAGATCTGATTAGCGCAGGTCAGGTTTTAGGAGTCAAGTTTATTGCCAATCTAGCGACTCCACTTTCACAAGTCAAGGGACTTCCGGGTTTGTCAAAAGAAGGGGACCCGACCGGTGCTCTAACTGCAGAGAAAAATGAGACGGGAGAGGAGTACTTGCCGATCATCACCGAATCGTTCACTTTATCTGCCGAGGAATTCAAAATGGTTAGTGGGAGTATTGACAGAGAGGAACAGGACGATGATGTTTTGTTTGTGTCAGAGGTGGAAGCATCAAAAGCTCCAAAAAACAAGCAATCTCAGGTTATAGATTTGGATGTGGATGAAGAACCGGAGCCCAAAAGGAAAAAAGGCACAAATGAGGTGAAACTCGTTACAGAAAGTGATAAAGCCCAACATAAAGAAAGCAAACTTCATTCAGAAGGTGAAGTGCCAAAGAAATTACAAGAAAACCCAAAGACTCCAGCGGTCCCTATGTCCCCAAACACCAGTAGTGATGTCATAGTCCATGATGCGAGATCCTCAACACAGAGTACCCCCTCGACCCCAGCTCATGTGATCGGTTTCACCCCCGATCCTTTAAAAACTGCCGCTCGGCCTCTGGAATCCAGTGACGTGATTGGAGTTCAGAAGAAGACGGTTTTATTAGAGCGGTCTCCAGATCAGCCAGGCAAAATCAGACTGTCCGATACAAGGCCCATCTTCAGCCCTAACAAAGACACTGGACTGGATGCGCTGACCAAGACGGTTACATTGGACAAAGCCGCAGAAATTGATTCGCTGTCATCGGGATGCAAGGTGTATGCCAACATAGGGGAGAACACCTACGACATTGTTCCTGTAAAAGAATACTCGGGCGAAGGAGAAGCTCGACCCTCTCCTGGACGTAAATCGCAGACCTCGGTGCATGGTGCGAACAATCTGATCAGCAGTTCACCTCGGGCTAAGAAGAAGGGTAAAACCGAGCAAGAGGACCATTATGAACTAATTATGGACGGAAAGACCTTTTATGTGTGTGTGGTGTGCAAGCGTCCCTACGTGTGCATGACCAGCCTGAGACGGCACTTTAACACGCACTCATGGGAAAGGAAGTACCCCTGCCGTTACTGTGACAAAGTCTTTGCTCTGGCTGAATACAGGACCAAACATGAGATCACACACACAGGCGAGAGACGGTACCAGTGTTTACTGTGCAACGAAATGTTCCTTAACTACCAGTTGTTGTCTTCGCACTGCAAGCAAATGCATAATCAAGACCCTTCGGGCAGAAAGGAGAAGGACGACGCGGACAATAACTTGTACCGGTTACTTCCATGTAAAACGGTGCAGTTTAAGCCGTATTCTTTTGTCTCGGGTGAGACCGGGGCGATTCCGATCATCAACGAAAACGGCATCATGCAGCATGTGAATCCAAACAGTTCATATTTCACCAACCAGGAACTTCAGTCATGCCAGAGTAAAATGTTGAACTGGGATGACATCTTTGTCGAGCCGGGTGACTCACACACTCGGCCAGGGGCTCACGTACGACCCGGGACTCTTCCTGCTCCTGCTCCTCCTCCACCTCCACCTCCTCCTCCTCCTCCTCCTCCTCCTCCTCCTTCTTCTTCTTCTTCTTCTTCAACCGTAAACCAAATAAATGTAGCCAACACAACAGAGTTTGAGTTTGTCATACCAGAAACATACTGAACTATCATGTTCACAATTCTAAATGCTATGGTGCCTTTTAACGTTACAGGTTTCAGTGGATTCAGTCATTCATTTCAGTCAACTAGGAAAAGTTAGTACCTTTAAATTGTACACAAAATCATGGCCTTCGGGGGTTTGGTTAGAAAAATGCTTCTGTAGCTCCTCATCAACAGTACAAAAACACCAGAATTTCACATTGTAGTCATTTTTATTTTATCTGACTGACTAATTAAGGTTGCTAAGGGAGCCCAGTGGAAGATTGGTGGTACTGGGAATCCAACCCAATGATTTTTTTAATCAGCTGTCCAACACTAACCACCAGTCCTGAGTTACCAGTCCTTTCCTACATCAATGAGACAGAAGGTTCATAATGGAATCAGTGAAGTGGAAATGGGTACTCCGTTCATTATGTTCTATATTTTTGCGGTATGGTTATAGCACGGAGGAACGTTAACAAAGGTTTCGACTGGGGAACTTGACGATAAGTCTGAGGGCACATTATTTATACTACACCGTTTTATGTAGTAGAAAACTTTTTTTCAACACAGAAAATGTGCAGAGGTTTTAAAGGTGAGGTTTATTATTATTGTTGGATTTTTTTCTTAACAGTCGTCTCATTTACAACAAACGTTACACGTGTTCCATTCCAGAGACCAGTCACTTTATAGTCACTCTTTTGGTTTTCTTGTCAAGCATAAACAATTAACTTTGTTTTTATGATTTAAGTGCAGAGAAGAATGGCAGTCGTGTATGTTGGTAAAATGTTTGTTGTTTAGCAGATTGCACTTATAAAATTGTACATTTTTATTTATATATTCTGGCCATTTTAAAGCCGTGGTCATTCCCACTATATTTTTTTTTAATGAATTATTGTGAACTGATGAAGTAAGTGGGTGAGCCCACGTCAGTGGAGGAGTAAACCAGAACTTTCTGCCGTTTTTCTCCCAGTGGTTTTTGATGTTTCCTTCTTACATAAACATTTATGTATTCCATTGTATTCTAGTAAATAGGTAAAGGTTCGGAAAGTAGGATGCTGTGACGCAATATTGCTGCAATCAGAAAGCGAGTTCTCTAACATTTGTTATTCTTACATGTTAACAAATTTTTTTTTTTTTGTTTTGACCATGTTTTTATCTGTTCAACTTTTCTATTTATTAGGTCTTAGTGCTGTACAATGTAAAATAAACCCTTTTTAAAGTACTTATTTCTCATCGCTCTCAATTACAAGACCTTACGTAACCGGTGTTCGTTCTTCGTGTTGGTGTCCAGCTTTAAATATGTGTGAGATTATTAATGTACCGAGTCGGAGTCTACAGAAGGTGCTGGTCTACATTGTCGGACATGTTGAGCCATGAAATCCAACCCTGCAGTACAAAGGTAATATTTATACACACAAAATATATTTTAAACAGACACAAAACACATTGAACTGTGATTTTTGGCCTTTTTTTGTGTTTGTCATCTTGCAGATTTTGTACGTTTGCTAAAATAAAAATGATTAGGTCTAAATCTCTAGACTCACTAAGCAGTGAATAGCCGCCTTTTACAATGTGATTCAAGGTCCAATAAGAAAAGGCCGTAAAAACTGTTTCTGTACTTGAAACGTGTAATACTGAGTCATACATCAACAGATTGTGTACTTGACATTCCTATGCATCTCGTGTTTAATGATCTGAAACATGTCGTCTCCGTTTATTAACCGATTTTTAAGTCTATTTACAAACCCGAGAATTTATGTGTGGCCCATTAACACCTTATTTTCACCATTATTAAAATCTGTCTTTCTAACTATTATTTACATCTTAAGAACGTAACGGGATTGTTTACACAGGTCGTATTTCCACTATTCCGCCATGGGTTTTTTTCCATGTTGCATTTTGCTTCTAAAGAATATTAAGCTTATTACTAGCTGCCCAAACTGACACGGAAGGATTATGTAGCTTGATGTTTTGCAGTTATATTCAGGTACAACAAAGTGCAAATGAACGAGACGATATATAAATACAAGAGCTTTCATCCTTTTTTGGCTGAGATGATCCAAAAACCTAACAACGCCCCCTGTGCCGCTTCACTCAATACTGCATGGA
Organism: Bagarius yarrelli; assembly: GCA_005784505.1. Lineage (NCBI taxonomy): Eukaryota > Metazoa > Chordata > Actinopteri > Siluriformes > Sisoridae > Bagarius > Bagarius yarrelli. The sequence goes on from VCAZ01000088.1 coordinate 515,606, forward strand.
GGCAGAGTTACTGTGTCCAAACCGCTCACAGGCGAGACTGATGACAGGAGCATGATGACATTTTTTAAGGCATATTCGTGAACAGTCTTGATGTTGGTTATAGCATGGAGACATGAGGCTGCCTAGTGTACCTAAACGGGACAACTGCAGAAATCTCACTGCTCTGTAGAAAGGAACCTCCTGGTTCCGTACTGCAGCTATGATCTGCTTCCTGTTCAGTGACATCGCATCATAGCAGGGTTGCCAGTGCAGTGACCCTCCACAGTAGCAGGATCTGGGGTTTTTTAAGGTATGGATACCCGTTCATGTCTCAATCCTTAGAGGATATAGTCAGTGTTACGTAAGTCTTTTTGGTGTCCTTTAAGGACTGTATGGTGGGGGTTTATCATCAGGTGGATAATAAGGAGGAGAATAGCGTGGAGGAATCATGGTGGGCCACATGTGACTGGCTCCAGACTGCGAGTCATCAGATAAACCAGAAGAGTCGGGAAACATGTTGGAAACCTGGAAAGACAAAGATTATTAGAATAACACCAGAGAATGTAGAACGTAAGAATATTCTAAAGTTATAGAATCAGCAAGTGGATAAGGTGTTGGACCGCTAACTGAAAAATTGGGGTTCGATTTTTAGCACCACCAAGGTACCACTGCTGGGCCCCTGAGGAAGGCCCTTAACCCCTTATTGCTCAGTTGACACTTTGGATAAGGACATCCCCTAAATGCTGTAAAGGTAAATGAACAGGTGAGTTTGATGCTTTATATCCGACCACCATTACAATAAGGAAATGATGGCAAAAATCCTAAAAACTAATACAAATTGAATATGTTGTTATGGCCAAATAAATGAATTGCCACTGCTTGACCAATGACATGCAAGCTAAAGCATAAATTATGGTTTTATAAAAGCTTAATAATCAGTAAGCAATGGGGCTCAAATAGTTAGGATTGGTAGACCAGGAAGACCCTGGGTTCAAGCCCTACCACTGCCAGTCAGTCCATATTGGGTCCTTGAGCAAGACCCTTAACCCTTTCTGCTCCAGGGGCGCTCTATCATGGCTGACCCTGTGCTCTGCCCCCAACTTTCTAAGCTGGGATATGCGAAGAAGCTAATTTCACTGTGCTGTAAATTTTATGTGACAAATAAAGACATTTACCTTTTTTACACATATACTAAGATCAATGTTTACATAAGGTGCATATGTCACATACATGCTTGGATAATAAAGGACACACAGATTTATAGAACAAGCAGGTTTCAGTCCACTGCTTTAGTCAGTTCCTCTGTAGTGTCACGTAGCCAGACCTTTAGACTGATGGAAGAAGGTCTGGGAACCTTGGCTGCTTTGAATGGCTAAAGCCCGCCCAAGAGTATGTATGACTGACAGGTAATGCAACCAATAATGTTTGCTATTTGCCACTGAAATAAACACAACAGCTCACTTTTTCAGTCATATGCCTTTGGGTTGTTTCCAGGCCAACCACTAAAAAACGCGACACACGTCTACCAGAAATCCTGTACACTGAAATCAATTAGAGGACGACCTCGAAACACCCGAAGTTTGCCATATGAATCAGCCGTTCAGCCAGACTGAGACTAGTGTCTGTGTAGTTTGTCTGAAAAGCCTTCCTTCTGTTGCGATTCAAACTAAAAATGTTCCCTGTTTGCGGTTAGAACACCAAATCTTTATTTTCGTAAGGAACTCTCATGTCTTCATGTTGGTTTATCACTTTCTAGAACAAATTCCAGTAAAACCCTGGAGATAAAGAGAAGACATTTCGAGCTTTTAATTGTTTGAATGATAAATCGAACACCTGTCAGTCACATGTTAAAATATTTCTGATCACTTGGAACACTGGTGGAGGGTCCTTTGTTTGGTGCCTTTGGCAGCCTTTCTCAGATTTTTTAAGGAAATGGCAGACAACCTGGCAACATAAAGTAAAGTAGAAGAAAATTAGAAAGAAAGAGGAATTTGTATTATGCAAGTTTAACTCATGTTTATATCTTTTTATGGACATTTGAATAATGTTAATGTTTTATGTTTTTTGATGTCTGGTTATCTGTGTTATATAATGTAAAAATACTTGTATGGACATTTGAAATAATGTATAATGTTTTATGTCTGGTGTTTGATGGATTGGGGGAGTTTGTTATGTCTGGTTTTTGTTTTATATAATGTAAAAATAAATGTTGAGGCCCATTTAAATATTAGGAAAGCTAAAATTCTGAACTATTGTCTCATATTTACTGTTTGATCCTGAACCCAAATGTCCTTAAGGTTTTAAGGTCTTTAAGGTCAACCTTTCAGAGGGGATTTATATATTAAATTCACAGCTCTTCCGAGTTTGAATTCATGACTAACTCGAGATATGATTTAAGTCTATTGCATTTATCTGATGTCGATTTACACTTAACTCATTTGTTCAACTGAGCAGCAGTTCCTACCACTTAACTCATTTGTTCAGCTGAGCAGCAGAGTTTTAAGGGCCTTGCGCAAGGGCCCAGCAGTGTTTGCTTCTGATCAGCAGTCCAACAGCTTTTACAGTATACATTTATTCATTCAGCAGTTTTCTATATGCTTGGGATCCAGGAGGGGGACAGCTGACAGTATCCCATTTATTCATTCATTTCTATGGGATCTGGCAAGGAGTCATCCCAGCTGGGGATGTCTGAACCAGGGGATCTGAAAGGCCAGGAGGGGGATCACCAGTGGACAGGAGTGGACCAGGTCCATCACCCACACTCAAAGGGCCACACCACACTATGGGCAATTTAGAATCAGAATCACCAAAAGACATCAACCTACCCGGACTAAGACATTGGAGAACATGCAAACTGGAGAACACACACAGAAAGGTCCCTACCTGGGAATCGAACAGTGCTAACCACCACTAAGCTACCATTCTGCCCTAGCTGAAAGTAGCTGACATGAAAATGAAAGCTATAAATAGCTAACTAAACTGCTGAAATATTAAAACCAAACTCAAACATTTGAAGTAGTCAACAATGAACTAATTAAAAAGAAACAATGGTCTTGCATGACAGGAACTTTTATGACTAGTAACTGTGCCTTGAAGTTTTGTGTGCCTTGGTCTTTAAACACCAAATGACACCAAATGAGTACACAGACTAAACTATGTGGAGAACATGCAAACTCCACACAGAAAGGTCCCTACCTGGGAATCGGGAATCAGTAGTGCTACAAGTTACCACATAGCCACCGTGCTGCCACCTAGCTGACAAGTAAACTAATAAATATTAAATAAACCAACTCAAACTTTTAACTAAATCAACAACATCAACCAATGAACTAATTAAAAGGAATCAACGATGGTAACTTAATAAAGTAAAATTCAAAACTGAACTGGGAACGATGGGCTTGCATTACTAGTAACTTGTTATAAACTTTGTGTGCCTTGGTCTAGTTATCTAAACACCAAATAGGGTAAAGAAAATGATGAAGCACTGGCAAGATCCGATCGTACGCAGTATAGGTTGTGCAGGGTGGTGGCAGGCAGGGGGCAGGAGCTGCTGGGGTGGTCAGAGAATCTGGTTCACATGTGTCAGGGGCAGCAACTGGCGCCTAAAAACAATAGAGTCAAAAGAACATGCAAATAAACTTAAAGAATAACTGATTAAGGTTTATAGAGAATTAGCTGCTAAATTTTATTCAGCATCTAGAAGAATCCACCACAGTGAAACCCAGCAGACGTCCTGTTAAAATTTTAGTATTATATTTTTTTGTTGAAAAATTAATGTTTGGAAAATTAATTTATGTTTATATACTGTACCAAATCAATAATAAATATCATAACAAAATGTATAGCAAGTGTTCATCTATTCATTCATCTTCTACACCTGTTTATTCCCTACTTTTAGGTCACAGGGATCTGCTGGAGTCTATCACAGCCGTCTCTGAAAGGGAGAAAGGCAGGAGGGGGACACCCTGGACAGGTCACCAGTCCATCACAGGGACACACACACTCACACTCACACTAACTCATATGGACAATTTAAAATCACCAATAAATCTAACATACATGTTTTTGGACTGTGGGAGGAAACCGGAGAACCCGGAGTAAACTCGCGCAAGCACAGAGAGAACATACAAACTCCACACAGAAAGACCCCTGCAAGGGAATCGAAGCCGGGACCTTCTTGATGTAAGGCAACAGAGCTAATCACTTAGCCACCATGCTGCCCTATAGCAATTGTTATTATATACTATAATTATTAAAGTTTATTACTGTATGTGTATTCAATAGTATTTAAAGAGAAATAATATGGGTGATAATTATTTGTGGCTGTATTAGGGGTTATTCTAGATACTCAATATTCAAGCCTTCTGTTGTGTATTAAGATATTTTCATAAATTCTGGTTACTTTTTGCCAAGATGTAAAGAGCTACATCAAATAATAATTAACCCTGTCGAATATTAGCAATAGAAAGTTCTTTATATTCTTATTCTCTGATTAGGAGGCAAACTATTATAATCAATACCATCACTATTAATTGTCACTTTTATTCATTAATTCATTCATCTTCTATACCCGCTTATTCCCTAATTCGGGGTCATGGGGATCTGCTGGAGTCTATCCCAGCCGTCTCTAAAAGGGTAAAAGGCAGGAGGTGACACCCTGGATAGGTCACCAATCCATCACAGGGACACACACACACACACACACTCACACTCATATGGACAATTTAAAATCACCAATCAACCTAACATACATGTTAGGAGTAAAGCACGGGGAGAACATGCAAACTCCACACAGAAAGGCCCCTTCCCAGGAATTGAACCCAGGCCTTCTTGCTCATGCCGCCCGTCACAATGATGTCTCCTGAAAAAATGCCTTAATAAACCAATTTGTTTTTTGACTTAAAGTAATCAGCATATAAACCTAACTGATTCTGCCATTTTTCACAATAACGCAATAAACAGACACTTAATCAGCTGCTCATTAATCAAATATGTTCTACACCGTGTTTGGGATCATTTCTGTTATAGGACTTTAGCCTCCACAATATCTGCAATCAGTGTACTCAGTCCTCCAGATACAAAATAGAACACTAATATCTTAGCATATCTAATAATGTAACACAGTAGGACAGGTCTCCAAAAAGTCATCCCTGTCTCAGGTAGCACTAAGGTTTTTCAGAAGTTTACACCTAACACACAGTTCTTGTTTTTGAAAATGAATCAGACCACAGACACATTGGCAGACGGGGGTATGGGCTAGACGATAGGGCAGACGGGGTTGGTTAAATCAGCGGGTTACTAGTGATAATGGTCATATCTGTGTGCCATCGTGTTGGATTTACTTAGTGCTTTGTTTTTCCCTTCAGAAGAACCCCAAAGAGAGCAGGAACAGACCTGATAGGAGTCAACATAACACAAGCCCATGCTGGAATGTTTTAATGAACTTAGTTTTAGCAGAAGCCCTAAAAAATTGGAACAGCAAGTAAGCATAAAGCAAAGTTTGCCTGCCTCCTCCTTTTTGCTAAACTTGATCTCAGTGGTAGTGAAACCAGGAAGGAGGTACCAGATGCAGTCGTTAAAACTTCTCCACTTAGTGAACTTCCAACAGATGAAACATCATCCTCTTCTTAACGTATTCAGTGAAGCAGCACTACTTTCCTTACAGTGTGCTGCCCTGATCCTAAAACCCCACCATGCTTTAGTCCTTTATCTCGTCTTCTTCTATCCTAATTACCTCTCTCCAAACAGGTAGACCCGCAGGTGCTTCAGAAGCTGTTGTTTCCAGCCAGCTCTTGCTGCGTAACTTTAGAGCTCCAGAACTTCAGAACTTTAGAGCTGTGACAGTAAAGTTCTCTAAAGATGATTTGCATGCCTTCATGGTATGCAGTAGTTGCAAAGGGAAGAAGGGGAAATCCAGAAAAAGAGTAATCTCAATGCTTTCTCTTTTTTCTGTCGAGGGAATCCAAGCTTAAATCCTTAGGTCTGTGTTGAACAGTTGTCTCTCTCTCTCTTTCTCCTTCCCCTACTCTCCACTCTTGTCACTTCCTCTGACTAAGGTGCCTCTTCATACCCCAGTTTCCACCTTGTATTTTCTCCCCTTTCTCTGTTTGTCCTCTAATGTGTCTCTTAGTTGTCTCTCTATCCATAGTTAGAATTGTTGGTGTCCACAAAGAGTGGGGCAAAGCACAGGTAGGTTTTTGGGTTGACTAAGACGCCAGGCAGTTCCAGCACTAACAATGCTCCATGGAAGAGAAAGCATTGACTCATACATCTGACAGAGGCCTCCTCAATTCAAAAAATACTGCATATACACCTCCCAGAGGACGGATTCTATACAGTGCATTAGGAGATGTATTTTTGTAACGGAGAGGTGTGCATACAGATAGATGTTCAGGAGCATCCACCGGTACTGGATCTCTTTAGACATCATTAGGGAAAAAAGTGTGTATTTTTAACACCAAAAAGAAAATTGGTGAGAAAGTGAGACATATAGATTTACAAAGGGAGATAGATTAATCACATTGCTTCCTATTTCAGGCTTTGAATTACCCCCAAAGGCTCCTCTGAGGCTACAGCGAGTTGAAAAGGTTGACTATGAGGTCAAGCTGATGGATATAGTGAATGAACTAAAAATATACCACCTCAATGAGGGCTGTTGTCTTAGTGCACTTTTACCTAAAGATCTGCTTGATTCAGAAATTCAAACATGGCTGCCCTGCTATTCGGTTCTCATGTCTCTGCACTGGAATTCTGGTGCTCTGTTAGTGAATAATTGACTTTTCACCTCCAACAGGCATTGTGATTCGTCCGTTTACACACGTGTGTCTTTTACTTTAGCTAGACTTTAATTTTTAATGCATTTAAAACACAAACAAGTAAACAAAAATGTTCTTACTATGTCATCATTGATTATTGACTAAGTGTTTAGACTATGGACCAAACTGTAAAATTAATTTATTTTATACATTTTTAATTTATTAATTTAGCTTAGGCAGCGCTGTGGCTTAGTGATTAGCACTGTTGCATTACAGCAAGAAGGTCCCGGGTTCGATTTCCCTGCAGGGGTCTTTCTGTGTGGAGTTTGTATGTTCTCCCCGTGCTTGTGCGGGTTTACTCCGGGTTCTCCGGTTTCCTCTCACAGTCCAAAAACATGTATGTTAGATTGATTGGTGATTCTAAATTGCTGACAGGGTAGTATTACGGCCTCTACCTCCAAGCATCGACAAGACCGAGCTCAAGCAAAAAGCAATGCAGATCATGAAGTGTACGCATTACCATATTTTGTGCCACAATTTAGACATTTTCTGCTGTTTTTATTCATTTATGGCCCTATTATATTATAATAAACAGAACAGGTGTGGGTAATGAGGATAAAACTATAATTTAAACAAGACTTTTAAATTGAGTCTTAAGGTCATTTGCTTTCTCATCATTTGGTTATTTCCCTTCTTTGCAAATGCACAGAAAAAAAACCCCTGTGACTTAAACAAGTGTAGAAATTGGCATCCACATAAACCACGATGCAGACCACAAAGATCAATCAAATGGGAAAAAGCATATTCTTTCTTTGTGACCTGCCACTAAATGATCCAAAGCCCGGTACCGGTCCAATCACTGACCTTGAATTTACATACAACCACAACACCGGTATGAATCAGATAAAAAAAACTGAACAAAGGCTTAATTTCTTTCTAGTAGTATTCTCCTACTTTTCGATTTTTTTTTTTTAAACAAATTAACATATTCTAAGCAGCATTATGGTATATAAAGTTGTTAAATGAAGCGCTATTATATAATATATTTAAATCTTACCATGTCCTTAAAGGTTCCGAGCACGGCTGCTGTGATGATCCCCAGGAAGAAGGCGATAATGTTGAGAATGGTAGCAGACCACAACAGGTGATAAAGATAGACAACATCCTGGCAACTCTGCACGTCTGTGTATTCATGGTAGCCTCCTCTGGGGTCGACGTGGCTAGCAGAGAATGTACATAGAAGCATTTTAAAGAAAAAAGAAATTTGTGTTTTAGAAGTAACAAAACTTATAATATATAAGCAACCAAAAAAAACCTTTCATGCAAGAATAATATCAGTGCCTGTCTGTCAGTCTTAGGAAGAAGATACAATTATATATACAATAAATACGATCCACAAATCTGGTCTTTACAGTTAGGCTTAACTGCTTGTAGGGAGGGAGGGGTAGGGGAAGGTTCAATTCCCAGCACCACCGCGCTACCACTGCTGGGCCCCTGAGCAAGACCCTTAACTCTCAAGTGCTCAGTTGTATGAAAAGCAAACAAATGTATGTTGCTCTGGATAAGGACGTCTGTCAAATAGCGTAAATGAAAATGTGATTTAAATGTAAGAAATCAGGCCTGGTATTTAATTTAGGATGAAGCACCAGGGGGAAAAAAAATCATTTCTCATTTTAAAAACCTCTAACAGTTTCTAACAGTGCAACCTGCTAAAAATAAAAACAACCTACTTCCAAACCATGGATGATTTCCTAAATTTTTTCAAAACATCTTTACTCTGAAGTCCCAAAAGAGGATGTTCTCTGAAACATAAGTAAACACAAGTGGTCTGTTCCAACAGAGCTCGAAGCAAAATAAAGCACGCTCAGTGAAAGAAAATAGGAACTGTAGCATAAGCAAGGCCAAGCTGTGTTTCACTTAAAAACTGCCTTAAAACATGGCAAAGGCTTTAGGAGGGCACGGGTCTCGTACATACTTTCCACAGTTGTAGAGGTCACAGCAGTAGCATGTCTTACTCTTCACACGCAGGTTACATGATACACGTGACGCTGTCTGGCACTGAACCTAACAAAAAAAAAAATCCAAAAGAAAAAACAGTCGTATTTAGTCTGCATCTCTATCCAAACGCAAGCAGTGTAACTATACACGCAGTTATTAATGGTATTGTGAAATATACAAGTTACGAGTTGAAAAATCAACTCACATCCAAATTAAAGGCTGTTACACTGGAGTAGTATTCACATCGGCCAGCATAAACCGGTCGAAGGTCCTGTGAAATGACGATACAAAGCTAAATCAGCGCAGGTAATAGAAAAAAAGTTTATACAAACTAAAAGTTCATTGAGAAAAGCACTCACTATGTGTCTTGCAGCAAAAACGCCATCCACTATAGCGCAACATAACGAAGCCACCACACCAAAGCTGATAAAGACGATGGAAGCTACCAGCTGCAAACACACAAGGGGAATTTACCGTACTGTAAAATACAGGATCTTCTTGCAAATTATTCATTTTCATAGCCCAAATACCCCTCTTTTATATTATCCTATGATGCATTGCAGTGCTGTTCCGACCCTATATATTCCTTAAACTATTCTTTTAATTCTCATTAAATCTGATCTTTAATATAACTGATAAAGACTGCAGTGACATTAATTGGTGCATCTTCTACTTGTCTGTCTTGAGTCATTAAGGGTTAAAGCCCTTCGTAGCTCTTTCTGCCCCCTAGTTGGCTCAGTTCCCAGCTCCCTCCGAATGATCTCCCCTCCCCTTCCTCAGATTCAGAAACAGGGAAGATTTCATTTCACCTCATCCCGTTCATCTCTGTTAGCGGGAGGACCTGAACACCCTCAATGACATACCACATTCTACAACTGAACAGCTTCATGGAACTGGACATTAAAAAAAACCAAACATTGCAATTGTAAATCAATGTAGGACAGACTGCCTTTTAAAAAAATGTATGGGGAGCTGTAGTAATCTAGCAATTCGGTTAGCAGTTACGTCACTTGCAGACTTCATGAATTCGTACCCTTCTCTCTTTCTCTCTCTCTCTCTCTCTCTCTCTCTCTTTCGGGGGCGGTTTAATCATGCAACCCAGGTACCAGTGACCACTTTCCTGCTACTTTCCTCAAAATTGCCTGAGTACAGAGCCACACAGGAGCTTTAAGAATGTATTGGGACTCGTTTTACTCCACTAACCCAAGGCTACAGTTTACATCGCATTTGATCACCATCAACATTGTTTAGCTGTAATAAACAGACATTTGGTGTCCCCCAGATGAGGATGGGTTCCCTCTTGAGTCCCGTTAGTCTTAAGGTTTCTTTCTATTTATCTCAGTTTTTATTTGCTCCAGTCGCCACCGGCTTGATCATTAGGGACAAACTTAGAATTTTTTATTTCTACTGCGTTTTCTGTGTAAAGCTGCTTTGAGACAATATCCATCATTAAAAGCGCTAAACAAATAAAAAAGAATCAAATTAAATGAATGCCTGTGTATCGAAGCCAATCTCAAAGATTTCCTACTTCTTCTGCACTGCAGTTTTTTCCCTATACAATCCTGTCTGGACTGCTATCCTGCTCTTCTTACACATTGCTATTTCTGGGGGCATCTCATCGGTGTCTGGAACATAGTCTTACGCTCAAACTGTTGAATTAAACTAGAGAAGCACAAGTAATAACGTAAATACATTGTTCAAATACCTGTTTAGGTTTCCCTGCCCTGAAATGGAAGAATTATGGAGCAATGCCTTGTCATCGTCATGGTGCAATATTTATTTTTAATTTGGATTATGCAAAAAAAAAAAAAAGAAAGAAAAAACATGATGAAGAAAGAATACAATGGAAAACGTCTTACCATCTGCCTCTTATTCTCTATCAAATGAGCCCCAATGATTCCGAGAAAGGAGCCGAAACCGAGCTAAAAATAACAGGACAGATACTGGTTTCTCACCTGACAGAGAGATGTATCAGCTTTATGTCATTCATATTTCACACATTGTCTATTCAGGTTTGACAAACTTTTTGTCATTTAGCTGTTTTGTACTGGCAAATTTAAGTAACGTTTCATTCTAGATGACAATTAATCGCTTATTAGACAAACCTCATATCATGTACATACATTTTAGACTTATATATAAATATGAATTTCACCTGTTCAAGTGTGTCAGTTTATGTTCCTCAGTTATTACCCTTAAATTGTGACATTATTAAATCATACTTTTTAGAATGTAGTATAATTTCATAACATACATATAAGCGTGATTACATACGATAACTCCAGGATAGTAGCCTCCGACCGTGATGTTCTGTGTCCTTGTAGTGGCAGCCAAGCCGAAGATTAATATAAGTATGGACACTACAAACAACGATGCAGTCACAGTAATGGACTTTCTCTTCCTCCTCTTGAAAGATCCTATAAAGGTAATAAATAGGTCAATGCCATACAAATAAACACGAGCATCTCTTTTGGTAGCTGCTAATTAGACTCTACTAGATAAGATTTTTTGTCAAGCAATTACAATCAAACTCATTATACATGTCTAAAATGCTGGAATATCATCATTGCCATCATCCATGCTGATAACTAAAAGCCATATTGATCCTGGAAGCCATTTTGTTTGCATGCTATTCAATTATACATGACTTAATGAATGATTACTTCATTGTTTACAAGATTAACAATGTAAACAAAGCATCCAGTGCTGTAAATATGAGCTCACGTCATGGGCTACTGACGTCAGATTTGAGAATTCACTGAATCAAAAGATTTTTTTTTTTGATTTGCAGATCAAATTGTTCTACATGCATAGAGACAAATTAGAATAAAAAGTGCAGGCAAGATTTCATTTGTCAGTAATTTAGCGACCAATAACAATAATCCACAGCCACACCTACAAGGTTAAAAATCCCTACATGATCACATTAAATAAGAATATAAACAAGAACCAACAGACCACGACAGTAAACGTGTCCTATATAATGTTACAGGACGTGACTGGTAAAGTGTAAAGTGGGAAAACGCAGTTTCTGTACCGCAAATCAAACGATGCGCAAATAATAATCGAGGTCATCGGCAAACTTAAAATTAATTCATACACGCAAATGATGTAAATTTCTTTATCGATGGTACCCGAAATTAAGGTTATATCCGCACAAAAGCCAAGCCGTCCAGCTGAGCGGCATTGACCTTGCACGTACCCATAGCATCGGACATGGGGATCCCGGCAGCTTGCGCATTCACTCCCGCTGGCATTATTAAAAGATCTCTACCATGAACTGCAGTTATGATTTAAGAATAAAATGAAACCCATTAAGGAAAAGATCATTTTTTCGCCCGAACTGAATAAATGGGATGGTTTTGCCTGCCTCGGCATTCTCTCACACAAAGCACGGCGCCTGAGATGACACACTAGCGCGTTTAAGCTCCACCATCCGAACCCACTGCCGTCTTCGTGTTGTGGTCCAAAAAACGCAGCCTCTGCGCATGCGCTTTGGACGCTGCTAAAACGGGCGTCAAACTCTTTAAGCGATTCCTATAAATAAAAACAGAATATATTCAATATTAAATATTCTGTTCTTTTTTTTGTTTGTCTGTTCTTTTTTTTGTTTGAAAGTTTGTTATGGGTAAGATGGCATAATTTAACAACAAACAAGCAATTAAAACTGTAAAAAATCAGGAGATATAGTTAAAACCAAGTTATTGAAAAATGACTGTGACTGTGTTTTGTCTACATTCTAGGAACAAATTTATTTTATGGACATACATTTCTAAAAATTAATTAATTTGCACATTTTTTATATGTTAAATTTATAAATGTATGTAGCTATAAACAATTTTAAGGCTTATTTTTTCATAATCTCAATTATTTGGGGGAAGGGGTTCCATTGGATGTTACAGATAACCATTCCCTCTGTAAATATTATGGTTATGTAATAACCATAATATTTACAGAGAGAATAGTTATCTGTGTTATAAGGCGCTGAGTTGTTGATCTAAAGAGCAGGAGGACCTGGGCTCAAGCCTCACCACCGCCAGCTTCTGGGGAAGTGATGGCCTAGTGGTTAAGGTGTTGGACTGACACCAGAAAGACTGGGGTTTGATTTCCAAGGCCCTTAACCCCTAATTGCTCAAAAAGAGACCAATGTAACTCGCCCTGGATAAGAATGTCTACCAAATGCTGTAAATGTAGTATAAAATAGTTATTTACATTTATTTAGCCATCAATAACAATTTAATATAGCCAAAAATGTCAAAGTGAGCCAAAATGTGTCTTTATGGCATTGAGGTAGATAACTTCTAATTTATTTTTAGAAGTATATTTATAGTTACTTAATAAGTCTTGATCATTCTGTATCTATACAGCTTCAGTGCATCGATTGCTTGTTTTCTCCTCCCATGTTGATGCTACTTATATAACTGTTATAAAACTGTGTTTATACAGATAAAATGTGTTATTTTCTTTTTGCAGCCTTTATTTTTATTCCTACTTTATTTTTAGCAGCTAATAAGCAGCCAAACCAGAGAATTGGCGCAGTGGGTTTAAGTAGAATATTACTCAAAAGCGCCACACAGTGGCCACTGACAGTAATGACTTCTTCACTTAAGCAGGTCTACCAGTCACGATTGAACTATATAATTACTTACCTTTTATTTTTCTATTCAAGAAATATTTTTTTAATTTTAGAATTAAAGAGATTTAATTAATAGATGAGTTTTTATTGTACTGATAAATTAATACACCTGCCCTGTATTTGAAAATATATTCATAATTCAATGTCTAGAAATGTATTATAAATAAGCCACAAAAAGTCTAATCCAGATACCAGTTTATACACAAACACACCAGACTGCAATCTATATCATTAAATCAATTTCAAGCAATACTCTAAGATAGTATGCGTACTTTATATGTTTCTGGTTTTGTGGGTGTTAAGTTGCAGTGTGCGTGTGTGTGTGTGTGTGTGTGTGTGTGTGCACGGTCCTACGTGCTTTTCATAAATAAAGAAAAAAAAAGCCAGAAGGAAAAAGAACGAATTTTCCATGACGCCATTTCCATTCATGTAAAAAAAAAAAAGCCGGTACACACAAGCTAACAGAGGACAACGTGACTGGGGTACAAATATTTAAACCGTTGACATGTAGCGCAATTTATTATAATCAACAGGGGCCACAACTATTCCCTTAGTCTCCAATAGGAAGATCCTGGAGGCTTCTGTGTGGAGTGTGTGTACTGCAAAAGTATCAGTGCATAAAATCACCATCATTATCATTATTGTTATTATTATTATTATTATCAGGTTTATTATGGAGGAACTGATTATTGTTTTGCATAAATAAATGAATGAGTGTGTGTTTAGATGAGGGACCGAATCACGTTTTTAACGCAACTCAGTTTGCGGCTGTTTCGGTGACAGTCTCTGAAAGTGCGCTGTGCGTGCGCAGAATACCGTATACCAGAGTGGTCCTCACTTTCCCCAAAAGGCTCTTAAAAAACCCTCCTCCACTTACTATCCCACCCCCCATTTGCTTTCTGCAGTGTCTCCCTCGTTCACTAGGATGCTGTCCCTGTAACAGGCAGCTTGTCCGTGTGTGTCGTCCGCCTGGAGAGGAAAAAAAACTCAATGAAATTTAAGAAAATCTTGAACATTTAATCTGAACCAAATTATCCGCTGTTCAGAGTCAATGCGACGTTTTGGTTTCCAGCGCACAAGAACTCCTTTTGGGTACCGTGAAGATTATTTGTAATTTTTTTTTCTTCTTTTGCATTGAGAAAGTTGTAGACTTGGGTCAAACTTTATTTGAGTGGACTTTAAGTTGCGTTTACCTCTACTGGAAAAGTTGTAAGCTTTTATCTTCTCCATCCATCACCTCACTTTACTTCACTTCACTTTTTTTTTTGGCTTGGTCCAAACTTTATTTCGGCGGGTTAGTGGCTTTGGGCCGCTCGTGTATGTGATTGGTTTAACAAGTGCCTTTGTTCTCCAGCGAAGGAAACATGGAAGCTGAGAACACTTCTGGCAGAGCTGAGGAGCTGCAGCTCGAACCCTCAGCACCAAAACCGGTAAGCAAACCTCGCCTCAACATCTGCATCCTTTGCCATTTTGGGTCATGAGCAATGATGGGAAAACCGTCATCCTTTATTTTACATGGGCAATGAGCCAAAATCTGTATTTCTGTCAAATCCAGTTAAAACCTTTTTAGAAGTACATTTAATGTCCTCCCAAATTCCTAAATCAATCTGATAGAGATAGTTTATAGCCCCAGATTCTCATTCATCATTTATAGCTGCTTGCTGTAGATTGTTCCGTAGTGATAATGCAAGAAAGAAAAAAAAGTTAAGGGAAAAAATTGCTCCATGGGGGTTTGAGACTCCTTTGCATGGAGGTCTCGGTGTGTGCTGTGACTCTGTTCCGAGAACGAAAGTGCTGAGAACATCTGGACAGAGAATGACCCTGATCCTCTTTGCAGCTGAGGGGACATAACCCCCCTCATCCTCTCACCCCCAACTAGGGTCTTCAGGGTCAGCAGTGCTGCTCTTTTCTGCTGCACTCAGATTGTGAATGAAAATTTTACACTTAACTGCCATAATCACTTCATCCCTGATGTTTGTCAAGGATTTAATTCAGTGCCGTTGCAGTAACGGTATAAGTTTAATATAGGATCGGATCGGTTTGATATTTGTGCTTGAAAAAAAAACAATTTTGCCAAATGTAATTAAGCTTCCTTTGTATTTATTCTCACATTAGCGTGCTGGTTCAATGCACAAACACCATGTGCTGGCTGAATCCTTGGAGGTTGAGCAAGAAGGGCTGGTGGAACACCAACCTCTGGAGCAGGATGACCTCAATTTCGAGAGATGGAAGCCCAAGCCAAAGCCCAAGAGGACACTGCATGAAAAGATAGATGACCTGAAAACATACCTATGGAACCCTGAAACCAAGGAGTTTATGGGGCGATCAGGAAAAAGCTGGAGTGAGTAGAATCTAGAAGTGCATAAAAGAGTGTGTGAATTTGGTTAATGACCCAAGTGGCAAAAACAATGAGCACTTGTTTTAGCAAGTGTGTTCGAATCTCACCTCCAGATTAAACTTGGTTTTAAAAAAACCCTCTTTAATTAGCAATCTTCTGTCCGTGTCTAACAAGCGAAGGCAAGTGAGTGCACAGTGTTTTTTTTTGCTGCTTATTTTTGCCCTGGCTTTGCATCAGAATAGACAAGAGGGGGCTTTGAACTATGCCTCTCTTTCATCCATGCCACTGAACAATCTGCCGAAAAAGCGAGTGCATGTGTGTTGTGTGCATGTGTCACTGTGTGCATCTGGACCAAGTGTTTACATAGGTGCACAGATAGCTTGGAGATATCTGGACAAAAACAGACTGCCTGGGGAATGATTCGCGACGGGAGAGCAACTGTCGCAGGCCGTTTGCTGGCCAGGAATCACATTCCTATTCTTATAAACCCATCAAGCTCTAGAAAGGAATACGCTCTTCACACTTAATGCACCAAAGCTTTGTATTGTGTTTGTCTCCCAAGAACTAGAATGTATCTATGAAGAAGCTCAAAGCAGAATTTTTTTGGCAACCGTTACTTCCTGTGGAAGTTTGCCGAGACTGTAATGTTGACCCGCAAGTCCCTGTTGGCTTGGTAGTTTAAATGGCATGAAATTCTCATGGCTTGAATGAATAATTACAGTAGTAGATGTAGTATAGTATTTTTTCAGACCCCACTGATCTGACTGAAAATACTTTCTTTCATTAGCTTAGTGTTACAGGAGCAAATAAAATGGACTAGTCAGGCAAACTGGCTGAGCAGAGGAGGGGCTCCCCTCAGTCTACGATGCGAATCTTGTGAAAGGAGAGTGCAGAAGAGTGTGTAGAGGCCTCACAATGCCAAAATGGGGTGATCAGGCTCATTGGAGTCACTGGTGGCTCTGGACGGTGGCTAAAGAGCGTCACTCTGATGGCAACCGGAGGTTCAGTGTGTTCCTGAGTGAGAGGACAGCTGGGAGAATTTCTCACTGAGCGCAAACAGAAAGGCCATTGTGGCTCGGAGACACAGGGCTGGCTGCAACTAGGCTGCTAAAATGCCCAGAAGCCATTTCATTTAGTCTGTGTCTGATCCTGTTTAGACCCTTAATTAAAAAATAAAAATGAACACAAAAGCTGCAGTCGGTTTCTAGTCACACTCATTCGCTCGGTGTGCAAATACAGCCCAAGTTTTAAACCTGCAAGCAGTCCAAATAAAAACACTGCATGTTTATCAGGAAGACTAATTTATAACTTATATATATGTATATATAACTAAAAAATATAATCTTATTAACAACATCTCATTAATATGTTTTTCTCCTCTTTGTTTCATTTTAGGCCTCATTCTTTTTTTCTACTCTGCGTTGTACATCTTTCTGGCAGCCATGTTTGCCGGCTGTATGTGCTGTCTCATGTGGTCCATCAGTCCTTATGCCCCCACCTACAATGACCGGGTGATGCCTCCAGGTAGAAATCTTACACTTTTAAAAACACAAACACACAAACAAACAAAAATAATAAAACATATCTAAAGGAACCCACGTGTTATTTTAGATCTGGAGTTCTTACAATTTGTCTTTTAATTTATTTAATTACTTTGTTTTATTTCGGAATGTCTGTCTATCTGTTCATCTGTGTTAAAACACACTTTCTGTCTACTATATTTACTAAAATGCATAAAAAATAGCTTTATGTAGTAGAAAAACTGTGATAATCTGACACGTAAAATATTTATTTGATTAAAGTGATGAATCAGAAAAACTCATAAATTCAGCAGGAAAATTCATATCCTACAAATACTGAACCTAAACATGTGACAGGAAAATAGGAGTATCATTAAAATAACAACCTAATTAACTAACTTAGAAGTCCAGAAGAGTTGATTTTTATCCTCACCATTACATTATTAAAAGAAAATACATTTCAGAATGAACTAATTTAAAGATATACAACATGAACCGAATAATTGAATTTTCAAATACTGTATAACATTTTTCATTAGTTTGTTATAACTTTCATTTTGAAATAGCAAAATAATAATATCTATCAGGCAGCACCCTGGCTTAGTGTTTAGCACTGTTTCCTCACAGCAGGAAGGCTCGGGTTCGATTCCCCTACAGGGGTCTTTCTGTGTGGAGTTTGCATGTTCTCTCTGTGCTTGTGTGGGTTTACTCCGGGTTCTCCGGTTTCCTCCCACAGTCCAAAAACATGTATGTTAGATTAATTGGTGATTCTAAATTGCCCATAGGAGTGAGTGTGTGTGTGTGTGTGGGGCCCTGTAATGGACTGGTGACCTTTCCAGGGTGTCCCCCTCCTGCCTTTCACTCTTACAGATAGACTCCAACAGATCCCTGTGACCCCGAATTAGGGAATAAGAAGATGAATGAATGAATAATATCTATTCTCAGAGAATCTGTAAACGAGTGTGAAATAGTGTGTTGCGGTTTTCTTTGGCATAAAAGCTGTTCGAGTCTTTAATATATTTTTGTTTGAATTGAAACATAATCTTAAATTTATTAATCCAATCAAATCTGATAATCTAATTTAATATTTTCGGTCTAATGGACAGGAATGACGATGTCGCCGCATGTAGATGTCGTCCACGGATTTGAAATCCATTTCAACGCTTCTGATCGCAGCTCGTGGAAGAAATATGCAAAAGCGCTGGAGTCTCAACTGAAGTGTGAGTGTCGTCTACGAGCTGCTTCTGAGTGTGTGCTTTACAACGCTCAGAAGCTCACTGATTGTGTTGTTATTCATGATTGTGGTAACTTTGCATAGCTTTAGAAGGACACAGGAAGGGGAATCCCTTTTGTACGCTAAGCACAGTCACACTGAGCTACTCGGGGCCTCACTTTTGTGCTGATTCTTTAGAATGAGGGGCCTGATAGGGGTTCAGTCATTGTGTGTTTTATTTAATGCTGCTCTCTCTCTCTCTCTCGCTCTGTCTCTCTCTCACACACACCTCTCTCTCTCTCTCTCTCACACACACACACGCTCTTCTCTCTCTCTCTCTCTCTCTCTCTCTCTCTCTCTCTAACACACACACACACCACACACACACACACACACACCTCTCTCTCTCTCTCTCTCTCTCTCTCTCTCTCTCTCTCTCTCTAACACACACACACGCTCTTCTCTCTCTCTCTCTCTCTCTCTCTCTCTAACACACACACACACACCACACACACACACTCTCTTCTCTCTCTCTCCCTCTCTACACACACACACACACACACACAACACACACACCTCTCTCTCTCTCTCTCTCTCTCTCTCTCTACACACACACACGCTCTTCTCTCTCTCTCTCTCTCTCTCTCTCTACACACACACACACACACACTCTCTCTCTCTCTCTCTCTCTCTCTCTCTCTCTCTAACCACACACACACACCTCTTCGCTCTTCTCTCTCTCTCTCTCTCTAACACACACACACACACGCCCTCTCTCTCTCTGCTCTCTCTCTCTAACACACACATCATGCTCTCTCTCTCTCTCTCTCTCTTTCACACACCACACACACACACACACACCTCTCTCTCTCTCTCTCTCTCTCTCTCTTTAACACACACACACACGCTCTTCTCTCTCTCACTCTCTCTCTCTTTCACACAACTCTCTTTCTCTCTCTTGCTTTCTCGCTCTCTCTCTCTTTCTCTCTCTATTTCTTCACTTGCTTCTCTTGCGCTGTCACTCTCTCCCTTGTTTGCTCGCTCTTCTCTCTCTCTTTCTTTCTCTCTCTCTCCCTCTCTTCACTTTACTTTACATTTTCTTTGTTTCTTGTCTCTCTCTCCCTCTCTTCGCTTTTTTCTCTACTCTCTTCTCATCCTATCGTCTCGTATCGTCTCATCTCCTCCCGCCTCGTCTCCTCTCCTCTCTGTGTCTCTCTCTCTCATCCACCCCCCTTACTTCCTGCACTGTATCTCTCCAGCCTATGATGACACGGTTCAGAAAAGGCGTAACATTGAATGCAAGCAGGGGACATACTTCATGCAGGACAACCTGGAAGAAAGTGCTGAAAGAAAAGCATGCCAGTTTAAGAGGTCCTCACTGGGACCATGCTCAGGAATGGAGCAGAAAGACTTTGGCTATGCTAGTGGGAAACCTTGCATCCTCCTCAAAATGAACCGAGTGAGTGTGTGAAAGACAGGAAGTAAATAGAAATAACCAGACTGATTCTAATAATTTCTTATAACATGAACCACATCTCCTTTTGAACTAAACATTAATTAATATAAATAAATATATTAAAAATGATTAATTCTATTTTCCGGTTTGCATTGTGAATAGATTACCCATCTGTGGATGATTCACATCTATTTTTACTTATACTTTTTTACGGCTAGATTCTTGGCTATCTACCGGGTCAAGGTACTCCAGTCAATGTGACATGTGCAGTTAAAGTAAGTAATATATTACTACGATGACAACCTACTGCATTATTGGTGTGATTTGGGGCGTTAGATGTATTTAGAGCATAAGCTGATCTGCATGAATATGGTCCGAACCTTTAAATGTACAGTCTTTACTACCGTCTGTCTAGAAAGGGATGCTGGAAGAGCTGGGAGAGGTGGAATTCTACCCCAAAAACATTTTTGACCTAATGTACTATCCTTATTATGGCAAGCTCAGGCATGTAAGTACATACACAATACTTACTCAACCTAAAACTAATTTTTTTTTTTTTTTGTAGTTTTAATTAACAATGAAAATTGTGTAACATTCTGATTTTTTTAACTACAGGTAAACTATACTTCTCCTCTGGTGGCTGTTCGCTTCCCCAATCTCCAGCTAGGTTCCTACCTACATGTGCAATGTAAGCTAAACGGCAAGGGGATAATCAATGATTCACCGACCGACCGCTTCTTGGGTAGTGTGTCTTTTAATCTACAAGTGGGTGCATAGTGTGGAAGTAAGAGTGCGGCGGGGCTAAACCAACTCCTCAGCGTACTCGTACGGTTAAAATAATCACATGTATCGTCTTCACTCGTGCCTTTCACATGTGTTTAGCACTCTCATGCTTACAAACAAAAAGCCCCAGTAGACTACTAGAAAGAGCAGTATATAATATGTAGAATAGTGTAGAAGGTTATTTTATTCATACATTAATATTTGCTATCTCACATGGGGAGCCAAACTTGTTCAATGTAGCTATACACTGTACAGTAAAGAGGGTCAGTATCGGGTTTTGGGACAGTTTACTAAAAAAAAAAAAATATCTATCTAAATGTCAAGTATATGTTTGTTTCTTTTTTTTTTTGTACAAATCAAGAGATGTTTAGCTCCTAAGCCATACCAGTGATTAATTGTTTAACAATGACTTTTATAAAGAAATACATAAAACACAAAACAGGTTTAATCAACCAAGATGTGGAATTAATGATCAAATATTGTAATGTGCACATACATTTTAGTCCAAGACAAAAAAAAACATTCACAAGTATTAAAACTGAGTATTTTCATAATTGGCAGCTTTTTAAATTAAATTTAATAGCATTTTAACCACATTTTGTAGAAAACCCACCTGGATTAGACAGTATAGAACGTTTTTGTTCTCTTTAGTTGTGTGTTAAACAATTATTCGATCTTGAATGGCCGTAATTCACGAAAAAAATAATGAAGGCCATCAAATTATGTTCTATTTTAACAGATTATCTTAAACATCATAGACTAATTAGTAAACGTATTTTCCCCAAATTATTTTTATGTTGTATTCGCACTGAAATAAATTTAAAACATTTGACACTATAAACTTATTTGATGGTTAAACAGGAAAAAAAAAATCATTTCCTTGTTTGGTTCTCAGTGAGGAGGACATCAGCAGTATTATTTATTAATTGTCTTTGCATAATTGACATGCCAGTTAGTTATTAACTGAAATGGGTAGATGGAACATGTGAATACTTTGAGCGCAGTAAAATAAATAAATAAAAACAGCACGAGTGTTTCCACCTCATGTTTAAAAAAAAAAAAAAAGCACTCCTAATGTTTTAGACATAAAAAAATAAAGATGGACCAGATTTAACCCGAATGAAGCGTGTGTTTATTTGCTCCATCAGGAGATTAAAAAAAAAAACACAAATTGACCGCTGGACATTTTCTCATGAATGGTTCTAAGCAAAAAATTAGCAAATTATACTCATTCTAAGTCAATTTCACAAATGATGTAACTGCAGGTCATGTGATACTGATCTTTTTGACAGAAATTGTCAAAATGGAAAACAGCACAGACTGAATATCTAAATCAGGCATTTTATTGGAATTTCAATGAAGGTAAGGAACAAAGGCAGACAATATACTTAAGGGGGGACTGCACAAATTCGATCCACGGGCTAGTGAATGGCACAGATAACAGGTCCACTGGCAGCTGGACTAAGTATTAACTTTAGTCTGGACAAATCTAAATTTATCAAGCACTTCTGACCGAGTCACATCACATCTGCAGCATCCAAATGAAAGAGGAAAACCAGTGGGTTAAAAAAAACCACCCAAAAAGGTACAAATATTAGTGCCTTTGTTCACACACTGCCTATCGGTTTGGTAAATATAATCGACAACCCAAAAAATTCTTTAAAGTCATACAGTAATTAAACTATTCATTTACATTAAATACATAAACAAATCATTTTAGATATTTGTGTGAATCAAAAATAAATCTTTTGAAAGTGCTATAAATTTCTCCCACGCATTTTAAAACATTCAGCACAAGGAAAGGGATTCTTTATTGTCCAACTCAGCAATGCTGGAGCAGCTTGGCATGCTGCCTCTTCTGAACAGGAAGAACCGTCAGCAAAACATAAGTACTTAAAACACAGGCAGCAAACAAGTCAAGTGAGGACTTCACAGAAGCAGTAGGTACTCGAGTAGGTCAAGGAAGTGAGGAGTTTAGGACAGGGTGGAGAAGGAAAGGCATAAAGCAAGTGCAAGGTTCTAGGCAAGCGATGGAATAAATTGGTGTTGGGTGTTATACAGACTGGTAGCCAGTGCGGCTTTTCCGCAGACCAACCAGGTAAGAGAGGAGCACAAGGATGATTAGGAAGCCGAGAGCCATGCCGACAGCAATCGGCACAACAAAGCTTAAATCAGTATCCAGAAAGCACTCGTCCACTGCCGAGGGAAGAATACACCAAAAAAAAAAAAAAAAAAAAAAAAAAAAAAAGGTTAGAGTGTGATGGTAATGCAGGACCCCGAATTAAAGGGAGAAAAAGGTAGAGCTCCTCTGTATGCACTAAAATGTTAAATAAAAGGAATGAAGTTTTGACAAAAGGTCTTTAAACCCACACAAACTGAAGAGTACAGTTAAAACAGCATTAATTAGCTGAACTGTTTATAGCCGGTGCTTCGGCTTCTCTGCCGTCCAATTAAATAGGCCACCAAGACAAGAAGCACAAGCACAATGAGGGCGACTCCAATTGCAATAGGGACGAGGAAATTTCCTGCCTCATCAGCCTTGCAGTCCTCAGCTGAGAAAGAGAGCATGTGTTTGTAAAATAAGACTAGGAAACACAAGCACACACTTTTTATACACACTAAATCAATTACAATGAACCAGGAAAAAAAACTGGCAAGAATTAAACTAAAAATCACACAAACAGTTTGAATTCCTTTACGTTACATTGCAAAAAATAAGCAAGCAGCAAATTTGACATATCCATCCATCTTTATTGATCAACTCCACCTTTAATAAATAAGGCATGAATCTGACCAATCAACAACTGATCAAACAGCAACATGTGAATTAGTTTTACAGGTCAGGGGTTAAGAAAAAGATTTTAACAAATACAAAATGATTCGCAGCGACACACAATTGAAGAGACAAAACATGAAGGTAAACAAATTTTTTTTTAAACTAACTGTGCCACACTGGATACCAAAACATGAAGGTCACCCTTATGCTTACGCCGTCATGTATGACTGAGTGCCATAACATGCAATTGTCCCCTCAAAGAGGTGCTTTACAAAGTTTCAACCTAAAGCTCTAGTTGTAGAAAAAGTGACTAAAGTTTGAGATGAATGAAAATGTCTTGCTTTTGTTACCAAACACACTTCCAGAGCTAAAACGAAAGTGTGGATGTAACCGGTCAAATATGAGTGCATGCAATTATGCTTTTAAATAACTTCCATTCTGCAAACTTAGAGGAGGAGGAGGACGACGACGACGGGTGCACTTCAAGTTCGTGCTCCAGCATTTAGTCAACTAGTGAAACTTCTACTGAACTTTAGGTTGAGAGAAAGTGAAGCAACAAATTGACCCTGCAGCAGAAGGCAAATTTAGTTGTGCAATAGGCAGCATTTACACATCGCTACTCAGTTTGTTTATTTTATGTACAGAGAGCAAACTGAAAGGCCGCCATCCCTTTTTGAAACTTATCCTATAACTGACAAAAAAAGTGTAATCAAAAATCTTACACGGTCCCAAATAATTAACGTTAAATGCGATAAGAAGCAAAGCATAATTAAATTAAGGTATCGCATCAGAAGCAAGTGTAAGGTCTTATATAAAGCTATAAATGTGTGGAATTGCCCCATTATTGCCCCATTTCCCTTAACAAACAGGGCAAAATGCCAATCACAGGACTTTAATTGCAGAAAGTACAATTAAACCCTTCACTTGCTTCCAAAGCTAATAAAACATTGGGTGTGCAAAAGAGAACGAATGCACAGATCACACTTCAGATTTAGTGCACAAAATCCAAGGAGCTGCTAAATTAGACAACACCTGAAAATGATGCAAAAGCCAATTAAAAAAAAGGGAACAATTGCAGCGGCTTAGTTAGAGAAGTGGAATTAGTGACGTATAATTTGTGCTTCAGGAAGGTCATTAAAGGGTCTGATATCCGACATAGGTTTTTCGTCGACCAATCACGTATGCGATCACTACAATGAGAATCAAGACAGCCAGAGCTGCGCCAACAATGATTGGGATTAAGAGGCTGGTGTCATCCACTGAGCATTCATGGGCTGCAGGTAGAGAAAAGATGAACACAGTAAGACTGCATTTTCACATTACGGCATGAACCAAACAATTAAAACTGCAGACAACCGCAGAACATTGATTAGAACGGGAAGTCTATGCACAGTCATATGAAGGCTCATACCAGAGTTATATAGTTGATGGTTTTAGTCGTACCTGTGCTGAATTGGTCATTCGTGACTCCAAATGGCTGAACTTGAAGCTCAAACGTATTCAGAATGAAGTCGTCTGTGATGTTAAAGCTCTGCTCCTTTTTGCACATGTACGAGCTTCCTAATGAGGCCTCCCACAGGGACAGGTTAGTATTGGCAGCGGTGAAGTTGGGGCCTGTGACAAGTGGTAGACAGGCCAGATAAAATTCATTGCAAAGACAAACAATTTAGGAAATTTTACTAAGCACTGGACAATAAAAATGACTTACCACTTCCAGTTACCACAGTCAAACTCAAAGCACTCAAGAAGAATTTGCTTGTTAGCTGGAAGTTATCAAAAAGGTTAGGATGGGTTGAGGAATAGGAAAAGAAATTTTAATCCAGACAACTTACTGTTATATAAATGGTTATACAAAATCATTGACTTAGCAACTTAGGATGTGCGAGTTACAATAAAACTGCGTAACCCAAAAAAGAAAGTTTAATATTTTTCAAAATTTCACATGACTAAGGAAAACAAGCTGACTGTTCCATTATTAACACACATCTACAGCCACCTTGTGGCTACTCTTACAAGCTACTGTGAGCTACTTCAAAACACATCTTTGGGGGGGGGGGGGGGTTACCTATAGTCGACTTACAATATAATATCCAGGGTTCTCAGAACACACAATACACTTACATTGGTGAAGATGAACTGGACAGCAATTTTGTCTGAAACCAGCACAAGAGTAGAATCATTGCTGGCATCTCCACAAGTTCCAGTGGTCATGGTCCCATTAGGGTTAAGATTTGTTGTCTGAAAGCTAGCTCCCTAAATAGAGACAACACACACAAACATTTTAAAAAAAAAATCAGCAATATGTCTTTAGTAAAACAGGTCCTTAGACATGCATACCATTCTGTAGCTAAGCTGCAAACCCATCTTTGCCATCAAACATGCAGAGGAGTTTGGACCAGCCCGGACAATGTAATCGCCAACTTCAGGTGGAGGAGGGGTGGTGGGAGTAGGAGGGGCGGCTGTGGTAACATTGGTGGTGTGAGGGGCGGCTGTGGTAACATTGGTGGTGTGAGGGGCGGCTGTGGTAACATTGGTGGTGTGAGGGGCGGCTGTGGTAACATTGGTGGTGTGAGGGGCAGTAGTTTCTGTGGAGGGGGGGAAGTGGTGGCATTGGTTGTCTGAGGGGCAGTAGTTTCTGTGTGGTGGCATTGGTTGTCTGAGGGACAGGAGATTCTGTGGTAGCATTAGTGGTCTGAGGGGCAGGAGATTCTGTGGTAGCATTAGTGGTCTGAGGGGATGTGGAAGACGCTGAATCAGTTGGCGGAGGGGTAGGTGGAGCAGTTGGTGCAACAGGAGTAGTGTCACTCCTGTCTGGAGCAGGCTGGAACTCCGTTACATCATTGGCAGAACCTTTTGTTGTAGGTGGGAGTGTTTGTACAGGGGTCACTTCCCAAATTGGCTGATCGGTGGGAAATGTGAAGCTCACGGAAGGTGTTGACACATCAGCCTGCCCAAAAACTACAAAAAAAAAAAAACAGAAGGGGAGACATTCATATTGAAGTTACATTTCATCTATGCACACAACTGCAGCACATTAATAGTCTAGTTGCTCTTGTAATTAATTACCTTGCAGCCTAAAAAAAAACACCAACTCAACAATAAAAATGATCTTGTGAATAAGGGCCATTGATTTCTGGAGATCAGAAGGCCTTTGCTTCTACAGCCAAGCTACCTGGCACTGATATTCAGAAGCAGGTGCTTTGGATTAAAAACCATTGGCAAAAACCATAAATTGGCAAAAAATAGTGATCACAATTTAGATCCCAAGTACAAACTAGGTCATAAACATGAAAAGCCCTATATGTCCTTTGAAGTGCATGATGTGGAGACAATCCTAAATTGGCAGCCCCTAGAACATATTCGGGTTTCGATGATTGGTTTGGCAATGTGTTCAGACTAAATCAAGGAGGTGTGGGGGGATTCTCACAATAATAAAACGTGATGAATTCACAATTCATAATGATGAATGCTGCTAGATTTTTTTTTCAATAGTTATTTCAGCCCGTCTAGCAAAGCCACGTCTTCCTACTTTAGCATAGAACTTTATACATTTCTGCTGCTTTGTCAAGCGAGAAACATGAAAGAGAGAATGAAAGACAGGGGGGGGGAAAGAGAGACAAAAAAAAAAGTAGAAAAAAACCCAGAAAAAGGTAGAGAGACAAAGAAGTCTGCTGTGCGTCATTATCCATCATCAGTTACCTAAAACATTAGCCAACAGATTGTTTGGCTCTAACAGCACACTTCAGGGCATTTAACCGACAATAAAGCGGTCAGTAAAGTTTCCACCCGGGTAATTCGAGTCAGTACTGACACTAAAGCCCGTAAACAGTAGAATGATCATCACGGGGCACTTAAAGACGGTGATCATATGACAAACGTTACAGATCACATGATGTCGCACAAAGCACGACAGGGGAAAAGGTACAGCGGTCACATGACCATTTAAAGAGAACACCTTAACGAGGAGCCAGTCAACTTAAAATTACCACAAAATAAGCGACAAGCTGACGTTACCGACTGGTTATTAAATGAAAACTGTTTAATAAACGGAATAAGAAAGTTTACTAACTGCTTAATGAAGAATTTAGGCAGTGGAAACCGGTACTTCACTAGCAAAGCCTTTAAAATGCGCCAGGCTTTAGCTAGCATACAGTAACGGCACTCTGCTACTAAACAGTACAGTATAACTTAACCAAAACATAAAAACGGAGTCACTTAACAATAGGAACAATTAAAAAACAAGAAAAATACAAACTACCCGCTTTAACACGACACCGAGAAGCTGTTTTGCTAACCAGCGTTAGCATCCGGGCCTTACATTGTGGTGAATTAAAAAAAAAAAAAGTTGCTACAATGGCGTAAGGCTACTCAAATTAAAAGGTAAGTATACTTACCACAGAAGGGAAGCAAAATGAACAGGCAGAAATATAGAAACATGTTTATAGTTATTGAACCACAGAACTCCAACCTGTGTGAAGTTTAAAAAAAGAAAACCACCTGAACCTGAGTGAGCAGCTGAGGCGCGCGCGGTATAAAAGGCTGACAATCAGACCAGCTGATAGGAAGTCACATGACAGGCGGGCTGCACTGCCGGGTTGCCATGCTGCAAAATCCCCCCCTACAGTAAGATTTTATTATAGAATATTTTAATATCCAACAACTATAGAAGGCAAAATCAGGAAATATAAAAGAATACAAAAGTGGTTTATTATAAGACACGTACTCGTGTATCCCAGACAAGCTGTGTTTATCTAGTGACATTTACATTCGGCGTTATTATATTATAATACTAGTACCTCAGGTATAAGTACTAGGACCAGTAAATGTCAGATAGTCTGTACTGACCAGTCCAAGTCCAGAGCTATTTTATATTTAATACTCCCTTAGTCCTATATATCACTTGTTTTGTATATTGTTTTCTGACCTATATTCTGCATTTTGACAGAAAAACCAAAATTGCCAGAAAACTTCACACGTGAGACATGGCAAAAGCTAAAGGAAGCAGTGGAGGCCATACAGAATAGCACGTCGATAAAGTACAGTCTGGAGGAGCTTTATCAGTGTTTTACACATGTCTCCTGCAGGGAAATTGCTAGAAATAAGCATGAAGCAGTATGTCTTTCTATGGTTTTCTACTAGGACCAGTAAATGTCAGATATTCTGTACAGACCAGATAACCAATATGTCTATTTGGATACATTTACATTACGTGATTTATTATAATACAAGTACTTGTGTATCCCAGACAAGTTGTGTTAATACCTCAGGTAACAGTACTAGGACCAGTAAACCTCAGATATTCTGTACAGACCAGATAACTGATATGTCCATTTAGAGACATTTACATTAGGTGGTACATTAATTAATGTATGTAGACCACATAAAAAAGTGGAATCCAATCTTGCAATGATGCAATGATAAAATGTATGTTTGTGTAACATGATCTGCAAGATTGTTTTGTAATATTTATAATGCTGATAAATAATCTTAGCTGGTTAAAATCTAACGAATAAACAGTTCATAACATGCTGATATATTTAAGCAGGTAATTCAACGCTAATTGATTTTTAAAAAATGTATCTAAGCTAGGGGGACAAATACATAAAAAACAAACAAACAAACAAACAAATGTCTTTGTTTTCATAGCAACGTCGAAATTCGGGTTCTGTTCTAAACTGCTTAGAGAAATGACGAACTTTTGCTTTTTAACAGAAAAAAATTAAGCCCATTAATAAGATGTTCCTCCACTGGTTCTTTTTGTCCTTCGGATGTGTGTTGTAGTTTAATTTGTCAATAAATCATTCCTTTGTGGCTGTAAAGTAAATTACGCTGCAGCTTCATGCATACACCAAACTCTTATTAGCCCTCAATAAAGATTGACAAACTTGTAAATGTGTGCTTTAAATAACACACCACGATCATATATGTGTGCTGTAACACACGACATCATATATTTTACTACTTGAATAAATTTGATACCTTGTTGACAGCTCTTATTGTACAAAGTTGTGCAATCGCAGCAGGGCAGTGCGCCCCCTGGTGTCAGGCTGATGTCAGCGACAGCGGCTCGAGCTAACAGACGGAGCTAATAGGCTAACCGCGACAGTAAAGAAAGTACTTCCGGTAGGTCAACACAGCGGCCTGTAAAGTTTATCCCAACTATTTATGTTCGGATATAATCTACAGAATAAACAGTGATGTCATTAGAAAACTAAATATAAATAAAGACAAAACTAATACAGCGCACAGCTGTCGTGGTTTGTGAACCGAAACGAATTCCTCACACGCGTGTGTCCAAGAGGAAGCAGTAATCAACCATCTTTCCTCTGCCAGCAATAACAAGAAAAGAAGGGGCTCTAAGTAGAGCTACAGTTCTCAATTTATTGTCTGTTTAATACTAAACAGAGGCTGGACTTGGATTACGGAATTTTTGCCGCACACCACCGGGAAATAAAAGGATTCTAAAACCCCGTCCAGCGGCACATCCAGGAGCGTTTAGGGTTTAGCAGATCACCTACTTGATTTTTTTTGTATTTCCTTTTTTCATGTTTCCAACAGGTTTACCTTCCCCTAATCCCCAGGCCAGAGCTGCAGCTTCGGATGTGAACAGCGACAGCAGCCTGACGCCTTGTAGGAAGCGGAAGATTGTCAGCTCCGACAGGGACGACACTGATTCCATCTTCGCGTCTCCCAAATCCCCTAAAGCCGCGTGCAATTCCTCCCCGTCCTGCTCGCAGCACATCCAGAAGAAGTTGCGGTTCGAGGAGCGCTCGGAGAGCACAGGACTGGATGTGAAGATGGCAGAGGAGTCTCCCACCGCGTCGTGCTCCAAGGCTAAAAGCGCTTTCTTCTCCGGTCACGCTAACGGACTCACCAAATCCGCCGGATCGGCGACATTCGCCAACAGCAAACCGGGAGCTGCCAAGAAACTAGTGATCAAAAACTTTAAGGGTAAATCAGCCCAAACCACCGGCCTCCAAGATCAGTGTCCGGGTTTCCCTATTCGCTTTCAAAACTGACATTTATTTTACATTTAAAGTCAAACACAATATGATGACTGTGTCATGCAAGTGTCATGTCCTATTGGAGGTATCAGTACTAGGGCCAGTAAATGTCTGATAGTCTGTGCAGATCAGATAACTAATATGTCCATTAAGAGACATTTACATTGGGTGGTTTATATTAATATAAGTACCTCAGGTATCAGTACTAGGACCAGTAAATGTCTGATAGTCTGTGCAGATCAGATAACTAATATGTCCATTAAGAGACATTTACATTGAGTGGTTTATATTAATGCAAGTACCTCAGGTATCAGTACTAGTGCTAGTTAATGTCAGATATTCTGTACAGATCAGATAACTAATGTCCATTTCGAGACATTTACATTGGGTGGCTAATATTAATATAAGGAACCTCAGGTATCAGTACTAGGACCAGTAAATGTCTGATAGTCTGTACTGACCAGATAACTATGTCTATTCAGAGACATTTACATTAGGTGCTTTATTATAATGTAAGTACTAGTATATCTCTCTGAGAATTTGTGCTAGTACCTCAAGTATCAGTACTAGGACCAGTAAATGTCTGATAGTCTGTACTGACCAGATAACTAATATGTCTATTTGGAGACATTTACATAAAGTTTTTTTATAATTCAAATGCTTGTGTATCCCAGACAAGTTGTGCTAGTACCTCAGGTGTCAGTACTTGGTCCAGTAAATTTCAGATAGTCTGTTCTGACCAAATAACTATGTCCAGTCAGAGACATTTACAATGGGTGGTTTATATTAATATAAGTACTTGTGTATCTCAGACAAGTTGTGCTAGTACGTCAGGTAACAGTACGAGGGCCTTTACATGTCAAATAGTCTGTACTTACAAGAAAAGTCCAGAGCTACTTAGTCCCATATATCACTGTTTGTGTATTGTTTTCTATCCTATATTCTTATGTTTTTACAGAAAAACCAAAATTGCCAGAAAACTACACACGTGAGACATGGCAAAAGCTAAAGGAAGCAGTGGAGGCCATACAGAATAGCACGTCGATAAAGTACAATCTGGAGGAGCTTTATCAGGTGGGATATTAAATCAGAGCTCAGTGTTTTACACATGTCTCATAAAGCAGTATGTCTTTCTATGAACACGCCGCCATTAACTCTTTATGCTTCATCTTTCCAGGCTGTTGAAAATTTGTGCTCACATAAGATATCTGCCAAGCTGTATAAGCAGCTGAGGATGGTGTGTGAAGACCACATCAAGGCACAGATCGATGAGTTTCGAGAATATCCTTTTCAGCATGTTGCTCGTGCAAAGTTTGCTGTGTTTACAAGCCTTGTGACGATTATGACACACTGGGGTATCACAGCAGAAGTGTTTTATTTCGTTTTGAATATGATATGATGTTGATGCTTTTTTTTTTCCTTGACCCTGCGGTCACGGACTCTCTGGACAGCGTGCTTTTCTTGAAGAAAATAGACAAATGTTGGCAAGACCATTGCAGACAAATGGTAAGAGAGCTTTCTTTAAACTTATCTGTTTAGTTTAATTTCACTGTTGTTTATCTTATGAGAGCCATGTTTATAACGAAAGGCATTTGGGACGAATATTATGGGAAATGTACAATACTTATATGAAGTGGTGGCTGTTATTATTCAAAGCACTATATCTATTTTTAGTCCCCTGTAATACTATAAAAACTAATAAACAGTAGATTATAGTATTTCTGGGTAATAGTTTGTTTTGTGTGTATTTATTTAATTATAGTGATTTTAGAAATGTATTGAGATTTTTTTTTTTTGGTACTGTCATTCTATAATTTACTCCTACTATTTAGGGGCAATTAATAAGGCCCTGTCCCAATACCCACACTACACACTAAGGTGTTTGACGAAGTGTGCGATTTTGTAAGTGCACACTTTAGTTGATGAGTGCGCAAGGGAACGTGTGCCGATGTGAATTGGGACGATTTAACGCATGCCATCCATCTGCGTTAAACGTCATTGTTGCGTCCCCTCGTTTTTTTGCTTCATTGGTTGAAACCGTCACACCACCAGATAAATTCTGAGTAATA
Organism: Bagarius yarrelli; assembly: GCA_005784505.1. Classification (NCBI taxonomy): domain Eukaryota; kingdom Metazoa; phylum Chordata; class Actinopteri; order Siluriformes; family Sisoridae; genus Bagarius; species Bagarius yarrelli. The sequence continues at coordinate 548,133 of VCAZ01000088.1, forward strand.
TCCTTAAGTAAAGTCCGCTTGGACCCACACTTACAGCAAGTGTGCATTCAGGGCACTAGTAGGCGGGGCCTATTTCTTGCAGGTTTTCTGTTGAAGTTAACATTTAAACTACATTTTCTCTTGTTTCTCTTCTCTTTTTACCAGATCATGATTAGGAGTATATTTTTGTTTTTGGATCGCACATATGTTTTACAAAATTCAATGCTGCCATCAATCTGGTATGTACTCCTATTTGTTAAAAATTGTAAAAAGGAATTATTACAATTTATTCTTTTTTTTATTTTGTCATAAGTAAAAGTCCCCATTTCTATATTTTCATAGGGACATGGGATTGGAGCTCTTCCGTTTCTACATCATCAGTGATTGGAAAGTACAGAGCAAGACAATTGATGGGATCCTCCTTCTGATAGAGCGAGAACGCAGCGGGGAAGCTGTAGACCGATCTCTCCTGAGGAGTCTGCTGAGTATGCTCTCTGACCTACAGGTAGACCTACACCACTTCATACACCACTCCACGGCATATACTGCATATCTATCAAACACACAACGATACCATGATGGAAGCCGAACGGATTATTTTCTCATAACAACTCGCTTTGCTTTATTAAACTAATACTACAGCTGCCATCTTCTTCTCCTTATTGCTGTTCCCTTCGGGGTCGGCACAGCGAGCTGTTTGCCTCCATCTATCCCTGTCCTCTGCGTCTGCTTTACTTACAACCATTAACTTCATGTCCTTATTTATCACCCCCTTATACCTTGTCTTTGCATTCTGCCTGGCACATCCATTTCCACCCTTCTCCTTCTAGGGCTGTGTAAAAATGTTGATACAGCAAACTATTGCAATATTTTATTATTCACAATAGTGTGTTGATATTCTAACCCTGTAGTATAGATGCATATTTAAAATACTAGGAATGCACTGATACTATTTTTTTTAAAGACACAGTAAGAGTACCGATATTTTTTATTTATTTTTTTTTATTTCCTGGTATTTAGAAATATTTCCACACTGCCAAGCCTGTCATTCTGTCGCTGCTGCCAGACGTCACAAGTGGTATCGATCTCTGGTGTTTGAGTAGTTTTATGAGTATGGGGTTATGAGCTTGGTATCGGGCCCAATACCGATACCAGTATCGGTATTGGTGCATAAATTTGGCGCTGTTTTATAGGATGTGTTTTATTTAATTTTTTAGCTGGTTTTATTTTTCCTGCCCTGCAGTTCGAAATCTTCTCGCAAGTGTTTTACTTGAAGCAATCTTCACCGTTACATTATCACAAGCATTCTTATGCTTCAAACCCTTTAACCCTTGACTGCTCAGTTACATAAAAAAAAAACAAGATAAAAGTAAGTCTTTCTGGATAAGTGCGTCTTCCAAATGTCCTAAATGTAATATTTAATTATTTTGATTTAAGCATTAACAAATGATGCGGTAGGTTATTCCTCACTTTCAGGGGTTTCAAGCCCTGCACAGTTTAGTTTTAACCATATTCCAAACCACAAAACCTGGAGCCCTAAAGACATGATTAGCTGAATCAGGTGCAATTAATTAGGGTTGAAGGTAGGGCGCTGGTAGGAGTTTTACACCTGTGCCCTGCACGCACTAAAACGCAAAGTTCACAATCCGAACGTGTACATTTATATTGTTGCTAGGGGCAACCTCAGTAGAAATGTTACTCAAAAACTTATTTCTATATGTATTTTTATATGGGCGTTAATCAGTGATCTCTGGTACAGAATGCTGCTGCCAGGCGTCTTCCAAGGGGCTCGAAAACGAGAGCATTTCACTCCAGTTTCCAATTATCTTCACTTCCAGTCTGTTACAGAATAAATTTTAAAGTGCGCTTAAATATTTTTTTTTTATGTATTTATTCACAATTCAGGAAGGTCTCTGAGACGAATTTAACCAGAAACTACCAAATGTCCTGCTGGCTTGTTTAACTGAGATAGGATCGTGTCTACGCCATTGCTGCACCAAACCGCTCACCTGTTCACCTGTTTGCTCCACAAAATCCTTGTCAAATGCTTTTTTGTGGGTTTATTTACAGATTTGCTCCATATATTCATTATTTATTTCCTTTTTATACATTTAGTTTGTCTTTTTCTACATATGTTTATTCCTAAGCCTAATCTTTATCATTAGCAGTAATTTTTGTCTTTAATTTGAACCTCATTATCAGAGTTTTCTTGGTTGACCTTTTCTAAAATCTTATGATTCCTCACGGTTCCTTCATGACTCGAACAGATTGTGTGGTGTTTTTTTTTAGTGAAATTTGTGCCTGCTGAATTTTTTTTACTACTTAATTTGGACAGATTTATCAGGATTCATTCGAGCAGAGGTTTCTGGAGGAGACAAATCGGCTGTATGCTGCAGAGGGTCAGAGGCTGATGCAGGAAAGAGAGGTGATGAACCTGTTTACAGCATCTGCCTTTAGAGGATTGGGTCCTGTATTGTCACAAATGTTAGAAATATTGTAAAAATAAAATATTAGAATAATAGAAATATAGGAGACGGTATTATGTACAAGTTAACACACTGGGCATATTTGTGGAGTTGCATTTAAATGTTTGTGAGAGACAAACCAAACCGGATTATTACAGAATAAATTAATGAACATTTTATTTAATTTCTTTATTCTTGTGTGTGATAAATTTAAAAACATGCACAAAACAAGTTTAAGAGCATGAAATGAAGGTTAATCGATAAAAGCCGAGTGACTGATTTTATATACACTGCTCAAAAAAATAAAGGAAACACTTAAACAACAACAAAACAATGTGACTCCAAGTCAATCACACAATCACTTTCACATGCTGTTGTGCAAATGGAATAGACAACAGGTGGAAATTATAGGCAATTAGCAAGACACCCCCAATAAAGGAGTGGTTCTGCAGGTGGTGACCACAGACCACTTCTCAGTTCCTCTGCTTTCTGGCTGATGTTTTGGTCACTTTTGAATGCTGGCGGTGCTTTCACTCTAGTGGTAGCATGAGACGGAGTCTACAACCCACACAAGTGGCTCAGGTAGTGCAGCTCATCCAAAATGGCACATCAATGCGAGCTGTGGCAAGAAGGTTTGCTGTGTCTGTCAGCGTAGTGTCCAGAGCATGGAGGCGCTACCGGGAGACAGGCCAGTACATCAGGAGACGTGGAGGAGGCCGTAGGAGGGCAACAACCCAGCAGCAGGACCGCTACCTCCGCCTTTGTGCAAGGAGGAACAGGAGGAGCACTGCCAGAGCCCTGCAAAATGACCTCCAGCAGGCCACAAATGTGCATGTGTCTGCTCAAACGGTCAGAAACAGACTCCATGAGGGTGGTATGAGGGCCCGACGTACACAGGTGGGGGTTGTGCTTACAGCCCAACACCGTGCAGGACGTTTGGCATTTGCCAGAGAACACCAAGATTGGCAAATTCGCCACTGGCGCCCTGTGCTCTCCACAGATGAAAGCAGGTTCACACTGAGCACATGTGACAGACGTGACAGAGTCTGGAGACGCCGTGGAGAACGTTCTGCTGCCTGCAACATCCTCCAGCATGACCGGTTTGGCAGTGGGTCAGTAATGGTGTGGGTGGCATTTCTTTGGAGGGCCGCACAGCCCTCCATGTGCTCGCCAGAGGTAGCCTGACTGCCATTATTTACCGAGATGAGATCCTCAGACCCCTTGTGAGACCATATGCCGGTGCGGTTGCCCCTGGGTTTCTCCTAATGCAAGACAATGCTAGACCTCATGTGGCTGGAGTGTGTCAGCAGTTCCTGCAAGACAAAGGCATTGATGCTATGGACTGGCCCCGCCCGTTCCCCAGACCTGAATCCAATTGAGCACATCTGGGACATCATGTCTCGCTCCATCCACCAACGCCACGTTGCACCACAGACTGTCCAGGAGTTGGCGGTTGCTTTAGTCCAGGTCTGGGAGGAGATCCCTCAGGAGACCATCCGCCACCTCATCAGGAGCATGCCCAGGCGTTGTAGGGAGGTCATACAGGCACGTGGAGGCCACACACACTACTGAGCCTCATTTTGACTTGTTTTAAGGACATTACATCAAAGTTGGATCAGCCTGTAGTGTGTTTTTCCACTTCAATTTTGAGTGTGACTCCAAATCCAGACCTCCAGGGGTTAATAAATTTGATTTTCATTGTTAATTTTGTGTGATTTTGTTGTCAGCACATTCAACTATGTAAAGAACAAAGTATTTAAGAATATTTCATTCATTCAGATCGAGGATGTGTTATTTTACTGTTCCCTTTATTTTTTTGAGCAGTGTATATTTATAATATATAATATTTATAATAATTAGTTAGTGCCAAATCTTCAGTCAGTTCTAGTATTGATTAAAGCCGGGCTCTTTTGTTTATGTGCCATTTCCTTTGTTATAATTGAATTATTCGTGTTATTCGTGTTAGTTTATTGGTTTGTGTTGATTCGCTTTTGTTTGTTTTTAATGTTATTTAGATTAATGCCAGTAATACTTAGAGGTTGTTTTTTTTTTACTAAATTCTTGATGATATTGTCTTAATAAGGCTAATGAGACTTATTAGAGTTTAATAAACTGCTGAAAATAAAATACAAAAATAATGATTTAAAACCCGATAAATGAGGTCTATGGGCAGGCAAATTATTTTATTTATAGATTATCAAAGATTATTTTGATTTTCAAAGATAATTTTTTTCTCTGAAGGTGCCCGAGTATCTCCATCATGTAAACAAACGCTTGGAGGAGGAAGCAGACCGGGTCATCACATACTTGGACCAGAGCACACAGTAATGCTTAAACTTACAAATCAATGCTGAAAAATCTGCATTTTTATAATGTTTATTGAAATTGTGAACGACTTCTTGTGTAATGTGTCTTAGGAAACCCCTCATTGCCACTGTGGAGAAGCAGTTACTTGGTGAACATCTGACTGCGACTCTTCAGAAAGGTAGCTCACGAAGGAACGATTTATTTTCTTTTCCCTTTCAAATCAATTCAACATTAATCCGAATTTTTTTACTAATTGTTTGTCCTGGTGTGTTAGGGTTAAATCATCTGCTCGATGAGAATCGTATCCAGGACTTGACTTTGCTGTATCAGCTGTTCAGTCGAGTTCGTGGTGGAGTGCAGGTGCTGCTGCAGCACTGGATCGAGTATATCAAGGTAAACCTGATTCTTCAGTTAAATAACACATTAACTACTGAGTCCAAAAAAATGCTGCTAATTCTGTCGTGCTTCTTCAGGCTTTTGGTAGCACGATAGTTATAAATCCTGAAAAAGACAAGACAATGGTGCAGGAACTGCTGGATTTCAAGGATAAAGTGGATTCCATCATCGATATATGCTTCATGAAGAATGAAAAATTTGTGAATGCCATGAAGGAGGCTTTCGAAACCTTTATCAACAAGCGACCGAACAAACCTGCAGAGCTCATCGGTGAGTAGCTTAAAATCTCCCAAAACTGAAGTTTCGAATGCATGTATTGCAAAAATTTTCATCAACATTCCATCATTTTCCTTCAGCCAAATATGTGGATTCAAAACTGCGGGCAGGAAATAAGGAAGCCACCGATGAAGAACTTGAGAAGATGCTGGACAAGATTATGATCATATTTAGGTTTATCTATGGTAAGAACTATTTTATTTACTAAGCCGACAAAAAAAATACTAGAGCGTTTACGTCATGCTGGGAAGATCGAATTTACGAGTAGAACGCACATGAATACTGTTACATAATCGTAATTACGAGTGAATTTTTTTCAAAGCTCTGAGTTTAAAAGCCTTTCAGTAAAAATAAACATGGTGAAACAATTAGATGTAGTCTCGCATACAACGTCTTTCAGACTTCCTATTTTTTATATTTCTTTTTGTCAGGTTTAGTGAGGGGAAAATGTTTGTACAAAAGCAGACCGGCGTTTAATCATAGACAGTTTATTTAGGAAAATTGTGCGAATTTGCTTGAACAATGCAGTGCAATGCAAAAAGACCTGTTTGCAAAGTCGAAAACATGCACACCGTGTCCTCATAATGTCTTAAATTATAGTAGTAAAAGAAGACAATGAAATGAGACACACATTATTTCGTGGACACGACTCTGGAAATCTGGTAGAATCCAACCAATCAGAAATGGCTTTGAAAATGCTTAAGGTTTTAAGTTCAGTCAGCGATTCGTGAACACAGCATGTGTCTGTATCTAAATGTAGATTTGTTTAACATAAAATTTTAACTTGTCTCAGTTTTTCTATTTTCGTTATTGAAATTCCAGCATTATAAAATCACAACTACATTTTTAGAAGTGGTCTTTAAAAACCTTGTTGTCTTTTTTGCTTGTAATTAGTAGAAGGTACATCACCTTCTTGCTTTGACTAATGTCTCCTAAAGGCACATGGAATTGTAATTATTATTTATCTAATGTTCCAACTCATAAATTTTAACTGAGCTTTTTTTCCCCCCCAACGTTCAACAGGCAAAGATGTGTTTGAAGCTTTCTACAAAAAAGACCTGGCGAAGAGGTTGCTGGTGGGGAAAAGTGCCTCTGTTGATGCTGAGAAGTCGATGCTTTCTAAACTGAAACACGGTAACTGCTGCGTCTCTGTAGGCTGCCGAATGTATAATCTATTAACCCTCGGGAACAGTAATGATGTCCCCTGGTCAATTTGTCCCAGGACATGTTTCATTATCCAAAAGTGTCGGAAATATAGAAAAGTGGTGGCTCATGGTTAAGGTGTTGGACTACCAACCTAAAGATTGTGGGTTCAATACCCAGCTCCACCAAGCCACCACTGTTGGGCCCCTGAGCAAGGCCCTTAACCTTTAATTGCTCAGTAGTATGAATGAGATAAATGTAAGTCACTCTGGATAAGGACGTCTGCCATATGCTGTAAATGTACACCAAAAAAAAATCCACATTAAATATTGTTTATGTCTCATTTTTAAGTCAGTTACTAAGCAATTTAATCAGTTTGAGGAGGTGGGAGAGCGGGTGGTAGCTCTGTGGTTAAGTGTTTGACTTGGAGTTCGATTCTCTGCACCACCAAGTTACCACTGTTGGGCCCCTGAACAAGGCCCTTAACCCCCTTTTGCTCAGTTGTATAAAAAGTTAAATGAAAGTCACTCTTTATGAAGGCGTCTGCTAAATGCTGTACATCCTAAATGTAAATTATTTAATGCGTTGGTGTTTTTTACCTCCCACAGATCCTGCCTCAATATGGATAATTCACACAAAAATGCATGTTACAACTTCTTTTTAATGTACATTAGACAGACCTACAGATAAAATACTCCACATGAATATTTTAACATTATATTTGAGGCTTTTAGAATTTAGTTTTATGATGGGTTGTTGATAAATTAGCTGCTCAGCACGGACTTCAGCTCTGTTCATGGAGAACGTTCTCCTAAACTGGTTGTAGATAGGGCTGTCACGCTGATCAGATTTGGCTAACGATTAATTGTCAAAGAAATAATTGCGATTATGACGAATTATTGTCTGTTTTGACCTTTAACGATTAATTGTTTTGAGGCTTCGATAATTGATTGTTTGTGGAAAATTGATTAAACGTCCGTAAAATGCAACTCAAAGCATTTTATAATCGATTTAATTCGTGTCTTATTAACGCTGTAAATATTTTATCATAGATAAATAGTATTTAAGGAAAATCCATATCCTGAAAATCCATGTCCTGTCAGTGGTGTTTAGCAACATATAAATTAATTTATTTTCTATGCTGTCGCATTATGGGTCATTAACATGAGTTGAGCTGGTGATGGAGTGTTATCGAAGCGCACTTGGAACGTCAGAAAACCCAAACGCTCCGATTTTCACATCACGCTGCTCCACTCACTTACTATGGTACTACAGCGCCCCCCTAGTGACAAATAAGTATGCAATAATTGTGGTTGGATTAAACAATTGCGGTCAGGCCAAGTAATTGCTATCATATGATTATTTATTAATTGTGACAGCCTAAGTTATAGATAATAAAAAGAATTGTCACAGGTCACGTTGTGCCCTCTAAGACCATGTGCCATGTCAAGTACAATCCTCGTACCATGATTATTCTTTGGGGCCGTTCCAGCTAGCTTTTCGGTGTTGGTGTTTGCATCAGATGTTATCCAGAAACCAGCTTATCTGGTTTGGAGAGCATATATAAACGGGCAGCGTCCTCTGAATGTTACTAGCCTTTCATCCACTGTGACATTAGAGCAGTGAAAATTGTTCTACCCACTTGTCATACACTGTCCCAATTGCAGTCAGCTTGTTGGTCCTCCGTCTAAGAGCCCTTGTCTCTTGATTATCAAATCGGACTAGTCTGGAGAAAATCTTATGTGGCAGCTCTTGAACAGCTCTTAAGCTGACTTGATGTCTGTTACACCAGTCACTGCCATCCAATAGAAGCCCTGGCACTACCTTTATTCTGTATCTGCGGACAGTTTTGCCTGACGCATATTCGGGGGTATTTTACATTTTTTTTTTTTTTAATGTGAATGTCTTGCTTGAAGGAATATGATTAGCAGTCTTAAAACCTACCTCAAGATAAATTTACCGTCATCTTCACACATTTCTGATATCAATCATGATCTAAAATGAATTCCAGAGCCTTCATCTCGTCGCCTGTTTATTTCTGCTGCTCATTTTCTAAAACTTCGACAGAATCGTTTATTATTTGTCTAATGTTGGTAGGACAACCATGCAGAGAAACTATAAACTTTAAAATGGGACAAATTGATCTGCAACAACACAGAAGGGGTTAAGAGGAATTCTTTAGTGGTACAGAAATGCCCGTCTTTGTCACTGTAATGGTTTGTCTTTTTTTGGCATTGTTTTAGAATGTGGAGCAGCTTTTACCAGTAAATTAGAAGGAATGTTCAAGGACATGGAGCTCTCAAAAGATATTATGGTGCAATTCAAACAGGTAATTTGAAGTTTTTTTAAAAAAATTGCCCCGTCCAGTCGACTGAAAGCTTACATGGGCTCTTAAAATCTTCTCGATGTGTCATTTCAGTACATGCAATGCCAAAATATCCCTGGGAACATCGAGCTGACTGTAAACATTCTCACTATGGGTTACTGGCCAACGTACGTTCCTATGGAAGTTCACCTGCCTGCTGAGGTTTGTTTAAGAAATCAGATTTATGGAACACTTTCGATGGATTCTGAACTCAACATATGATTAAAAAAAAAAAATGAAGATCATTCACAGTGTTTTTTTCTCTTCAAGATGGTGCGGCTACAAGAAATCTTTAAGACTTTTTATCTCGGGAAGCACAGCGGAAGAAAACTACAGTGGCAGTCGACATTAGGACATTGTGTGTTAAAAGCAGAGTTTAAAGAAGTATGAGAGTTTTAAGACATATATTTTAAAAACAATCATGTGATGTTTTAGTAAAACATGCAATGAAACCCAGTCTTCAGCTTGTAGATTGACATTTCTGACTCTCTAAAGGGAAAAAAAGAGCTGCAGGTGTCACTGTTTCAGACATTAGTTCTGCTGATGTTCAATGAGGGAGAGGAATTCTCTTTGGAGGAGATCAAGCTGGCCACAGGAATAGGTATGTGTAAACATAGACACTTTGTCTATAAATCCTTGGTTAAGAATTACTGTAAATGTTTTCTCACTGGGAAAAATAAAGTCCGGTGTTTGATGAGCTATAGAAAACCTGTCTGAAAAAAGAAAGAATAAGACATTACAAAATATCTGTCATTCCTTAACTGTAAGCTTTCAACTGTAGAAAAACGTCTAAAAATCACTGCATATTTTGCGAAAGTAACGTGACGTAGTGTGACCAGCGTAACGTGACATAATATGACCCAGTGTTTGTAGCCGATTTCTAGAATATTTTTGGCGGAAGTGTGAACTTTTTGGGATTTTATAATTGTAATATCTTCTGCATTTTCTAACTAATTGTATTTGCAGTGATGTTTTTCTACTGCCAGATGCCTAAATTTGGACCTAGTTTAAATTCAGTTGAAATAAAGAGTGTTTTTCTGTTTTATTTAATTTATGCACGGCTCATATTGAAATAGCATTCACTGGTTGATTTTCTCTGTGTTCTATATAGAGGATGCTAAAATGTCTATGCAATCTTATTTCCTGTTGTATTTGCATGCCCAATACCTTAAACAGTAGCGTGCCAATCAGTGATGGGCTGAGAGTTTAATATAGGGTGTTTGTGGTGTTTGGAAGTGATATCAATCTCAGTCAACTTCAGAAATGGAAAATGCACAAAGGGTAAAATTTTTAGTTTTAAAAGTAGTCCGGAAAATACTTGGATGTAGGCATTGTGTATTTAGTTCAGGTCAGGTCGTCACACTGCAGTCAGAGTTAAACCCTTAAATTTTCTTTCTTCTTACTCCTGAAGAAAACTCAATTTTACGGTATCTTTAGTTTTTCCAGGATCCAGTGACTTGTACATATACAGAACACAAACCTGTTTTTGGTAAATTGTTTTAATATATATTAGGGATGTACTGATACTGGTACTCGTAAGACACGCCAAAGACCGATACCTCTTGTGAGGTTATTGACAACTATCGGTGCACAAAGACTCCTGATGACAACCCATGCATAGCTGACTGCAAAATTTGTCCCACAAAAATATCAAGTAGTATTTATAATACAAGTAATCTAATAAAATGTAGACACCCTGCAGCAAACTTTTGCAAGACAAGGGTTGATAAAACCTGGAGAGCCAGTGGTTGAGGCGATGGACTACTGACCAGAAGGTTGTGGGTTTGATTCCCCAGCAACACCAAGTTACTACTGTTGGGCCCTTGAGCCAAAGTCCTTTGCATTACTAAATATACTAATATAATATAATGTATATACACTGAACGTGTATGTTCGGTATTGCAAAAATATAAACGTCATTGTTGTATAAAAATACAGGCTAATTACAATTATTTGAAATGTGAGCAGAGGACAGCGAGCTGCGGCGCACCCTGCAGTCCCTGGCTTGTGGCAAGGCAAGAGTTCTTACCAAAATCCCTAAAAGTAAAGATGTGGAAGATGGAGACAAGTTTTCCTGCAACGACGATTTCAAGCACAAGCTGTTCAGGATTAAGATCAACCAGATTCAGATGAAAGAAACGGTACACATCCCATCACAAATACTCACATTTCATTATCAATAACTCTCTTCTTTTGGTGGTTACCAAACATTTCATTGGCATGGTTCCTTTATGACAGGTGGAAGAGCAAGCGAGCACTACAGAGCGAGTTTTCCAAGACCGGCAGTACCAGATTGATGCCGCTATTGTTCGCATTATGAAGATGAGGAAAACTTTGAGCCACAACCTTCTAGTGTCTGAGGTTTACAATCAACTCAAGTTCCCTGTAAAGGTGGGGTGTTTGTTCAAATCTTTTTTTTTTTTTTTTAAATACGTGAAATGTTAAAAAGCTGCATCTTAGTTATTATATATAGTTCAGTTCAGTAGTTCATAGTCTGTTAAAAGTCTGATCAGGATCTCGGCCATTATCATTTCCTCCAGTTTACTGAAACGCTCGCTCCATTTTTAAAAAATCCCACAATCCTCTGCACTAATCACAGAGCATTAAATGTCCTTCTGATAATAACAAACAGATTCTTAGCTAACTTTGTGTACGCACGTAATCAGTTTGTTACAAGTCTAAAATAATTAATACTTGCATTTTAAATTTATTACTATAATTAAAAAATGTTATTTTACTATCTGCAGTTAAATAGTTATCGGGGATGCACTGATACTGGTATTTGGTCCGATGCTGAGTTTGTGCACTCAAATAAAACATACTGATACCAAAAACTGATTAACTTATCCTGTGATGTCACTAATAAAACTTTTGGTGCACAAAGGAAATCATTAATGTCACGTCCTCCACACTTAAAGGGGTAAAGGACCGTTCAGATTGCTATCAATCAAGTTCTAAAGTCAGTATCTGTGATGTTATAGGGGTGTTTTAGTACCCATGGCAGGGTAAACTGCACATCTGCGAAGGCACCATTGACGATAAAAGGTACATACAGGTTTGGAGCAATATATGCCGTCATCCAAGCGACGTCTTTTTCGGGGACCCCCCCTGCTTATTTCAGCAAGGCAATGCCAAGACGAATTCTAAATGTTACAACAGCGTGGCTTCATAATAAAAAAGTCCAGGTACTAGACTGACCTGATAAAACTGAAATGTAAACAGAATTGGGAACAGATAATCAGTAACCGCACTCTACAGCAAACTCTTGCAAAACGAGAGAAAATGAGATATAACCTATGAACAATTAATCCCACATCGGTATTGGTATCAGCGAGTACCAGGTGAAACAAATATCGGTACTTGTACTTGGTCTTAAAAAAATGCTATCGGTGCATCCCTAATAGTTGTCACAGGAAATTGTGCCTAAACTCATGTACATGTGCTAGAAAGTTTCGGACACTGTTGTTAATTTTTACTACTAACCCTAATATACAAAGACTCACATTTGTTTGTGCTTTGCAGCCTGCTGATTTAAAGAAGAGGATAGAGTCACTCATTGATAGGGACTACATGGAAAGAGACAAGGAGAACTCCAATCAGTATAACTATGTGGCTTAGAAAGGATGAGCAATAACAAGAAGTGAAGGGGAGGTGAAGAAAAATAAGAAACAAAGGAGGCTGTTCTTAGTAAACGTGTGGATTTACTCTCTTTAATCCAGAGACCGACAACTGAACGGAAAATGTTCTCTGGGGTATGGATTGCATGCCCATTCTTCTATGTCCGAGCTCCTCCCCTTCTGATTGGACAATCCCAGACACATGGTTTCCACTCACACTTAATATTTACAGAAAGAAAAAGTGTATTTATTTTTCAGAATTGGTTCCAAGTCCATTTTGTTTAGGACATCCTTCGCTCCTTTTTTTTTTTTTTTTAAAGTCACGTTTCCTTTTAATTCACTGTGTATCCTGTGCAAAATGTTATTGCGTTTGGAGATAAAGGAAAAAAAAAGAAGATATTACTAATAAAATGAGACGTTTGTTCAGTGCTGTAGCGGAATGAGTGTATAAAATTTCCCCCCAAAAATGAAAAGGTTTCAAGTTTTAATAGGAAGAACGAAACTAAGCTTTGATACTGGGTTACAAGTTATATGTAAACATGGTCCGAAAGCCGAAGATAAAGGTTTAAAGCTAGCCGGGTTAAAAATAATAAAACTGTGCCAAACTCGATTACACCAAGCACTCATTATATGTTACTGGACTACTTGCTGCTACAATTGTCAATCCATTTACTCCTTTCTAGCCATATTTTTGGTTATATGTCACCCAACTTGGCATAGAAATATTACTGTGGACTTATTATTATTTACCTTCTTATTATTTGCGGACAAACGTGCATAAATAGATTCTTATTTGCAGTTGGAGGGTAAACGATCTTTCATTTTAAATTTACTGGGAAGAAAACTAGTGGAACCTTTTTTTTTTTTTTTTTTTTTTCCAGAAACCGAACAGTATAAAAAGCACAGCAGTGACATCATTACATTATCCTACTAACTCCAACATGTGTATTGCCTTGACATGTTACACTAAGACGCTTCTGTATGGCATTACTGGATGAATAGAGTTGTATGATTATAGTGTTTCGATAAATCCTAAGTGGACAATTATCCCTTGTCTGAAAACGTCTGCGTGTTTTATTACTTCCGATTAAATGGATGTGTTTCCGTTATAATGTTCTCTTCTCTGCTCTGCTACATTGTTTTAATCCAATTATAAATGATCAGGTGAATTTCCTATCACACATTTGTAAAGGCAGGGTTTTTTTTTAGCTATATGATTGATAAAAGGCTTGGGTGGGTGGGGGTATTATGGAAAAGTATTAGTAATGAAGAGTAGAATCATTTCCTACTTTTTTTATTTTTAAATTGTGGTGGAAACGGCAGATTACAGAATAATATACATTCACATTTTGGAAACATCTGTTGGGATGACATACAGTGGCGTATGTTAATGATCTCTTAGTGAAGACAGGGAAAGTGTCGTATTGACTCGCTGGCTTTCCAACATGGTGAGGACGTTAAAATAGCTTTCTAAGGAGGAGGAAAACAGTTTGTGGAGCCTAACAGGCGTTGTTTTTAAAAAAAATAATAAACAAATAAACTAGCTTATTGTCACTGCTTGCCATTTCATAGTTGTTCATTTAAATAATTTAACTTTGTATGCATGAGGGAATAAAAAAGACACACCAACAGATAGCTGCACAAGGACAAATAGTAATAACGTTTAATAATAATGGGTGGGGGTGACAGAAAGGTTACAGAATAAAACGATTTATGAATGTATTTGTAGAATTGTTTTGTGCTTTAGAGCCTAATGTTTGAGAAGTTGGTTTTTATAAAATAAAGGAGATTAGCGTTTATTGTAATGGTCTCTTGCTATATAGTTGGACAGCCCCTCATTAACAGTATTCTTTACTATACCTATATAATAAACTTGACTAAATATGGTGAAATACTTTATTCACAAATGCAAACTTCAATCAATGTGAAATCCTTAGTTTTATTTTTATAAATAGAAATAGGGTCAATAAAATGGTGAAAAATCTATAAATCATTCTCAACTATTAAAACTATTTTTGAATAATTATTAACGTATAAAAATGTACATTATTTTTAAAAAAAGACGTGATCCCCCCCCTTGTTTTCTTTCATTTTTTCATTGTATTTGTTTCAACTAATATTTTAGGTTTTTTTGTATTCGCCTTTTTATTTTTATTGTTTAAAATTAAAATATATGTACTACAAAAAAAATACAGTTCACCACACCATGCTGCTGACAGTTGGACGTGCCGTAAAGATTTGGGGAGTGTCGCAAAAGGTGTCGTATTTTGTAGGAACTGCTGTGCTCCGCTGCGTTACCTGCTGCACGACGTGAGGAATGAATCGTTTGTTTCATTGAAAATCTTGTTAAATGTTCTTTATTTATTATTAACCAGCTTTGATTTTAAACGTACCGAAACATCGAGTAGACACGACGAACAGAATGTTTAAAAAGTAAGAACGGCCATGATAAGACTTTTTTTGTTGAAAATAAATACTTTGAGTAACCGATTTAACAGTTAGCTTATTAACATGTAAAAACAAGTGTGCAAATTTAGTTCATGTTTTTATTTATGTACTAAAGATGAAATGTTTTTAGTTTTTAAAACCAGACCACTTTATTTCACGCCTAATTATTAAGACAGTTTGCATGCTAGCTAACCGGAAGTTAGCTGATAAAGCTGTGTTACTTTAATTAGTTACCGCGATGGTGAATATTACAATTATTATAACACGTGTTCCACTGAAAACCTAATATTTCTTTTTTCCCGTGTGTGGAAATGATTTAATAATAAAGATGGCCTGCTTATGGAGAAATTACTGTAAATTTTTAAAGTTATAATACGAAGATTATTTTTTATTTATAAGGGTTCAATTAAGGTGTCACGTGATTTTCCCAGCCCTGTTATTGTCCTGTCCCGTCCCGCTACTGCACATTTTAGTGTTTTTCTTTTGCTTGATCAAAAAAATTGTGGTTAAGGTGTTGGACTAATACCAGAAAGACCTGGGTGCGATTCCCAGCACCACCAAACCAACCACTGCTGGGCCCCTGAGCAAGACTCTTAACCCCCTGCATTACTCAGTTGTATAAAAGAGAGAAATGTAAGTCGCTCTGGATAAAAACGTCAAATGCTGTAAATGTCAATTTCAGCCAAACACAGTCACAGTTCTTCCTGAACTGGTGTCCCAGAAAAAATGACATCATCATTATACATATTTCAGAGCAGTTTATAGAAATATACAGATTTAAAAGGTTAATGATTAAGTTTAAAATTAAATTAGGATTTATTCGTAATGAGCAAAACCAGAGGCAACAAAAAAAACAAAACCCCAAGATGATGCAACCGGAGTCACAAGGAAAAACCGATCATTATATGTTGGGAATACCTGGAAGGGAGATTCTAAATAATTTTCTGTCTACAACTAAAATGTTGTTAATAAAAATTAAGAGCTTTTGTGCAACTTATTTATGATCAAAATTTCTTTCTTTCTGCTGAAGCCATCAAACCCCCAATCCCGACCCCCAAAGACTGACCATGTTGACAGGAGTTTAAAGTCGGTGTCCACTGTCATGGTGGTATTGTCCAACATCCTCTATTAGACAGGTCCAGAAAGAAGAATTGGGCAGGATTACAACTGAAGACTCTTGAAGTTCTTGAAGTTGTTGTGTTAAAGGCAGGAATAATAGCCAACCATAAGAATCTAAGCAACTTTAACAGGAAACAAACTGTGCTGGCGTCATGATTAGGAGAAATATTGGGAAGTGGTAGTGCAGTGGTGAAGGTGTTGGACTGCTAATTAGAAGACTGTGGGTTTTAAAAGATTGTGCAGCACCACCAAGTCACAACCGCAGGGCCCCTGAGCAAAGCCCTTAACCCCCAATTGTTCAGCTGTATAACAGGGAATAATGTAAGTTTCTCTAGATAAGGACATCTGCTAAATGTCGTAAATGTAAAATCATCTTTGAAACAGCAGGTCTTGAGGGGTGATCTTGAAATACACAGGGTTAAAACACACCAACGCTGTTGAAGATCAAGTCCTCACCCTCGTCACAATGTTGTTCACTAACGTTGCCCTATTTACACCGCAAAAAAACTTCAAGAATAAAGACGTGACAAAGTATTGAAAGGGTTGACTTCTAGTCCAAATTCTCCAGATCTTGATCCAGTGCAGAATCTGTAGGACGTACTAAGCAAACATCCATAAAAGAAGCACCTCGAAACCTACAGGACGTGTAAGTTTATGACTGAACAAAAAGGTGACCTGCACAGTTTTAGGCTGCTGGTTTGAATTTTATGGCTGACCAGACTTGCAACTTTGAGATAAACAGTAACTTGATTGGAACAATCAAGACTAAATAAGGACGTAATAGACGTACTGGTATTCGGTTCTAATCGGGATCCTTTTTATTTCCCTGTGACAATTCAACTGTTTCTGCTTTTCTTCTTTCTTTTCTCCTGCAGGTTTGATGAAAAGGAAAATGTCTCTAATTGTATTCAGCTAAAGACGTCTGTAATCAAAGGCATTAAGAATCAGCTTGTTGAGCAGTTCCCTGACATCGACCCATGGCTTAATCAGATCATGCCCAAGAAGGATCCAGTCAAAATTGTTCGATGGTATGAGAAACACTGTTCTTCTAAAGTTATTTTTTTACATTTTATTCCTAATTAAAATTCTACTGCTGGGTAAACACCACAATATAACCCGTCTGATCTTGGAAACCATTTCTTCCCTTCTGACTATCCTAAGTGATGTCTCGATTATTTTGGTGGTTCTAAAAATCATATTTTCATGTGGTGTGAGAACCAAATCTGAGTGACCAAATCTGCTTAAAGCCGCCATATTGAATATTTACAATCAGAGATGCTCAAACGCCTTACACCACATACTATAGAAGCGAACCGGTTTAATCTACCCTTTTTTCTTTCCTCATGTTTGTAGTCTCTATTTTATAAGATTTAAAATCTTCTATTGTGGTACCCAGCATAACTCCTGCTTAATGATTTTTGTGTGTTTACAATCGCAGTCATGAACACATTGAAATTCTGACAGTAAACGGGGAGCTGCTGTTCTTCAGACAGAGAGAAGGGACTTTCTACCCAACCCTGAGGCTCCTCCACAAATGTAAATCTCAAAAACCCACCCAAAACCTATACATCAGCAGTGAGGACGGAGAACAGGCATATTCATGTGTATAAGTGTTTATCTGTTATACACGCCACGCCATGTTGAACTCACACACCTAGAACAAAAATATGGTACGGTGAAGCAGTTTAGACAGGAAACTCGGCACTTTCTAGTTTAGGGACGAAAGAGAGTGAGCTGCAAATTTGAGTTTTTAACTTGGAGGGAAAAAGTAGTAAGGGTGCTTCATGAAGAAGATGACTTGAAAAATTTTTTTTTTTTTTTTTGTTAGATAAATATTACAGCACAGTAAAATTCCATTGTTAATTATTCCTGCTTGGGAATCTGGGGTCAGAACGCAGGGCCACATTAACAAATTTTGTCCCTGATGTTTTTATTTAACATGTCACAAAAGTAAATTAATTGAAAGGTTAGACTTAAACCATTTCCAGAATTAACACACTGGCTATAGATCACAATAACGTTCTGCACAGAGTGTAGAACATAGAGTGTATGGACTAGGGATGGAAATTAGCGGTTGATGTGGGTGAAAATGATGCCATCCAATGATGCCAATAAAATCCGAATAAATATATCTGATAAAGTTCGGTCAATTAGTCTGATTTATCAGATATTTAACTGCTTTTTGAGTGCAAGTGACTGCAGCCATTGTTGCCAGATTGGGTGGGTTCCCGCCCAGTGCTGCAGTGGGTGGGTTCTGCCAGATTGGGTGGGTTCCCGCCCAGTGCCCGCCCAGTGCTGCCAGATTGGGTGGGGTTCCCGCCCAGTGCTGCCAGATTGGGTGGGTTCCCGCCCAGTGTTGCCAGATTGGGGGGTTCCCCGCCCAGATTGGGTGGGTTCCCGCCCAGTGTTGCCAGATTGGGTGGGTTCCCGCCCAGTGTTGCCAGATGTTGCCAGATTGGGTGGGGTTCCCGCCCAGTGTTGCCAGATTGGGTGGGTTCCCGCCCAGTGTGTTGCCAGATTGGGTGGGTTCCCTCTCAATTAGCCTTCTTTTAACCAGATCAGACCGGAGATAAATGCATTGTGCTGTGTTGATAATATTTGGGTTGCTTCTTGGTACAACTGGCGGTTCTTTAGTTTTAACTAACTACGAACATGTGATTTTATTAATTTTTAAATCAATAATTTAATTAAAATGTACAATAAATGATTCCTGGTGTTTTACACAAAAATAAAATCATTTGTAGAGTCAGGACTGATGATTGTTATTGTAGTTTGACCAAAAGTACTGAAATATCAGTTTCATCAGTGTTTCTTAGATTTTCTATTCTCCTGAAACACAAATTGCAGATTATATAAAAAAAATTATACAAATATGAACTTATTGTTTGTTGGATTCGGCCACGAGAAAGATTTAGTTATGGGTATCGCTTAAAATGTTTTGTATTGTGCGTCCCTTGTATGACGACGATTGTATTGTCCAAGCCGATATAATCAGTGAGGTTTTTCTTATTACTCGGTTTCCCCGTTGATGGCAAATGGAATTACAGTTTAAAAAAAATTTAAATGAATGTGGGAAGTGGTGGCTTAGTGGTTAAGGTGTTGGACTGATACCAGAAAGACCGGGCTTTGATTCCCAGCAGCACCAAGCCACCACGGTTGGGCCCCTGAGCAAGGCCCTTAACCCCCTAATTACTCAGAGATAAATGTAAGTCACTTTGGATAAGGGCTGTAAATGTTAATCCCACAGCATGGGCTGATTCACTAGAGATTTGTAGGATTCTCAGAATATTTCGCTTTGCCCCCTTCACTGCTGCTCTTTTTGTCTTTAGTATAAACACACTGCTCAAAATATGGTACAAAATACTTAACCCAGAATCCAGTATTTAATAAAGTACTCCGTTTTTTCCTTTTCATTTTCAAGATCCTTTCATTCTTCCACATCAGCAAGTTGATAAAGGAGCGATCAAGTTTGTTCTCAGTGGAGCAAACATCATGTGTCCCGGGCTGACGTCCCCAGGAGCCAAACTCTACCCTGCTGACGTGGACACAGTAGTTGTATCCTTTGAGATGATGTAGCACAAGACAAGTATCAGAACAGCTTAATGTAAATTTAGTCACAAAATACTTTTTTTTTTTTTGTGGTTGTTGTCCTTGAGTCATGGTGTCAGGCTATAATGGCTGAAGGTAAGCAGCACGCGCTCTCTGTGGGGGTGATGAAGATGTCTGCAGATAACATGTAAGTGGTTTGCTCTGTTTTTATTTTATTTTTTTTATAACAGTACAGAATGATGTTAATTTGGTGTGTGTGTGTTTGCCCTGTGCCGCCTGAAAATAACCCTAATCGTTCTGATGTCTAAAACAGAGAGAAGGTCAACAAAGGGATCGGAATCGAGAACGTTCATTATCTAAATGATGGACTGTGGCACATGAAGACGTACAAGTAATAACACGATAAAAAGAAATTTGATCTTATTCCAGTCTCTGAACTGCTCCCCCCACACACACACACACACACACACACACACACACACACACACACACACACACACACCACTCTCTGCCTATCTGCTGTACATCAACGGCAAACCACACCGACGATCATGAACCCAAAGCACTAATAAAAGCTGCATTCATGCTGATCCCAAATGGTGTTTTTATAAATCTGAGTGTTTTAGTCAACTTTATTGAAACTTTGTGTTCCAATGTTAAAAAAGCTTTTGTAAATCACCTGATTGTGGTCTGTGTGGGATGTTTGTTTGTTAAATTACACAATATACGTTATATGTTTATCCATTATTCTCTACTGATTGTCCTACACAAGGGCACATGATGGAGAACATTCTGGATGTCTGTACGATTAAATACAGGGCACAAATGCACACACACACACACACACACACACACACACACACACACACACACAGACAGCATGTAGAATGAAAAAATGTGCTGATGTGCAGAATTGGGACGGTTCATTTTACGTCACTCACCTGCGTCAAATGTCATTGCTAAGTCATCGTTATGACACCACTCAGACAAAAAAATGGCGGTGCCGGTAGTCCTGCTGTACGCAGTATTGAAGTTATATAATTTTCATTTACACATAACTTTCCTATACTTGTCCATTTTGTCACGCTCTTTCCAGAAGTTCGCCAACACCACTATGATTTTCGCATTTTTTTCTTCTTCGTTGGTTTAAAATGTCACACCACCAGATGAATTCTGGGTAATAATCATAAGCGAAGTCCGCTTGGACCCGCACTTACAGAAAGTGTGCATTAAGGGCACAAGTAGGCGGGAACGCGCATATGAGGTGCACAAGGGTGCAATTGCAGTATTGGGACAGGACCAATGATGTGCTGGAGAAATGGATGAGATTGGACACACCTGCTTTAAAGATTTACATTTACAGTTTATTTAAATTATCATTGACAGCAATCTGGTTATCCCAGATTGGATCGAACATATTAATTACAACCTGAATTACGGAAACCTTGGGACGTTTTTTAAAATTTAAATAAAATAAAAACGAAAAGACATATTTTATTTACAATAGAACATAGATAACAAATGTTTAAACTGAGAAATTGACCACTTTTATCCACTAAATGAGCTCATGGCATTGGGCAACACAAGGCTGAAACAGCAATACATTATGCTAGGAGAATATTTGGCGACTAATTAAGTTAATTAACATCAGATCTGTAACATGATTAGCTATTAAAAGGATGTGTTAGAGAGGCAGAGTATCGTAGAAGTAAAGCTGGGCAGAGGCTCTTCAATCTGTAAAAGAGTGCGGCAGAAGATTCTGAAATTCTTCAAAAACAACATTCCTCAATGTCCAATTGCAAACCTCATCATCTACAGTACATAACATCATCAAAAGATTTAGAGAAACTGGAGAGATCAATTGGATGCTCGTGGTTTTTTGGGCCCTCAGACGACACTGCATCACTCATCGGCATGATTCTGTGATTGACATTACTGAATGGACCCAGGAAAACATCCTGCAGATACTAACTAAAGCTCTATCGTACAAAAAGGAAGCCATATGTGAACATGGTCCAGAAGCACCGTCGTGTCCTGTGGGTCAAGACTCAATAAAAATGGACTGATTCAAAGTGGAAAAGTGACAAGTCCAAATTTGACATTCTTGTTGGACGCTGTGTCCTCCAGGCTAAAGAGGAGGGAGACTTTCCAGCGTGTTATCAGCGTTCAGTTTAAAAGCCAGTATCTCTGATGGTATGTGGTGTATAAGCACATACGGTCTGGGCAGCTTGTATGTTTTGGAAGACACTATTAATGCTGAAAGGTATATAAAGGTTTAGAGTAACATATGCTTCCCTCCAGATGGCGTCTATATCAGTAAGGACCTTGTGTATTTCAGCAGGACAATGCAAAACCACATACTTCAGCTATTACAACAGCATGACTTGATAGTAGAAGAGTCCAGGTGCAGAAGGAACCTATCTGCAGTCCAGATCTTTTACCTGAAAATTTGGTTCATCAACAAACTAAAAATACATCAAAGACATCGAACTCTTCAGTAGCTGGAAACCTGAATCAAACAAAGAATGGGACCAAAACTTCAGAAACTCATAACCTCGATGTCCAGACGTCTTCAAACTGTTTGGAAAAGAAAAAAAAACATGATAAACATGTCCCGTCCCAACTTAGCAGGCATCAAACTTTGAATGAGCTCATTTAGTGGATAAAAGTGTAAAATTTCCCAGTTTATGTTATCGATGTTCTATTGTATATATTGACTCATGTGATTTTAAAGTCTTTTCATTTTTATTTTATTAAAATTTAAAAAAATGTTTCACTATTTTCTGGAATTTCGGGTTGTAGTTACACATCTTTTTTTAATAGTGTGATAATTCGGTGTCCCCGAAATCTTTTGCCCTGTCATATAAATCTTTAGTCATCCACATTGGTGCGTTAAGACATAAAACACCATAACAACATCTGGCCAGCAGCAGTCCAATGGGAATCCTATACACTTCAGGAACAGCAGCTGTAATTTTGGTTTGAGTGGGGCTTTAAAACGTGCATTTCCATACTACCTCTTCCTTATTACCACCCCCTAAAGACTTTTCTTATTCTGGTACCAAGATAACAGAGTGAACATCCCATCAATATCAGAACAGCCGAGTCACTGACTGTCTCCAGGAGATGATTGGAAACCCACCTCACTCTCACTTTAAAATCGATGCTGCTCCTTTCAACAGTTTTCACGGGTTGTTACACTTCATTTGTGATCTAATGTACCGGTATGAAGCTGTTCAATGATGAGACTCACTTTTGCATTTTGGACGTCTCTCTGGAAAAGGACGTCGGCTAAGTGTACCGTGCAACAGCTGTTTAAATGGTACTCAATCCTGGACAATATTGAAAACACTAAAACCTGCCAATCAGTATCAGGGGCGGGACTATACTATAGATTGTGTTTGTATTTGGGAGTGCCGTCACTCACAGTCGATGGCCAAGAGGCGAAAAGACATTAGTTTGATGTTACATGTTATGTATTTTGTTACTAAATGCACAATGGGGAAGTGGTGGCTCACGCTTAAAGTGTTGGTTTACCAATCTAAAGATTGGGGGGTTTGATTCCCAGCTCCACCACTGCTGGGCCCCTGAGCAAGGCCCTTAACTCCCAATTGCTCAGTTGTATAAATGAGATAAAGATTAAAATTTATGTCTAAATATGAAAAAGCAACTGCACCATGTATGTACCACCACTGTAACACACTACCCTGACGGGAAGTATATTTAAGGACAATTTCTTTAAAAAAAAAAGACACATAAATTGTTTTTGCAACTGCGTTTTCTATATTTGGCACGTAAACCGTGACATAATTCAAACTCTGGGTTCGATTCTGCCCCTTTCCTCCCCCCACCCCGGCCATATCCTCTTAATAAAGGCTATGAATCACCTGGAAAATTAACTATTAAATAGAAAAAAAAAAATACTATTGAATTACAAATGTTTTTTCTTCCCCAAAGTGTTTTGAATGACTGATAATTTCAAAATATAAGTCTTTCCAAAATTCTCAACACCAGTGAAGATAGGATCCGATTTACCGTATACCACTTAAAACTAAAATAAGTATAAGATTTTTTAAAAGGTTTTTATTTTCCGGTACTCCAACAAAACTTAACCCAAAGATGAATAAATAAAACCCATGACAAGAAACAGATGTCCCAAACGTTCACAGCTGCTTTTACCTATAGAAAGAATAAACCTCAAACATCAACCTATCCTCACCCAAAAACAAAAGACGGCTTTAACACAGAATCACCCTTCATTAGCGCGGTGCTAAAACAGCAATAATGATTTAAAACTCAAATCTTATTATATTTCTAATGCTTCTGTACACAGTGCTTAAAGAAAACAGTGCTGGGGTTCAATAATATCCATTCATTCATTTACTTCTAATAATTTACAGTCATGGAAATTTAGATTCAGTACAAATATAAAGATAAAGTGTGTAAGTGTAACTCTAGATATCCTGGGATACGACTTTGGGTTGCTAAATTTGTGGGTAGATTCATTTTTTATCCCTAGCTATAAAAATAATTTAAAAATATATATATATATTGATTTATTTTCTGTAAATGTTTTATCTTTTTAGGCTAAAAAATCTGACAAAGAGGGAAAGAGGAAAGATTTTATCGAGTTCATTCGGGACAGACACGTGTCGTGGATAGAGTAGACAGAAAAAAAAGAGTGTTATTAAACTTCATTGAACATGAAATCTCTACCCCATTTTGTGTTAACTAACAGTCCGGAGTGGTGCGTCGATCCTCCAGCTCCGCCGGTCGTCCAGAATCCAAAGCTTGTTGGTCATCAGTGGTGTCGCTGTTGATAATTAGTCATTGTCCGAGTTCTTTGGAGGTAAAAACGTTAACGAGTCGTGAAAGTTGTGTCCGAACGCCCTCAGCCTGTAAACCCCATACATCATGACCTTCATCTGATTAGGAGACATGCCACCGTACGTGATGGCCATATCAGAGCAACACGATTCCACAACATCCGCCGGTTCCTTGCTCATGCTGTCCGTAAGGAGCGTGTTTACACTCTTCTTGTTGAACAGCTCTTTGCCGCGAGCATCTTCTCCATTTTCAGCAAACACCCCGCTGAACTTCAGGCAGGTAGCCAGCTGCTTCTCCTCACTTAGCTTCCACAAGCTGTAGCCTTGCTCAGGACATTTGTCCTCCTTGTTAAATATGTCAAGAAGTCTTTTCACAGCCTCTAAGCTAAGCACAATGCCGCCGTCGTACTCCACGTACTCCAGCTCACCAGACTTTTCCACATGGCCGATGTAAAAGGGCTGATGGGGATCTTTAACCAGAACAAGATATTTGAGGTTCTCAATAATGCTAAACGTGGTAGGCCGGGCAATGTAGAACCAGAGGAGTCCATCGGCATGCTTATACGCATGCTCGATTGCTTTACGCAGCTTCTTCCACTCGTCCTGTTCCTGCAGATCCACAGCTTCCATTACTTTCACAGACTCCGAGCTGTAGAAAACAGACTTATCACAGTGTTTGCTCCAGGTTTCGTTAACTGCTGCCCAGTAGACCAAGCTCTTGGGTGTCACCATGATTAAACAATAGACTCGCACCAGCTGAGTGAGGTCAGACTTTTCCGTTTCGCTTAGCCTCTGCATCTCCTCTTTGCTGTGGGGTTTGAGATGGTGGTGGTTGTGTTGTTCTTCTGTATGAAGGTGTATCGGTTTGAAGGTTCCAAAAAGCGACAAGACAAAACAGAAGATCCCTCCCAGGACCATGCCCTTGAAAAACGAACTGCCTTCAGACATGATTCTGCCGAGAAAAACAAAAACAATGTAAAAGACAAAGAATTCAAGACTTCGAAAACCAACGAACCATCGAAAACCACCGAACCAACGTGCAACACCAACAAAGATAAAAACATTAATCTCTTAACTGAACTCAATCTGACATGTTACCCAACAGAATGTTTGTCTGGGGTTCGTCTAAATACTTAAAAGAATGAACATTAAACTATAATCATCTAAACTCTTCTTAGATTAAGTGTGTGTGTGTGTGTGTGTGTGTGGGGGGGGGTCCTTACATGAACACATAGAAAATGAGTACTGACAATTACTGCAATTCAAGCAATTCAAGTGTTAAGACTCATTAAAACAAACAGGAATGTCCTGAGTGTTATATATATATATATATATATATATATATATATATATATATATATATATATATATATATATATATATAATTAATTCAAAAAATTATGACATTATAAACATTTTTTAAATATATAATTAATTGAGCTGGCAGCAAAACATCACACGTCACAAGTGGATCAGGAACTGCAATCAGGGCCGGATTTACCTTTTTTTGTGACATGATGCAAAGGACATATTTTCCAGGAAAAAAAACTGTTTTTTTAATTGTTTTTAAAAATTTTATTCTATTGTTTATTTTTTCGTTATTGCTGATAAAATTTTCGTTATTAAAACATTTCGTTACTATTTTTCTTCATGATCACCATCATCATTATTTCTAATTTGATTAGGTTTAGATTGGGGATCAGCAACCTTTAACACTCCTTCAACATTTCCTACAGAAAGCAAAGACTTTTTGACATCTAAACTACAGCGAACATTTTGTCTGCGTGCAACAAAAGACATTTTAAACTCCGGAAAACCGCTGGGATGAAGTTTACTGTCTCATATAATTATCAATGTTTATTTGAGTCGTCCTCGTATTTATTTAATATAAAGTCAATCCACCTGCAGGAAACGCT
The DNA here is from genome assembly GCA_005784505.1 of Bagarius yarrelli. Taxonomy (NCBI): domain Eukaryota; kingdom Metazoa; phylum Chordata; class Actinopteri; order Siluriformes; family Sisoridae; genus Bagarius; species Bagarius yarrelli. The sequence continues at coordinate 574,539 of VCAZ01000088.1, forward strand.
CCCGCGTGCCTCTTCTTTTTATTGCGGACTATTTCACTGAACAATTAAAATATTTATTTGCTAAATAACAGCCAACTAAAATATATAATTTAGATGTTTAATGTGATTTTTACTCCTGAACCTCAGCACATGGCGTCTCCACATCGGGTCTATAAGACGTCACCTACATTTCACACAGGAGTGTAAACTGGCGTCTGTGAGGCGTGAACTGTTGCGTTCGGCGAAATGTTAAGATTCTGCACATGACAGGTAGGTGGCAGTAGGACACCTACTACCTACCTAAAGTTGTCACCATATATATACAAGCCACCATATATATATATATATATATATATATATATATATATATATATATATAACTATATATATATATATATATATATATTTGTGTGTGTGTGTGTATTGGTAAATTAAATATATCTATTATGACAGATGTAGCACATATGTTTATATCTATCTATCTAGCCAGATAGACAGACAGATATAAATGTATGTATGTATGTATATCGATCTGTCTGTCTGTCTATCTATCTATCCAAATATGTGTATGTAAATATATTATGTGCACAAACATATTATATATATATATATATATATATATATATATATATATATATATATATATATATATATAATTGACTTAGTGTTCTTAGCATTACAGGCTATATATATATTTATATCACTTGTTATACCTGCCCCCCTGCCCCCCCCCCCCCCGACGTGCGATCATAGGCATGTTCTATAGGAATAAACAGAGAATATAAATCCGTTACCTTCTCCCGTTGAAGTTGCTGCTCTGACAGAAGATCTACACGTATGAAACAGTTTTTATTTACTTGTTTGCATTTGTCACAATTTAAACTGCAGTAAACAACCAGCAGTCCTGTTCCGTAATCCACAGCACCCGGATGTATAGCGACAGCGATGACGACGCTCTAGCGGTGACGTCATCAGCAGTGTTTATCTTTTCATTCTGCTGCTTCTTCTTCTTCTTCGTCTTCTTCTTCTTCTTCCTCCTCTTTTTCTTCTTTGTTTATCACAGCGTCTGACAACTAACGTAAATAGGTGCAATACCGCCGCCTTCTGCTTTGGAGTAAAACATTCTATTTAGCAGTCCCTTTTTTCTTATAAAACTAAAATACTCTTTATCTTATTCGAATAATTTATTAAAACTTTAAAAAGTACTTCTTGAATTCTATTTTTTATTCTATCTTATCTTGTACGTACTTCCTGCAACCAAGAAATGAACTATTATTTTTATTGGACTTTTTAAATGAAATGCCTTGGTATTTTATATGGGTATTATATATATAGTATATATAGAGTATTTTATATATGTATTATTAATTAAACCGTAAAAAATGTACCATTTTATTTACTGTTACATTTAATTTAACTTATAACCTTTATCTCTGATTTACTGAATGGAACTTGTATCTCAATTGTCTCTCTTTATAAATCTTGTTTTGCTAATTTATCCACTTCTTTATTTCCCCTTATTCCTACGTGTGCTGAGACTCTTATCAAATTGTACAATACGGAAACGAATATCTTGGTAACTCGATTTACAAAAAACTCGCTGAAACTGAAAACAAATTAAAACATTATCTTAACAGAAGGGTGGGCAGACAGATATCTCAGGTGGGCAGACAGATATCCCAGGTGGGCAGTTTTTTTGGGGGGGGTGAGGAGATAAATACTCTTATAAAATTCAACAAATTAAATGATGAGATATCAAACGTATTGTTTACTAATATTCTTGCTTGGTTTAGTTGACATATTAATTTAATATAAACCCAAATATATTTACATTTACAGCAATAAGCAGACATTTTTATCCAGAGCAACTCACATTTATCTCTTTTATACAGCTGAGCAATTGGGGGTTAAGAGCCTTGCTCAGGGGCCCAGCGCTGGTGGCTTGGTGGTGCTGGGAAAGCCCGGTCCTTCTGGTAGCAGTCCTACACCCTAACCACTGCCCTACCACTTAAAAAAAATACCACCACCCCCCAAGAAATATATTTTTTAAACGTTAAATGAAGGGTTTTTGTCTTAGACTGTTTTTATCAAATCACTAATCGTACAAAATAAAATAAAAACCTAATTGTACACCACTTTGTTTACCAAATGTTGATTGGGTGGGCAGGACAGATGTTTGGAAGTGCTTTATGATTTTATGATTTTTGCCTTAAAATCGATCCCTGTAGAGGCTATAAACATATTTGCTAGGTATCGTGAGTTAAAATAGATCACGATTCTTTTTTTTCATGATCAAATGTACTTACACAATTGAAAATCACTTACACAATTAATAAAGAGCATTAGTGAGATCAGGTGAGGAGGTCTGGGGTACAGTTAATGCTTCAGTTACTCCCAGAGGTGGCCAGTGGGGTTAACATTAGGGCTTTTAAGCAGAACACTCGATTTTTTTTATTGAGCTCAGTGCAGTTGTGAGTTTCTTGTGGTGAAAATTAGGAGAAAGGTGTGTGATGTTATGTGATGAGCTTGTGTCTACCTTGGTTTTGTCCTTGTCCTTTGTCCTAGGTTTAGATCCTGTGTGGATTTCAGTGAGATTTCAAGATATCAGATTTTTCAGATCATTTTTAAATCAGTTTCAGACCTGTTACCTGTTGTGCTTTCCATCAGGCCATCCCAGTATTTAGTGCAACTGAGGAATGCAATAATTTATTTGAAAAATAATGACTTGTTTCAGAAAATAAAATGTACATTCATTCATTCATCTTCTATAGCCGCTTATTCCCTAAATCTGGGTCACAGGGATCTGCTGGAGTCTATCCCAGCCTTCTTTAAAAGGGCAAAAGACAGGACGGGGATGCCCTGGACACGCCACCAGTCCATCACACTTTTGGACTATGGAAGGAAACCGGAGTACCCAGAGTAAACCCACGAAAACACACTTGAGCTGTACCCTCTGCAAACTGATCACACAGAGCAAACACTAAAAAATGACAAATATTCCAGCCAGGATAATAAAATTTAATAAGAATTTATTTGAGCTGAAAAACAGGGTGAATATGTAAACTTCATGCACACAGGGTGGAGGCAGGAATCCAACACCCAGACCCGAAGCTGTGAGGCAAATGTGCCACTGTGCCACACAGCATTAAAATAAACCTGCATTTGCCTTCTGGTTAATACTGTCAAAGTCACACTTCTGTTATCACAAAATAAAGCAGTGTCCTATGATGTGGGCAGCACACTGTCTTAATGGTTCACACTGTTGCCTCACAGCAAAAATGTGTCAGGTTCATATCCCCTGCAGGGGTCTTTCTGTGTGGAGTTTGCATGTTCTCCATGTGTTTGTGTGTTTTACTCTGGGTTCTCCGGGTTTCCTCCCACAGTCCAAAAACATGTATGTTAGATTGATTAGTGATTCTAAATTGCTCATAGATGTGTGTGTGTGTGTGTGTGTGTGTGTAGTTTTTTGTCTGTAATAAACTGGTGATCTGTCCAGAGTGACCCCTGTATTTCACCCAATGACAGCTGGGAAAGACTCCAGCAGATCCCTGTGACCCTGATTAGGAATAAGCGGGTATAGACAATAGGTGGATGGATGTGAAGAATGCATTGATATGCGTAATTGCGCAAGATCTTCATCCTCATCCTCAACAACAAAACAGTGGATGGTGTCGCTTTTGTACTTAATAGGCAAAAGTCAGTTGGTGTTTCAGATACGGCTTTCTGACAGGATGGAAATGAAATGAAACGAATGTTCCTTTGTTCCTGGATGCTTGCTGATGCGCTGTCCCTTTAAGATGAGACGCTTGAATCTAGGCGTGTTTCCTGCTTTCATTCACAATCCAGATTTTCGCTTTGGCGCAGAAAATTCCGCAAATACTGATAAATCGTTCATTTGATATTTTTAAATAATTTTTATTTCACAACAAGGATTTTTTTCTCTTTTAGTGTTTCAGAAGCCTGTTTTGCTCTCTGTAAGTGTGTGTGTGTGTGTGTGTGTGTATGGGATAACGCCTGTTTACCGCGCTACCTATAATGACATGACATGAATGCCAGTCGGTCAAGGTCCAGTCTCCAACTGGGGGCTGCCGGATCATTGTTTATTATCACCCCTTTTGGTTATTTTGCCTGAACTGGTTAGTTTTCCAGGAGATTGTCTCTTTTTTTGAAGCGTTGCCTTCTGCGTGCTTTTGCGCTTGGATCATTTGGCATGGGGAATCTGCATCGCTGGAAAAGGAGTGTGTTAGAATTCGGCGAAAACACAACACTGTCCTAAAGAAAACAGGTTCACAGAGAGATTCATGTCTTCCAGCTGTTTGTTCGGATGTTTACAAACCTCTGGAACATGTGACAATTCGGCGTAAATCGGTGCGTTGTTGTATTTCGGCTTTGTTTCCTTTTGCGCAGTGATTTAGTGAGAAACACAAGAGACTCCAGGAAAAAAAAATTATTGTTTTAAAATACATATAGATATAGATTAAAAACCCCATCAGGATGTCGGCGGTAATGATCCCGAAAAAGGTCACCCGAAAATGGGAAAAGCTGCCAGGAAAGAACACTTTCTGCTGCGATGGCCGGGTGATGATGGCGAGACAGAGGGGAGTCTTTTACCTCACACTCTTTCTCATCATCGGGACCTGTTCTCTCTTCTTCGCATTTGAGTAAGTTATTGCCAAAAACACATTATATTATTATTAATTTTCCCCTTTGTGCACCATATACTTAAGCATTTATTTTTACTCATTTATTCCAGTATAGAAAACAAGTTTATTTCCAGTCCCTTTGAGGCCCTTTGAGAAATCTAGGCTTAGACTTGTTTAGTCTATATTAGGTCCTCCTATGTATGGAATGTGTGTTTGTCTGGTGTCCGTTACTTCATCATTTGTCTCTTTTAATCTTTCTAAATATTTGATTTCTCTTGTGACTGAAGATGCACAGAAAGTGCATTTCCCACCTTGAGTCTTTATCTATCTTTCCTAGATGGCTCCTGAGCTCGGAGAAGGTGGTAACTTGATGGTTAACTGGAAGCTTGTGGATTTGATTCCGGCACCACCAAGTTGCCACTGAACAAAGCCCTTAACCCCCAATTGCTCAGTTGTATAAAAAAATTGCTCTGGATAAGAGTGTCTGTCCGAAATGTAAATGAAGGCTGTCATGGCTCACTGTTTTTTGCAGTGGATCATCTAATTCATGTGTTTGATCGAGCACAGGTTTAACACCCTTTCTGATGCAACCCTTTTGATTAATCTGGGTTTGGGTTCGTCTCAGTGGCTGGGCATTTTTCCCACTTTGGTAATATACAGCTATGATCAGGTACACAAGCTTCCAGTATCATTTACATTTACCACATTTTTGTCAGGCGCCCTTATTCAGAGCCACTTACAGTTATTTCTTTTTGTATACAACCAAGCAATTGGAGTTAAAGTTCTTGCTCAGGTGCAAATTGGTGGTGCTAGGAATCAATCCCTGATTTTCCAATTAGCAGTCCAACACCTTAACCACTGCGATATTATTTCCCCAGTATTAAGTCAAGTGAAATCTTAGCTGTATAATGGTGGGGTAAATTGTGTAATGTGTCAGTGCATTTGTTTGGAAAATATCAGACATGTTCGGATGCCCGTAGCACCGATATGCTTTATCGAGTATATACAATTTTTTTTTTACCAGTGTAATGCTGAACCTCCTGAAGTTAAGGCAAGGCAAGTTTATTTATATAGCACATTTTATACACAGTGGGTTTTTAAAGTGTTTTACATAAGAAAACAATGAAAACAGTTAGGAATATAAAAATGATTATAGTTTGGACGTAGCACAGCACTCGTTTAGTTAATGCAGAACTGAATAAATTTTAAGTTTTGAGCTTGGATTTAAAGATATCTATTGATTTAGCACATCTCATCTCTTCTGGTAGCTGCTTCCAAATGCGGGATGCGTAACAGCTAAACGCAGATTCTCCTCGTTTAGACTGAACCCTTGGTAGGTCTAACTGACTTGATCCTCATGATCCGGTTTACATCCAGTGATCATATCTGAAATCTATTACGGTCCTATAGGCCATTGAGTGACTTATAAACGAGTAACAGTTCTTTAAAATTAATCCTAAATGAAACTGGCAGTCAGTGTATACAGACCTGAGGAGTTCTGTATAATGGGTCATAATAATGACTTGTTTTTACTGTTATAATTATTTTTTCTATACAGTATTTGGGCGGCTCAGGTTTCTAGTCAGGTTAGGAATATGAAATTATATTACATTATATATGAGACGATTCTAAGACTGTGTTTCATGACGTCCCCATCCAGAGTTAAGACATCTTTAAGAAAAGGAGTTTGCTGAGATTTAAACGGATATGCCCTATTTCCTATTTCCTGTTCCCTTATTAACCTTTGCAGACATCATTAAACCCTCACGATGGCTGTAACACAGTATACAGAAAATGGCTGCGTTTACATACACAATGCTCACCAATCTGTTAATTATTACTCATGAGCGGAGATAACATAGAAATGAAATATAATCTGATACCCTCTGTTTCGGCGAATGTACTGCATGTTCATGCTGAAAAGATTTAAGATTTAACACATTATAAATACTATTAAATATATGAGCCATTAGCTCATCCAGAAATAACATTTTTGGAACATCTATTCCTGCTATTAAATATTTCTCAAATGTCAAATCACTACTTAAGATTTTAAAATGGCAGTGCAGTCATTTAGCCTGACAGATTAACCCGGCAGTCATCGTTACCTAAAATAACCACTATGTAGCATTTTGTCTTCGAGTTAACAAAAAAAAGACATGAGTACAGAGAGTCAAAAGAAGACATGAGTACAGAGAGTCAAAAGAAGACATGAGTACAGAGAGTCAAAAAAAGACATGAGACAGAGTCAAAGAGACATAGTCAGAAAGTCAAAGTCAAGAACATGAGTACAGAGAGTCAAAAGAAGACATGAGTACAGAGAGTCAAAAGAAGACATGAGTACAGAGAGTCAAATGAAGACATGAGTACAGAGAGTCAAAAGAAGACATGAGTACAGAGAGTCAAATGAAGTCATGAGTACAGAGAGTCAAAAGAAGACAGAGTACAAAAGATCATGAGTACAGAGAGTCAAAAAAAGACATGAGTAAAAGAGTCAGAGAGTCAAAAAAAAGACATGAGTACAGAGAGTCAAAAGAAGACATGAGTACAGAGAGTCAAAAGAAGACATGAGTACAGAGAGTCAAAAGAAGACATGAGTACAGAGAGTCAAAAGAAGACATGAGTACAGAGAGTCAAAAGAAGACATGAGTACAGAGAGTCAAAAGAAGTCATGAGTACAGAGAGTCAAAAGAAGTCACAGAGAGTCAAAAAAAGAAGGACAGAGAGTGAGTACAGAGAGTAAAGAGACATCAAAAGAAGACATGAGTACATGAGTACAGAGAGTCAAAAGAAGACATGAGTACAGAGAGTCAAATGAAGTCATGAGTACAGAGAGTCGATGTCCTTGCGAGTGGATTGGATAAAGTCCAGGAGGCGCTGGGTGGATACCATTAACCGTCAGCTTTGCTCAGAAAAATGGACAGCAGCCTAAAACCGTCACAGAATCCACTAAAGTGATTTCAGCTACCTAAAATGCTTGAATCATAATCCTAATGCAATTAAATCTCTATCGGAGTCCAAAAAAAAAAAAAGAATTTTAAACCAAGTGTTTTAGTATGATTTTTTTTTGTCTATTTCTGAACCCAGCTCAGCCATTTCCCATCAGATAGGGTTATGTGCCCGGGATGTTCCATAACAAAGCTGTCCAGTGGGACAGATTGAGTAGCAAAGCAGCACTTAGTCTCGCTGTTCCACTCCGCGTGCTCACTGAGAATAGATAAAAAAACATATTTAAATGTAAATAAATATCTATTCTGTAATTTTTTCATCACTCGGTTAATCTGTCACTTCCCATCGTAGTGGCATCAGTTTGACTGTTACTCGTTTCTGTGATTAGGATCGGAGCATTTCTAGAAAACTCTGCATGTTCTCTCTGGATGGTTATTCAGTCTGTTTACTGGTCTTATGTTAGTTATTTAGTGCACTGTTAAGATTTGCAGTGTAATGGCTTCCCTATTTCTGTATAAAACAATCTAAAGCCTTGATTGTCTCTTCATGGAACGGTAATTGTCTTAATCCGTAAATTTATTTAGGCTGTGAAGAAAATCAAGTTTACATTCCTCCTTCTCGATCTAACAGAGATACTCTCAACATTTACAATTTCGGCAGACGCCCTTATTCAGGCCCAACCGTGGCAGTTTGGGGGTGCTGGGAATTGAAACCTGATCTTCCAATTATTAGTTCAACACCCTTAACCGCAGTTAGATAAATGTTCGTATTTATGCTTATATTTATTTTCGTATTCATAATATCATTATTGTTGTTGTTATTATTATTATTATTTATTTGGATAGTTTTTCTAGTTATAATTTAAGGAGAGACAGAACAAAACCGTGTTTCTTTAAAAAAAAAAATCATAGCGAGTTGTTATCTGTCCCGGTTGAATTTGGACACTCATTAAGCACATTTCTCCGACATATCAGGTGATCATATCAGTTTCACTGACTACCCACTTCTGTTGGTCACGCAACACTAAATGCTGAATGCATGTTTGTTCTTTGTACCCAGAGGGTTCTAATTACACTAATCTTGGAAGAAATAAAATATTTCCACTGAATTGGTTTTAGTCATTATAGAAACAGTATTTGCAGCTTTACTGAGATAAATAAACGCTTTGTAGTTCCATGCAGTAGTCCAACACACATGAGTAACATGTTAGTTTGGCAGTGGGTTTGTCACTCTTGTTGTACTGTTATTGACTTCGCATGAGACCAAGTTTAATTTCAGCACTTTATGCTAAATTTAATTTGTTGTTTAAAGCAATGCAAGATCTACCCATAAGTATCTAAATGTTTTAAGGTGCAGTAGAACATCTAATAGTGTACATCCCACCCTTCCTGTAAACCGCTGTCTAAAGCCATTTCTCCTGAACACATAAACACAAACTAAACGAGCAGAGACAACATTACTACTAACAGTACTAAAACACCAAACAAAACAATATTACCCGATTACACACTGCTGCTGGAGTGGAACTAATTCGTAAAGTAACACAAACTACATAAACTATGTTATTATCAAGACGCACCAAAAACCAATCACACCAAATTCCAATCTGTCCAAAAGAAATACTGTAACCATGACATCATCTTTCAGACCCTTTGACTCCTGTAGTCGACTCCAGTGTAGAAACACAGGTTAGAAACAGGTTTTAGTTGATTTTGAATGATTTTGAAGCCACTTACAGCACAAAATTGAGTAACGTTATTGTAAAGACATCTGTTTAAATTTTACAGTTGTTTTTCACATTTGATGCTCCCTCACTGTAACATTGAACAAAATGAACTGTGATTGGTTGATTTACATGTCAGTTGGATGGCCAGTCTTAGCCGCTGCCATCTGGGCCTGTTTACACCTGGTCACTATCTGCATAGCAGTCCAATTTGTCCAACCGGTTCTATTTACACTTGGCCACATAAATGCGTCTTAGAGAGACAGATATGTATCTCCGTAGAGTAAACACAGAAGGAAAAGTATAGTATTGGCTTCTTCTAGAAAAAAACACTGACTGTCCTGTTTCCGAATGGGGTGCCAGACTTTTCGAGTATCTTTTGTGTGACTTTGTGAATCAATCAGATAAAGAGGCACACTCACCTCCATCAGGATATATTGCTTAACAAGTGTGCTAAAGTGAGTGATGTTTTTGCGTACGGGAGGAGACGAGCGCTGATGTACTGTATGTGGTTTGAACAGACGAATGTATTTAGACTCGTCCAATTTGGCCTGAAATTTGTCTCAAACCACCTCATGAAGTGATTTACTGATTGGATACATATTCAGTCTCCAATGTGTTTTGGAGGACATTTGCAACCGGTCTTCTTGCAAGCTATCTCATCAGAAAAAAGCATGAATTGAGCAGGTGTAAACCGACCCATAAAAGTCTGGCTGTTTTACAGATTTATAGACTGTTTACTACTTTCTAAAGTCTTAGATGTCCTGTTTTACACTAACTTGTTTGGTTAGTCTTCAATCCTTGTTACGTATAAAATAGTTTTTTTCTGTAAATCATTTAGTTTCTGTCAAACTAAAGTCTTTCTTAAAGATTAAGCCTTAAATACTGCCATGATATCTATAAGAGATCAGTAAAATAGTTCTTATAATAGTATTGATGTTTTCTATGGATGCAGTGACCTGACCAGTAGTTTTTCCGCACAATGACTCACAGTAGCAAAAAGTCGTGTCATGATACCGAGAAATCAAAGTAAGTGGAGCTGAAAAACAGGGCACTAAAAAAAGGTGTGGAGCAAACAGAGCTAAAAAGGAGTATCATCATCGTGATGACCTGAAAAAATGATCCAGAGCTTGCATAGCATTTAGCATGATCGTTATTTAGCTTGTGGAGAAAACTCAAAATCAATGTGTATGTTATGCTGCATATAATGTAGCTAGCTAGCTAATTCAGCTGCTTGTACTTAAAGCTAGCATAAAACTCTTAATATGTTTTAGTTTTATCCCAGGTTATATTGTGTGTAGGGAGATATAGGAACCAGACTTAACCATGTGGATATGTTAAAAATTGTCTAGTGTTAAAATAAACACACTGAATTAACTTAACTAACATTAACGAACAGATTAACATCCTTCAAACGCATATAATCATTCGGACGCCTCCCAGTGATGTAGACACAATTCGGCTGTTTTATTGTTATATCCGCCACCTGAATATTTAGTTTAAAAGATTTTTTTAGAATCTGAAATCATTAGCTTTAGTTATTCATCGTTAATATGGACTTTATTCTAACAATGTTTTACTTTAAATCTAAAGACTATCCTAGAAATAGAATGGTACAAGGAAACATCCTGGATATTATGGATATTATGCAAATGCAAATTACGCAAGCCTTTAGTCTGTTTCCCTTGCACAATTGTATCATTGCAAGTTGCTCTGAATAAAAGTGTGTCCCATGCAGCAAATGGTCGTTTTTTGGGGTTATAATATGTAGCTTTCAAAATACATAAACTGAAATTGCTGACATTTTAAATGCACTGTTTCACAAAATAACCATAAATTTCACTTTTACTACCTAAGGTAAAAAACATCCTAGCAGGCATTAGCTGGGTCTCCGTCCTAACTAGAGCGGATCCTTTCAAAGTTTGCAAAACAAGACAAAATTAGAAGTGTTTCTATTAAATTGTTCAAGCAGCTAATGGTAACCTGGTAACCAACAGTAAATCAAACAAGGCCAGCATAATGGAGCGGAAACAGCCGGTTATTCACGCGCGTTTAATGTTTACTACGTCAGAATTTATTCAGATAAATTGAAAAAACAAGCAAAATGGAGACAGGAATTTAATTAGTAACCTTTGGCCAAATAAATGTTCCAGCAGTGCAGTTTTTTTTACTTTGTCCAGAGGCACCTGTTGTTGTTTAAAGGAACCGGAAAGACACCATTAGCCATCAGATTAGCCACTGGGTTTAATATTCGGTATGTCAGAAAATGCGTTTCCAGTTATCTGTATTAGCATTAATGCTATGTTTGCACAAGTGAAAAACCACCTCAAGAAAAACATAAACCTTTTTTGTCAATTGATGAATTTTTTTTAATTTGCTATTTCCATCATTCGTTTATGATGCAATAATACAAAATCTGCATTAACACAGATTCTTCATCAAAATAACAAATCTGTACTCTAAAGGTTAAACATGACAACCTCGACCTGATAAATTCAGAGAAAATGGTCTTTCATTCATTCATTTATCTTCTATAGCCGCTTATTTCCTAATTCGGGGTCACAGGGATCTGCTGGAGTCTATCCCAGCCGTCTCTGAAAGGGAGAAAGACAGGAAGGGGACACCCTGGACAGGTCGCCAGTCCATCACAGGGACACACACTCACACACACTCACTCATATGGGCAATTTAGAATCACCAATCAATCTAACATACATGTTTTTGGACTGTGGGAGGAAACCGGAGAACCGGGAGTAAACCCACACAAGCCCTGGAAGAACATGCAAACTCCACACAGAAAGGCCCCTGCATGGGAATCAAACCCCGGACAGCAGGCAACGTGCTGACTGTATGTTTCTCAGTCTGGAATCAGGTGTGTTATTGTTTGTATTGCTTGCACTGAGCTTTGCCAGTTGTCCCATTAAGAGTGCATGACTGTAGAGGGTTGGGCTTTGCAGAAAGGTTTAAATAAAGAACTTTATCCACTGTTAATTACCCCACAGTCTAGCTGATCTTAGTAATTTTTAAATATAATAATTATTTTGCTTTGTTACGACATTAAATGTGTAGTCAGACATTTTGGAAAATGCTACGTGTAGCGGTGGTAGCTCTGAAAGTGTTTGTTCCTCCCTTGTGGTTTAAACCCACACCTCCTGAACGTATGAAGGCACACCAACTAGCCAACCAGACGAAACACTACAATGTTATCAACAGTACTAAAATACCAAAGATAATAATAGTCCCCCATTACACACCATGACATCATCTTTCAGACTGTTTGACTCCTGTAGGCGGCTCCAGAGTGGAAACGCACGATATTTCTACAGGTTTTTACTCTGTTTTAATTCAGACTTTTTTCTGTAGTGTGTGTGAACGTGCTGATGACAGGGTTGCCAGATTGTGTTAAAACTGTCCATTCCATAAACTTGGAAAACGGCAATCCCATTCTATTTACGGTGTCATCTTTCACACTTGGGTTGTGTTTTAGTAACTAACCTATAAAAAGGTTAAAAATTTTTTCTACCTTCAGAATTAAATTCCAAACGGAGGGGATAATTCATGATTATGTATCCTGTCTGCGTGAACAAGGTGCGCAAAGTTTCGCAAATAAATCTGTTGACAGGCAGGTTGAAAAGCCTATCATAATATTCGGACCGAATGTTTTGATTGGATGAAGTTTTTTTTGGTCCTACACCTTCCACAGAATATATAAATACATATAAACACATTTACAGCAATCAAGTTAATAAGTGACATCGACTTTTAACCAGCAGGAAAAAAAATGTTTTTGAACCAAATCATCTACCCTGACTTTAAAGGATATTAATTAAGCACATTGTTTTTAGTACTTTAGTAATTTAGTTCTGGTACTTTAGAAAGTATTAATTTACTTTATCCTTTTTTAACATATCCAAACAAATTGCTTGCTGTAGTAGTAATAATAATAATAATAATAATAATAATAATAACAATAATAATAATAATAGTAATGCTGTTGTAGCATGTGGACTGATTGCGTTTCCTGTTATTCCTTGCAGTGTTTGATGTTTTCCTGACTGTCTCTTTAATTTCCCTGTGTATTTTCCAACTGCTCCTGAACCGTACTCATGCTTTGTATGTCAAACAGCCGTTTTCCTGCCCACCCTTCCTCTGCTTCCTATAGTGCAACAGCGGATGCTCCTCTAGAAGGTTATTAGTAATGAAGGCTAAGTAAACCCCTCCCCCCATCCCCACCCTAAGCATCTTTACTGAACCACCCAGAGACTAGCCTGATAATGCAGTAGTATTGATTTTCATCCTTCTCCGTCGCTCTTTCTCTCTGTCTGTGAATCATCCCACCATATGTGTCTAAATACACGTGTATGTATTTGCATGTGGGTGTGTGTGCATGTATATACATGCCACCCTATTAAATATTCAGTTCTTTATTCAGAAATGTTAACATATCAATGGCTGATCTTGTTTTAATTTTTTTCTGGAAAAGAAAATGACTTAATTGCAGGTAATCAACAAAAATTTTCAACAATGTGTATTCTAACTGAGGAAAAACTTGCTTGGACGGCCAGACCTGGGCATGTTGTCAGTTGTTTTGAATGTCCTTTACTTGTGGACTATTTTGCCGACAGTGGAATGGCTGATTTTGAGATCTTTTAAAATCCCTTTCCAGACTCATGAGCTGCTACAATCTTCTTTCTGAAGGCCTTAGACAGCTCTTTCAATCTCACCATGATGTTCACGATCACTTCAACAGTCAAGAGCACCAAACTAAATGTCTGAGGTTTAAACAGGTCCTCCTTTAAAAAGCTGAGTAACAAAGTTCTAATTATGTGAACCTGATGTGATACACCTGTGTGTGTGATTTTAGTCATTTAAAGTGGAAATAAATGTTGCAGAATTTCTCACCAGAAATTCTTCTTTTTTTTAAAGTAGATTTTACAGTGAGGTTTTAAAAGTCTTTTCTTTAGTTTTAACTGTTTAATTATATGACTTAAATCTCTCAGTATTGCTTTAAATTAATATTAAATATGTTAAAAAACACACAGGCTTTGATAGGGTGTCCTATTTTTTTCACATACTTTACATGCCTAATATTAAACCATTGGCTTAAAAACAACTACCAGTGAGATGTGACAGTCAGTGAAATTTGTTTATATATTATTTAATAGTTATATTATTATAATTAATAAATTTATTCCGTGATTCAAAATGTACATTTACTTTGCAGCATTTAGCAGACGTCCTTATCCAAATTGACTTACGTTATTCCTTGTTATACAACTGAGCAATTGGAGGGCTTTGCTCAGGGGCCCAGCAGTGGTGGCTTGGTGTTGTTGGGAATTGAACCTTTGTCTTCAAGTTGGTAGTCCAACACCTTAACCACTACGCTACCACTTTCCCATTCAAACTGTAGGCCTTTGTTCTGTCAGTGCAGACAGCAACATACACAGCTGTGAGGAGAGAAAAGAAATGTAACCTGTCTCACTGCTGTCATAAAAGAGTAGAGATTCTCAGTGTGATCCTAGCAACCCGGTTCCTCAGTAGCTTCTGAAGCAGTCGGAGGCTGTGATACATTAGATTTGTGTGGAGAAGAACGAAATGGAAATCTAATAGTCAATAGTTTTCTCTCGATCAATGGAACCGGGTTCATGTGCACTGTAGTAGTGTGGTGGTGCTGGAAAATTACAGCGGTGATGGGAAGTAAGGATGAAGCTGGGTTGAGAGGCATAGTGGTCATTAGGATGATGAAAATATGGCAGAAAACTACACACACACACACACGCACATCATAAGCTCACATTATCTTTGAATGTTTGTTCATAGCGGTGACTGGATGTTTTGTGGGATTTTTTAAAAATTCCTCTTTAACTGATTCCGGTGGTGACACCAGGCCGAGTCAGACCAGCCAAACAGACCGTACCTGTCTCGCTGGCTGAGTGCGGTAGATCATTCACGCTAACACGTCACACTTGTTACACAAACTACATAAGCTATGTGTTACTATTAAACACACCAAAATACAATCGCATAATACAGTCACAAATACAACCCTGACTGATCACGTCTCCTGTCTGTGTAAACAGGGTGCGCAGAGGTACACAAATAAATATGTTAACAGGCAGTAAGGAAAGCCTATCATAATATTCAGACCGAACATTTTGATTGGACCAAATTTATTTTACGCCTTCCAGAGAATATATAAATACACATAAATACATTTAGACCAATCAAGTTATTAAGTGATACTGAAATGTGAAAGAAAATTTTAACCAGCAAAAGAAAAAATGTTTCTGAAGCATTCATCCAACCTGACTTTAATATTAAACTCGGTTCCACTTGTCGGTGGGGAAATGATGTTAACACGATTGCTTTTATCCCCCTGTTGTTCTGTTGCTGTGCTGAAACCCAGCAGAATTGATCTCAACATATCAGAGAAGGCAACCTGCCCAGCAACATAACGTCACAGCCAGGAAGTGTTTGCCAGTGGATTGATGATCAGTACTGCAAAGGTTTATAGTGTGTGGCGTGACTTTCAATGTGCAGCCTTGACATTGTTAGCGCAGTTCCTTGAGTGTGGATCTGGATTAAATCCCTGCAGTTTGATGGTCCACTCCCAGTATATTGGAAACTGATGTATTTATCTTCAGGTGTAATGGCAGCCATATTGATGTACAACCTGCACTTAGTAGTTCAAGAGTGCTCCACATGCAGCTGAGTGGGAGGAGATTCCAGCTTCTTCTATTAATAGCTCAATGCAGTGGAAAGTCTGTAAGAAGAATGAGGAAGTAGTTTTAGTGCACACAGGTTGGCCACAAAAATCATGGGATCTGCCCAAATACGTCTGTAGAACCTGTTTTCACCATTTACTGTCCTAGAATGTGTCTCACTCCTAGCTGTAAAGCAGTGTTAATTTTGATTTAGTTTTAGTCATCGTCTTTTTATTAAATTGCAGTGTTAGTTTTAGTCATCGACTTTTGATCATCTGCTTTGTTTGAGTTTTAGTCGACTAAATAGTATAAGAATGTAGTCGACTAAATCTACCGTAGGGTTAGTTGACTAGTCTATAGTGGGTTCAATTTAAATTCATATTTACCTTTACACAACTGAGCAACTGGAGGTTAGAGGCCTTGCTCAGGGGCCCAACAGTGGCAACTTGGTGGTGCTGGGAATCGAACCCCGATCAATTAGCAGTCCAACACGTTAACCACTGAACTACCACTTTCTAATTTATTTAAACCATTGTAATATGTAAAATATTAGAACTTATTGATTACAATTTCTATTGTTAAAAGCACTGTATAAAGTAAGGTGACTTAAACGTGAAATACGTAATCATATCAATAAATTCCTGGCCAATTACCTGAGAAGTTTAAAAAACTTGACTAGTCCCACCCCTTAGGACACAAGGTAGGTCTGGCTCTAGACTTTTCTCTGTTCTGGCACCAAGTTGGTGGAATGAACTTCCCATTAGTGTCAGAACAGCTAAGACACTTCCTAATGTTGGTTTTGTAATGTTTAATACATTTAGAAATACAAATTAACAATAATCTACTAAATTATTTCCAGCTTTCTGAATTCTAGGGTTATTTGAAATTCTATATCTACACAGGGGTCTGAGGTGTATAGAGATAAAAAGGGCACAATTCAGATCTGTATTCACTCGGGGTTAATAATTAATTCTCAGACACTGTAAAACCCTTTAACCTTCAGTTTGAGTTAAGAATTTATTGATATGATTACTTCTAGATATATTTGCATTGTCCTGTATTTCACTTTTACTACAAGTCAAAACAAGTCACCTTTATTTATACAGCGCAACGTAACAATAGAGACTGTGATACATAACTTCAAATATTTTGCATAGTACAATAGTTTAACTAAATTAGGAAGTGGTAGCACAGTGTTTAAAGTGTTTTACTGCTAATTGGAAGATCAGGGTTCGATTCCCAGCACCACCAAGTTGCCACTGTTGGGCCCCTGAGCAAGGTCTTTAACCCCCTAATTGCTCTGGACAAGGGTGTCTAAAAAAATAAATAAAAATAAATATAAAATAAATATTCAACTTCATTGTGCAGGGTACATATACAGAGCCAATGAAATGCATTTTTCTCATATCCCATCTTAGTAAGTTGGGCTCAGAGCGCAGGGTCAGCTATGATACAGCGCCCCTGGAGCAGGAAGGGTTAAGGGTCTTGCTCAAGGACCCAACAGTGGTTGACTTGCCGGTGGTGGAGCTTGAACCCAGGCGTTTCTGGTCTTCAGATCAGCAACTCAGCACCTTAACCACTTGAGCCACCACTGCCCCAATGACCAAAAACTGCCATAAATATAAATAATTAAATAGAAATATAAACATTATAATGACAGATGCATATATACAGTATGTATCGCATTAATAATATTTCACAGCATAATAAACTTGCTGTAACTTTATATTCAAGCTGGCAATATTATTATTTGAGTTCCTCGTAATCCAGGATGCGTGTGTGAATCTGTGTAAAATTACTAAAAAAAATGTTTTTCGTTTGTTTTTTATGTTTTTTGTAATGTTACTTGTTACAGATTGACTTACTATCTCATAAGAACCGTAGCTCACATTTCCTCTGTTTACTTTAGTGCAATTGCTGCGGCTCGGAAGCATCCTGTTGTTTATTCAGCATCATTCGATTCTCCATCTTTAAATCTGTGTATAAACTGTTTAAACTAGAATCACATGGGTAAAAGGCAAAAGATTAGTGTTTGTATTTTTAACCCTTGCAGGTGCCCGTATCTGGCTGTCCACCTTTCCGCAGCTATTCCAGTCTTCGCCGCCGTCCTCTTCCTCTTCGTCATGGCTATGCTGCTCAGGACGAGCTTCAGTGATCCAGGCGTTCTTCCCCGTGCCCTGCCTGAGGAAGCCAACTTCATCGAGATGGAGATTGGTGAGTGTGTTTTCAGGATTTTGTGATTATCACAGGGCAGAAGGGCAGAATGTTGAGCTCAATAGCAGCATGTCTGCAAGCCTCAAAGGCACAAAAAGAATAGTGAGGATTTAGTCATTAGACAGATTTAGTCAGTCTGCATCCTCTGAACTCCTGTGAGTCCAAAGTAACTGTTTATTTTCTCTATTGTTACTGAAAGGCTATTAAAAGAGTGCATTTAATACCGTGAAAAAATGATTATCTGCATTAAGCCACCAAACAAACACAGTCAGAAATTTAATGTGCTCATTTAAGACTATAAAATAATATTTATGCTTGGAAAATAACGGATTCGCTTTAAAAAAGGCTTTTAGAGAAGGCTGGGCATTAGGGACTGGAATGGAATGTCTGCTTTGAACACCACAATATTATTATACGACTCCGGAGCACAAGCGACTGAGTGCTTTGAAAAGTGGAGAGAAACAGTGTGTCTAGCTTTCTCCTTTGGTTTTTGTCATGATATATAAATTGCCCCTAGGAATTCTGCCTACACCCCATTCTTGCCTATTCCCAGTTATCATTTTGTGGATAAATGAGCAAATTCCCAGAGTCACGCTCCACAATGAAGGTGAAAGACTTTACAGAGGTGTAGAGGACACTACAGGCATAAGAGTAACACTAAATCATAAACAGAATGTTTTTGAAAAAACAAGCAGAATGAAACCAGTACCTTTGTTGTAGGTCTGGGCCGATTAATGATTTCGTATCGAATTGCGATAAAACTAATGCCGATAATGATAAGCTCCGGACATTTTTACTCAATATGGAGTACATTAATAAAAACGAATTGAATTGAACTGAAATGAATTATATGTCGATGAACATCCACGATTGTAGCAAAAGTCCTAGCATGAATGTCCAGAATGCGAATGGTGACGTCTGAGCTAATCTGAGCCAATCGCTCCAAAAAACAAACTAAATTGCTGCTTCCCTCGTGTTTCATGCTGTTTCAAAAATGGCGTTTCGATGCGGTTTTTAAAACATGTCGAAATATATAACGTTATCGATCAATATGGTTGATTGAAATAATTGAGTTTACATTTTAGCATATTCTGTTTAAGTTATCACGTATCGGATATTATTCATTCATTCCATTATCATCTATCACAGGGGTCTGCTGGGGTTTATCCCAGCCATCTCTGAAAGGACGAAAAGCAGAAGGGGGTACACCCTGGACAGGTCACCAGTCCATCACAGGGTCAAAATCGCTTAATTAGTTTAACTCAATCCCTAGGGTTTGGGAAGTTTTTTGTGATTAAAAAAAAAGCATTGCAAAATGAAGATTCTGTGGCCACATCAAAGTTTGGATTTTACATTTTTTTTTTTTTTTGTACTTTCTTTGATCGCTGTACTTATGATGGTGAGTTTAATGGATTAAAGAGGGCTTTGGCTAAATGTTATGTTCTGAAGGTATCAAAGTTCCTCGACATCTTTATGGAGTTCAGGGGTTTTGTGCACAGGGTTATTGTCATGCTGGAACAATGTTTGAGTCTTATAATTCCATTAAAGGAATAATGTAAAGCTACGACATACAAAGTCATAGACAACTGTGTGTTTCCATCTTAATTGTGATTATTTGGGGAAAATGCACTTACAGGTGTGCTGGTAAGGTGTTTTTATATTATTATTTTATGTCAAATAAATACCAGGTTTTGTATTTATCAGCCAGTGTCATTTTATTCAGTCGCATGTTTTTAAATACAATGCTTAGTGCCCAGCTGCTTAGCAACTGTTACAGCGTAAACACATACGGTTAAGCCTGGTGTAGCTTTGGTTGGTGCAACAAAACCTAAAACCTGCGTCTAGGTATAAGCAGTGTATCAGTGAGGACTTCTTGGCGTGTATTGTGGAAATTTGTGATCTTCTGATTTGAGCAGGTGATTCACAGACAATGCAATTCTGTGCCTCGCCCTTTTCCACTAACGCTGTCTGTAGTCAAAGCCTGTTTGCCCTCTATCGGCCCCGCCCTGCCGTTTCCTTACAAGCACACAGCCTCTGTTTCCGTTAAAGATGCACAAGCATGACTCTCTCTTCCTCTCTCCTCCATCCTCTTATCCTCCTGCCTCTCAGCACCATGAGGAAGAGTGGGTGTGTCGAGGCGGAGGAGATTCATATGAGAGCTGATAAACGAGCTCTCCTGCTGATGTTGAACTATATTTAGTAACAGGTTCGATTACTGTTGAAGTTGCTGTAAAATGTTGGAAGCTGAGGTTTGGTAGCATCTTGTTGAATATGTTTCCTCTTTTCTGTATCAGATAATTTACATTTTAATGCTCGAGACTGTTTTTAGAGAGCTGCTGCAGCAGAACACGGTTTTATTACGTGAAGCAAATTCCTTTTTTGGGGCCAGCTCTATTTTCAGAATATGATATTCTTAGAGCTGCTGGTGCCTGTTGGCGTTGGAGGACAGAACAAGGATTGCAGTTCTATTGTTTTTCTAGTCATTTTAAAAAGCTTCAATTTAATTGAAACAGACTGAACTATGTTGTGCTACAGTTTAGCTAAAAATGTGATCTTTGGACATGTAATAATTCAAAGATGGTGCTTCCAAACACGAGAACACGACCTTGGGTATAAGCTGCCAGTATGAGATGTTTACACCATGTTCATGACTTGGTAATACAAAAAAAAAACATTCATAGGCGTGGCCACTCTTTAGGAAAGTGTCTATAATGATTCCGTTTCAAATCGCATACTTCCATACTATATAGTAGGCGGAACTTGCTTATGCGAGACGAGTGGTATGTCAGAATCCTTCTGGATGATCTAGTGCTGCCAACCAGATTTTGAAGTATGCATACGATGGGGAAGTGGTAGCACAGTGTTTAAGGTGTTGGACTGCTAATTGGATAATTGGGGTTCGATTCCCAGAACCACTAAGCCCCACTGCTGGGCCCCAGAGCAAGGCCCATAACCCTAATTGCTTAGTTGTATAAAAGAGATAGAATGTAAGTTGTTCCGGGGGAAAAAAACGTCTGACAAATGCTGTAAATGTAATTTACACACAAATTTAACCCAATATAGTTTAGTAAACTACAGTAGATTTACTCTACGGTAGAGTCAGTCGACTAAAACTCAAACAAAGCAGATGACAAAATATGACTTAAAAGCGTCAGTGTGTGTGTGTCGCTGTGATAGACTGGCAACCTGTCCAGGGTGTCCCCCTCCTGCCTTTCTCCCTTTCAGAGACGGCTGGGATAGACTCCAGCAGATCCCTGTGACCCCGAATTAGGGAATAAGTGGGTATAGAAGATGAACATATGAACTACGACTAAAACTAAATCAAAATCCGCTGTCCAACCTAACACTGCTACACTTTTTTCATGATCCCACGGGAGAGATGACTTGTCATATGTGGAAGTGGCGAAAAGCTGCTAATTGGATGATTGGGGGTTTGATTCCCAGCACCACCAAATTACCACTGTTGGGCCACTAAACAAGGTCCTTAACCACCAATTGCTCAGTTGTATAAAAGTGATCAGTGTACGTCGCTTTGGATAAGAACGTCTGCTATATTCATGTATACACTATGTAACTGTAATTGTTTTCAGTGTTTTGAAGGACTGTGCAGCCCTGGTGTGTGTGTGTGTGTGTGATGTCCTGTAGATTTCATAGGCTACCGGTATGTTAATGTAGACGCAGCTGTGTGTTTTTTCTCCTGAATTGGATTAAACCTGGTTCCCGACTGAATCTTAAGCTGTTAGCATTTTACCCTGAGTGCAATGAATCAAAACAAAACAGTAAGCAGCACTAATTAAAATAGTTCTTTTATTTTAGCACAAATGACTCGGACTTTCCTTTTAAAGGACAAAACTATTTCAATTAGTGCTGCTTACTGTTTTTAATCAATGCACTCGCAATAAAATGCTAAAGCAGGTAATTGGCAGCCCAAATAAAACCTATGCATGTAATGAAATAACCAGGGATTCGTTGAATTGATTACCCAGCAATGTACAGTTGTAAAACTGGATGTTTTTTGTTCCAAGGATAAAACATTAACTTCTAAAGCTCAAAGTATTGTTTTTACTCTCCTTCTCCAGTCTTTTTTTCCACTGTATTTCTGTAAATCACATACTGTACATTTTGATATAGTTGTTATTTTATGATAGCACATTATAACCCAAAATATACATTTAAAATCTCCTCGTCTTACAGAGGCAGCCAATGGTAGCGTCCCGGCTGGGCAGCGCCCGCCTCCTCGCATCAGGAACGTACAGATCAACAACCAGATTGTCAAGCTGAAGTACTGCTACACCTGCAAGATTTTCCGTCCTCCTCGTGCTTCCCACTGTAGCATCTGTGACAACTGTGTGGGTAAGTTTGTGTGTGTGTGTGTGTGTGTGTGTGTGTGTGTGTCTGGGTGTCTGTGTGAGTTTGAATATCTGTCTTAGGGGAATAGGCAGCACTACCCTACGAGTGCAGAAATGTATCATTTTCATGCTTGAATGGATGACAATCAGAAACCTGGTGCCACTTTTCTACAATGTGTGTGTGTGTGTGTGTGTGCAATTTATCAACATTTTCTAGCAAACTGAATTTGTTATGCTTGGTGCTATTTTGTTTCTGCAAAGGTCATTGCTTAGAATCTAAAATTAGTGTGTTCTGTAGCTCTGTTTGGTTAAGCTTAAAATACAACTCCGCTCTTTTAAGTTACATGTAGGGCTGAAACGATTAGTCATCATTATCGACAACATCGTCGATAAAAAATAGTCGATAAATATTTTTGTTGTCTCATGATTGTAATTTAAGGGCCTGCAATAATGTAAATCTCGTGCTCAATAGAAGAGACGATGCATGAGAGCAAGCTGAAATGTAAACAAATCTGAGCCAGTAGAGCGGAACGAGTTACACAAAACTAAGTACAGGTTCATGTGTAAAGGGCTAAGGAATAAAAAAATATAAGCAAGCAGCCGGCTGATAGTGAATCTTAATAGTAAATGCAATCAATCAATCAATCAGTCAATCAATCAGTCAGTCAGTCAGCCAGTCAGTCAGTCTAAACATTAACACTTTTTTTTCTGTATTTTATTTGTTAGAACTTGTATAATTTAATATTTTTGCCAACTGCAAAAACTGAATAATTTGCTGATTGGTGATATGATTGCAACCCAATTAAAAGGGAATTTTAAAAATGATTTTCCTGCTGTAAAATTAATTGATTAATTGTAATTATAATAATCACTGATTAATCAACTATCAAGATAACCGTTTAAACAGTATTTTAAATCATATTTGACAAACATGACATGTCTGTGCGACTTGTTAAGTCGTCATCTTCAACAGATGATATCCTAAAGTGTGTTTTACTTAATTCCACACGGATGCGTAGTGAGTCAGCAGATCAAGTGCTGAGGTTAGAGCTGGAGAAATACATAAATGCGTAGCTATTTATTTTGCTTTGCACCGTCATGATGAACACAAACCTGTCTGGCTGGGCTGTATGCGCCTGCTGCACACACACACACACACACACACACACATACTCACATGCTGAGCAGCAATGCCAGTCATCTTCCATCGGTGGTGTCTAGAGGCCAATCCTATTAAACTAAAGTGATTTGGTTATTTTTCCATTTTTCCGGTATTCCTATGTTTGATCCAGTTTTTAATAATAATAACAAATTGCTGCGATTATTATGTGTCTTTTAATTATGTATAGTTTCAGTTTTTTTAAGCGCTTCCTGCTAAAACGCTCTTGTAAAACGACTGTTTGCTTTACTAATCCTTATTTTCGACATTAAACTTTGATGATCTTTAGGGAATCCGTTTGCTTCCAGTAAAGCTCTGAGTCAGATACACACTGATCCCTTTATACTATCACTGATTTGATACTGCTCTGTGAGGTCGGCGTATGGGCGGATACCTGATACTCCTCCGATACTGACACTGATACACTCCAAATGGGAAGATTTCACATAGAAGATATAAAATCTGATAATAAAAATTAGCAAAAAAAACAACCTTTTTTCTCCATCAATATTTATTATTATTTATTAATTTATGTTTTTATTAAATATGTTTATTAATGTGTAATTAAAGCGGTTTCGGATTCAGTCACACAGCCTTTCACCAGACGAATCAATGAAATAATCTGATGAATATTTAAGATGACGCATTAATACTTTGAACTGAATCTTGTTATAATAACTAAATGTTTACTCGTAATAGTTTCGGGGTTTAAGGACAGATGAGTTAAGCTGTAGCTGCTGTTGTTTTACATCACTTAGTTGTAGTAATGCGATTATAACACGTATCCTACATTTAGGAATATTGGCCTGATTCTGGATTCTCTTTGTTGATCTCTTAGATCGCTTTGATCATCACTGCCCGTGGGTTGGAAACTGTGTGGGGAAAAGGAATTACCGCTACTTCTACCTGTTCACACTTTCTCTCTCCCTCCTTACCATCTACATCTTCACCTTCGACATCGTCCATGTTGTGCTACGTAAGTAACAAAAGCTAAAAGGAAATCCTCACATTCATGGGTGTCAATACATCATGAAGAACTTATCTATGAAAAATCTGATGTTAAACAGAATTTTGATGCAATAATTTTTTTTTTATATTACACTTTGGGACACCGCATTTCAGCAAACATTTAAGTATAGTATATCTTCAAAGGACAATACTATCGAAATAAAACTTATATATATTAAACTTGGATATATTTTAGAGTAGTCAATGTGCAGCTTGTATAAATGTTTATTGAAATTAGTGGGATACTTTATAGACGAAGAGGAATTTTCTAAAGGCTATGCTGCAATGAACTACAGTTAATGGCTCGGTGACGTGACCTGCATTTATCTTCTTTCCTATTAAATTATCTCTGCTGAAAGACCAACGTTGGCAGACGAGTGAGAGAGGGAGTACATTTCTGGCATTTGTCAGACACCCCTTATTCAGAGCGACTTACGTTTGTTATTTCTAAAACTGAGCAATTGGTGCTTAGGGTCCTTGCTCACGGGCTCAGTGGTGGTAACTTAGTAGTGCCGAGAATCAAACCCACAATCTTCCGATTAGCGGTCAAACTACAGAGAAGAGAAGAGTAAGCACAGTTTCAGAGGGGCAGGAAGTAGTAAGAGAATTCCACAGTGTGTCATATCCAGCTAATTAACCTAAAGCTAAGGTGTACGAATAGAATGCAGCTTGATCAACATTCCTCATTTTAAAGCATGACTTTATATTAATATATTATATAACAAGTAAAGGAAATATATCATTATAAAATGAGATGCTCTATTTGGCCAAATGTTTTTAGACACTTTTCAAGATAACCCATAAGTGTGTCTGCTAAAAGACATTTTTAGCATTTTTAGCATGACAATGGCGCTGTGCACAAAGCCCCTGAACTCCATGAACACACAGGGTTGAAGAGAAAGTCGAGTCCCATTTAGTCCCCCAAATTACAGTCCAAAGACAATAATAAACACTCACTATAACCCTTAGTTCAGTTTGACTAGTATCTGTAAATTGAGAATCTCCAACTAAGAAACAGCGGCAAGAAGCCAAAACTCCATCGGCGACAGAACGGAGAAGAAACCTTGGAAGAAACCAGGTTCAATCGGGGGGGTCAGTTCTCCTCTGACCAGACGAACCAGCCGGTTGTTTCAAGCTGCAGCAAAATTAGCTTCCGCAGATTCTGTTTCCCGTAGTTTAGTCTGGATGGCCGCCTAAAAGACAATGGGAATTCTTCAATGGGAATCTTGAACTTGAGTTTTCTGTTAAGTCTTAACTTCGATCCCACTGAACACTTTTTACTGCACCTCGAACCTCCTTCCCCGAAATTAGTGCCTGATCTCACTAATCATTTCATGGCTGCATGAAAAAATCCCCACAGCCACGTTTCCCAATCTGCTGAGAAGCATTTCCAGAAGGATATAATAGGAGACAAAGATCGTCAGTGATGTTCAGATGTTCTGGTATTGTTTTATATTGTGTATGTCATGATTAACTAATGAATAATCTTCTTTCTAAAGCTGTTTGTGTGTTTTGCTTTGCTCTCCACAGGATCAGTGGATTCCGGATTTGTGAACACTCTTAAGGAGACTCCTGGCACATATCCTTTCAGCAGCAGCTGCAACTCATTTACTGTGATACAAAAGCCTTATTAACTCTTAGTACAGCTGTGAATATTATGAATGGTTGCATGAATAAAATGAAGGACACGCTTGTGTAATGTTCACTCACTGTTTAAATCATTCACACATGCACTTTTGGAGTTCCAATTAAAAAAAAAAAAAAGTCTCAAATATTAGAGTTACTATAGACCCTGTCCCAATACCCGCACTTGCACTCTTGTTCCCTATGCACTCTCTGCCCTGCCCTTAATGCAAGTACAGGTTCCAGCTGACTTTGCTTAAGGATATTAATCAGAATTAATCTGGTGGTGTGACATTTCAAACCATTAAAGCAAAACAAAACAAACATGCGTTTTTTTTGGTGGACTTTTGGCCAAATCACAACGAAATAGACAAGAATAGGAAAGTTAAATGTAAGTAAAAATTGTTTCATTGAAATATCATTTTAAGCAGCAATACTGAGTACAGCATGACTTCCGGCACTGCCATTTTTTTTTTCCGAGGGATAAGTTGATGACGTAGAAATAACGTTTGACGCAGTTGGGTGACCTGACTTAAACCTTCCCAATTCTGCACTTATGCCCTTGTGCATTTAGTTGTGTATCAACTAATAAGTGCACTTCCAAACTTGCACACTTTGTAGGAGACCTAAGTGTGGGCATTGGGACAGGATCTGTTTTTCTGTTCAGAGAGCAAACAGCAAATTCTTTGCCTGAGCTGTATTTACTGTATATCTGCTGTGCTGTAAGTGCTGATGAGTAAACGATACGGATCGTATCATACAGTGTGCAGGGCTCGTTAGTGAACAAACCAGTCCAATCAGTATATCGGTGTTGCTGTGTGTTATCTCCTTAACTGTCTGCTTTACTGTGGTGGAGGTGCTGGTGTGTTTCTTCACACTCTGGTCTGTAGTGGGATTGACTGGCTTCCATACGTATCTGATCTCCCTCAACCAGACCACCAATGAAGACGTGAGTCACTATCGAATGTGCATGAACGTTTTTTTCTGTGACTTCCTGTTTCCTGTCATGTGACCGGAAAAATACAGTGGGGTGTTGAATTGTGTTAAAAAAGGTTTTAAAGTTGTCTCCTTGCTCTGGCACATGTTCCTCTCATGCTCACACCGCTGCCAATAGTCAATGTTGTGTTTGAACGTTATTCCGTTTATGATGATGTTTTTTGGCTTTTGTTTCTGCTGTTACTCTGCAAGACACACAGAGACGCAAAATCCCGGTCAGCAGGGAGGTTTCATGCCTGTTGCATTGGCTCATGTCCTGCTTTTGTTTACATCGATTTGAATTTGCTAATTATAGAAATATCAATACAGACTAGTGACGGGGCAGATGACTCATGAGCAGAGGGCACCTTCAAACCTGAGCCGGAGCACACGGGCTAATCTATTATAACACTAATTACTACTGACAGCCAATTGGTTTTTTTAGTCTTTTCATAGGAAATTTTGTTCCTAATTTACCCACGACCGTGCAGAAAATAGCAGATATTAATGCTGTTCTATTCTGTTAAACCTTCAGCTTTATTAATAATCTCTAACTGGCCAAAAAATGGGTTGGGATAAAAAAAAAAAAAATTATTAATACTCAAATATATATTTAACATGTATTTGTAATATTCCTGGTGACTATAGATAGAAGTTAAGATGATTTTCTTAACCCTGTCCCAGATAGATTTGTCCTGCTTAATAAAAATGAAAATCATGATAGACAAAAAATTTATAAACAAACATAAAAAAACCCAACCCAGGTTAATCAAAAAATGTCTAAACTTTAATAAT
This sequence comes from Bagarius yarrelli, assembly GCA_005784505.1. Taxonomy (NCBI): domain Eukaryota; kingdom Metazoa; phylum Chordata; class Actinopteri; order Siluriformes; family Sisoridae; genus Bagarius; species Bagarius yarrelli. The sequence continues at coordinate 602,660 of VCAZ01000088.1, forward strand.
ATTAGCAGTGCAATTTTTTACTGTAAAAATACATTTTGGAAGCTTGTTTATCGGGTAAACATTGATGTAAAACTGTGTTGAGAAATATATTATTAACTTTGCCCTTAACTTAAAGGCAGGTAATAAATTCAGGTTCATATTTTTAAAATATGGAATTAAAGAACAAGATTTATCAGTAGGGCTGCACGATATTTATTTATCTTCTATACCTGCTTATTCCCTAATTCGGGGTCACAGGGATCTGCTGGAGTCTATCGCAGCCGTCTCTGAAAGGGTGAAAGGCAGGAGGGGGACCCTGTTCATCCAGGGTCATCACAAGCCAGTCCATCACAGGGACACACACACACTCACTCTTGTGGGCAATTTAGAATCTCCAATTGATCTAACATACATGTTTTTGGACTGTGGAGACCGGAGAACCCGGAGTAAAACCACACAAACACAGGGAGAACGTGCAAACTCCACACAGAAAGGCATATAATACACACAGGAATCAAACCCGGAACCTTTTTGCTGTGAGGCAACAGTGCTAACTAGTAAGCCACCGTGCCGTATATATATATATATATATATATATATATATATATATATATATATATATATATAGATAATATATATATATAACTATATATATAGCTATTCTAATGAAATAAACAGTGTTTTATGTTTATCTGGAGATTCAGATACAGAAATTAAATAATTAATATATAATTAAATATAATAATATAATTAAATAATAATTATATTTCTTTCTTCTTTTGCTCTACGCTTATATTTTGCAATGAATTTACGGATCATGTGTGTACTGATCTGTAGTGCAATCAAATATAATCCAACTTGACATTGCATATCCTGTGATGTGACTATTGCAGACACACACATTGTGATATCGATGCGGAGACGATTTATTGTGCAGCCGTAATTCTGAGCAATACGTTTATTAATTCAATACACTAACATTACATTTGTAATACGGGCTTTTCTGTACTATCAGTGTTAACAGTAATCTCTTTCATTCTGTCTACACACTGTGCACACTGTTTTACATCCAGCTGGAATCCCAGTCTGTCAGGCACATCAACAGCTGTCAGGCTCTATAGCTACACACACACACACACACACACACACACACACACACACACACGGAATGTATAACATTTCTGCACCCTGCAATTAACCAAATCTTCTAAGTCGCTTCATTTTGCACATTACCTCAAATTGCACCTTTTGTGGACACCAGATTTTTCTACCATATTGTTTTGTTCCAAGTAGCACTTTTTGAGTATTGCATTCTTTAATTTGATCTTAGCTTCCATGAGAACAAACTAAGAAAATAGTGACAGGAAACATCGGAATTAATGTTACATTTATGTTTGACGTTGTGAAGCCATCTATTTTTTTTTAGCATTATTTGAAAATGTCGTTTCTGTGTTGCAGATAAAAGGTTCATGGTCGGGAAAGAACCGTATCCAGAACCCATACAGTCACAAGAACATCATTAAGAACTGCTGTGAGGTGCTGTGTGGTCCTGCTTACCCAAGGTACTGATCATGTGCCTAGTAATGTAGAAAACATTATACGGAATGTATTAAGCCTCTGTGTACTTCTAAATCATTTAACTTGATTATACTGTCTATATTTAAATACACACACACACACACACACACTTTCTTACACACTCACACTGCCCTTTCAGTGTTCTGGACAGAAGAGGAGTGATGCCTGAGCAACCGAATGTCCCCACTTCTTCCGGTGCTTCTGATGCCACTGCCACCACAAACACTCCTGTTCCATCTACCACAGTAAGTGTGTGTGTCTGTGTGTATCTGTTATTCTTCTGCATTTTAAGCACACTAGGAAGAAAAAGTATGTGAACCTTGGAATGAATTGCTTATCTTTGGTAATTCATTTGTTATAAAATGTCATATGATCCCCAAGTCACTATAATAGAGAAACACAATGTGATTAAACTTTTAACACACAATTCAGGTCGTTTTTGGGTCTTGATGCTCCTATCCAGAGCGATTTACATGTATTTCATTTATGCAGCTGAGCAATTAACTAGGGTTTTGCTGTTTAATTCCAGGCCACCACCTTTGGCCACCACTGAATCTAGAAGTTGTAAAAATGTTAAAATGAGCCAGACCTCATCAATTTGTTCGAAACTTGGTCCTAGGAAAATTGAAAAGAGATGCTGTCTGACCTTGTTGATCATCTCCTGCATGATTTCTGCAAACTTAACTAAAAAGCAACCTAACCCAGTGCTGAAGCACCTTTCAGGAGAGGTGTCAGTCCAGGTTTGAATGAAGTGTTAAATGGACAGGGGTAGACAGAACTTTGACTGGATTGAGGTCTTGATTGGCATATTCCACAATCACCAGAAAGTACTCATGGTTATTTTTGCATTGGCTCAAAGCAGATTATTTTGGAAGAGGGCCTGTGATGGGTAGCAGCTTTCTTTAGGCTAACCCAAAGACATTGTTGGCAGAATGCTTTGACCTCTGCATCCAACCAGGAAAAAAGAAGTCTTGCAGCTTTTTGACTGTGTTTCTGACCAATCCAATGGGTGAGCAAGAGAAGGTTTTTCTTTATGCTGGGTACCACCAGCAGGTCATAGGGCTGTCTGCGTTGTTTTGTATGGTGGTACAGGAGGCCACTATGCACCAGGAAGAATATCGAGGGGAGGGCTTATGCGGAATTCACGTTTTTATGATAATTTTCTTTCTGCTTTCACAAGTAAACATACAGGAGACAGTGTTATCCTTATTACGTATTCCAACCTTCTAATACATGATAGTACCTCCTCTGCCAGAGTCATGCAAACGCTCCATCTTTGGAGCTGGTGGTCTTCTGTTGCGCCTGAGTCAACGGGCTCTGAAAGTAGATTTCATTGACAAGGGCTCCTCCACGGAGACAGCTCATGTGCCACTAACTCTACCTTTGACTCTAAGCGACAAAAAGGTGAATGTTACAGAAAGGCTAAGGATGTGAAAGGGGTCAGGGTTATTAAGGATAGAGATGGAAAGGTGCTCACAAGTCATGAGAGTGTACAAAGAAGATTGAAGAGGTACTTTTAAGCGTTGATGAATGAGGAAAATGAGGGGGGACGAAGGGTATACAAGGTAAAAACTGTGAAGCAGGTAGTACTAAAAATTTGTACGGTTTTCTTTAAAGAGGATAAAAAGTGGAAAAGCAGTTGGCCCTGACTACCTACCAGTGGAGGTATGGAACTGTCTTGGAGAGCCATCAATGTCATTTTTAACTGGATTGTTGAACAGGATTTGGAAAAGTGGAGAGTACTGGTGCCGATCTTTAAAAAACAAAGGGTCATGTGCAGAATTGGGGTATCTGGAAAGAGTATTGGAAGCTAGGTTAAGGGAGAAAGTGGTTATTTGTGAGCAGCAGTTTGGCTCCTTGCCCAGAAAAAGCACTAAGAATGCAGTTTTTGCTCTGGGAATGTTGATAGAGAAATACAGAGATGGTCAGAAGAAGCTTTGTGTCTTTGTAGACATGAAAAAAAGCACATGAAAGGGTGTGGAGAGAAGAGCTGTGATATTGTCAGGAGTAGCAGAGAATTATGTCAGAGTGGTGCTGGACATGTATGAGAAGTGCATGGCACTGGTGAGGTGTGCAGAAGGTCAGACAGATGAGTGGCAGTGGAACTGCATGAGTTTCTGAGCCCCGTCTCTGAGCCCCTTCTTGTTTGCTATGATGATGCAGCGGTTGAAAGAAGAGGTCAGACAGAAATCCCCTTGGACAATGATGTTTTCAGTGATCTTTAGTGAGGGCGCAGGTGAAGGAAATCCTGGAAAAGTGGATTTTTGCTATGGAGAGAAGAAGAAGTAAAGTCAGTCATGGCAAAACAGTATATACACTGTGAATGAAAGGGAGGAAAATGGAACAGTAAAGGAAAGTACAGGCTGAATAGGTAAAGAAAGTACAGAAATTTAATTACTTAGGGTCAACAGTCCAGATCCTAAAAAAAGAGGTAAAGAAGCGAGTGCAAGCAGGTTGGAATGGGTGAAAAGCGTGTCAGGAGTGACGTGTGACAGAATAAAATTAGCAAGAATCAAGGGGAAGGTGTAGAAGACAGTGGTGAGAACAGCTAAATTGTTTGGTCTAGAGACAGTGGCACTAAGGAAGAAACAGGAGGCAGAGTTAGACATAGCAGAGCTGAAGATGTTTGGGATTGATGAGGTTGGAAAGGATTAGGAACGAACACATCAGAGTTACAGTTCAAAGTCAGAGAGGACAGATTGAGATGGTTTGGACATGTGCAGAGGAAAGATAGTGGACATTTTGGTAGAAGAAGGAGGTATATTGATGTGAGAAATGAGGACATGAACGTGGTGTGAGTGCTGAGGTTAGGGCTGGCCGTGGAAGATGAATTTCTGTGGCAAACCCCCTGAAGGGAACAACCGAAAGAAGAAGGAGAAGGTTTATGGTGAAGAAATTAGTGCAGGAATTAAAATGCAGGAAATGCAGCAGGCATGGAATTCTCATGTGGGACCGATGTTAGCATGATTTTTCCCATTCTGCTCGCACAAGTGAACAGAGAAAAGACAATAGTATCGCTATTAGGTATCTCACCTTCTGTTGATGAAGATGCTACAAAGTTACCTCAATTGAGCTGTTTCCACCAGACAGCCTACTAACATATCCGAGCTGAAGAAGTTTTGTAAAGTAAAATGGTCAAAAATTTCCTGCTAGTTCTAGGTCCCATAAAACAACTTTTTATTTCAACGGTTCTCTTACTTTTTCTTCCAGCATTCTGTATATTTAATGGAGGTGTAAATGAAAAAAGACGTAAGAGATTTTGATGTTTTTGTGTCATCGGTTTGAGCACATTGTTTTTGTTCATTGTTGCGACCCAGATTTTAGGCCCTTGTTTTAGGGCAAATTACTTTGGGAAAGCAGTTTATTCCCAGGCGTTTACTTTCTTTTGTTGACCTTGTATGTGCATTTGTGTGAAACCTACTCCAGTTTCGAAATATGTGTTTTTCTGACATCCTGACATCAATTGTTTCCGAAGTTTTGGGCGATTTAAAAGGCAGAACATCTATTACATTGACATTACTATATATCAAGCGTACCATTTTAGCCCAATCAATTTTATTTTTATTTGACATTTTACGTACTTTACATTCAGGTTTGTTTACCTTGATGTGGTGTTGATTTCTAATAGGTTTACCCAGAAATGCAACCCCTCTGGGAAATTGGCAGGGATAAGAGGAGCTATTAAAGGCCTTACAGCAGAATGCAAATAACATCATTAGGAAACACAAAAAAACCCATTTAGATAATACTTGTTCTATTAATGTGTTTAGACGTTGTGGAAAGTATAGAGACAGAAATATATGGAACGTGTCCTTATTACATGGTTTAGGAATCAGGACACTATAGTATAGTAAGGTTTTGTTTGCCAGAAATGAAAGATACCCCAGGCCACATTACACATTACACATTACAGGTGCACAGACAATGTGTTTGAACCGCATGAATTTAGTTCTTGCTGGAACAGAAATCCAGTAATGTGACCTCTGTAGGGGTCAAAGAAGGTAGCATCGTTGTTTCTCTGCAGAGATACTGACACTATCAAGTTCTGCAGTAGAACTGGTGCATAAATAAGACATTTTAGGAGAATATTTATGAGACATTTTGCAAAAATAATGCAGGAAAAGGAAAAAAAAAAACTTTGTATCATCTATAATTGCCACAAGATACTTAGCCTTTTGTCAGACAGAAGGATGCATAATTTACACTGTGTAATTATAATAATGGGGAATAATAGGGAAGTGGTAGCTCAGTGGTTAAGGTGTTGAAAGATCGGGGTTCGATTCCCAGCACCACCAGGCTGCCACTGCTGGGCCCCTGAGCAAGACCCTTAACCCCAAATTGCTCAGTTGTATAAATGAGATAAATGTCGGATGAGGACGTCTGTCGAATGGCGCAAATGTAATTTACAAAGAAACTAAAGTGCATTTACAAAGAGACAAATCTATTCAACTCTAACTGAAACAATTTTTATCCCTGGCAGAAAACCACAGCTCCTCTGATTCCCAATGAACACACTCCTGACGAGGCCAAGCCCAACATCGCCACTGCCCAAAAAACCACTGGCACCACCCCGAAAGAGGAGAAACCATCCAGCCCGAAATATCCGTCCCCTAAGATCGCCTCTGCTCCCATCGTCGTCAAAGAATCAGTCCACTAGATCTCTGCTGCACCTCTCTGAACGGCGTTCCATTACGGAAGATGTGTATTTGAACATACCAAAGGGCCACTGGTTCAGAGAAAGACTCTGATCATCAGAGCAGCATCCGTTCCTCACTGTACCTGTTCAGGTGAAGATCAAATTAAGTTTGGCTGCCCTACTATTGAGGGTGTCTGGTGATGTCACTGCACTCTTACTCTTTCTCTAAAACGCTGCATGACAAAAACAAACCGACCCTTTTGCAGATCGTCGACTTGCAATGCTTTTCTTCAATCAGCATTTTACTTCCCATTTTTTTTATTACTTACCTTTCATCTGATCTGATGCATAACACCTGTAGATCTTTGTGCAGCAGTTGGTGAAACAGGTTCTATGCAACATGAGAAAGAGGGGAAAAAAACAGCTGCCTGTTTTCGGTGTACACATGCAAACAGGTGATTTTACGCTCAAGCAGCAAAGTTGGGGCAACTTTTCCATTTGCATTAATTGACACACCTGTCTGTTGTTTTTTTTAAAAATATCATTAACGCAATGTTAATGCTCGGATTGTCAACATGAACAGTGTACAAAATGCATCAGATCTGTGATGAAAGACGCCATAAGACACTTTCCGTATGTGAGATGTGTGTAAGTATCAGCAAATACATGTTGGCCTGTTGTTGACAGACACTGATAACAGTGCCTTATCTGAAAGCTGCACTATCTCAGACAACACAAGGCCATGCTTCAGTTTCCATTTGATTACATCACCCAGAAAAAAATCGAGTATTACAGACACCCCTTTTAAAAAAAGAACACTAATTAAAAACTGACCTGCAAAAAAAGAACAACAAATCAAGCCATGGTTGTGAATACAAGAAGGGAAGGAATGTCCATGAATGTATAGAATGAAAAAAAAAACCCCACCTTGATTGTTCTTCCTCCCAACACAACAAGGGAAAGGAATGACGTCGGCTCAGACCTGCCTCCGTAGTCATGGTAGTCATCGACACCACCATTTTCTTCTTCACTTTGTTCGTCTGCAGCCATGACTTGAAGTTTTTTTTTCTTTGGGTTGGTCGGGGTGAGAACAAAACCTAAAATAGACAGAAATTATTTCTGTATGTGTTAATCCAGGTTTAGATGAGTGTATCTACAACGCCAGTCTTTAGGGAAGTGAAATTCTAGGGGATATAATATGCAAGATTCTTTTGCTGATTAACATATTTAACCCATGCTATTCTGTGATCTGTGTCTGTTTTTTTGACGTTCTTTTTGGATGTCGAGTCGAGTCGGCACCTTTGTGTATGCTTCAGCTAATGTTTAGTGAAAGAATGTTGTACCATTTTACTACATTTGCAGTATCTTCAAATCTGTGCAATATATTTTGCTAGTTAGAGCTTTTTTTGTTTCCTGTCTATGAAGTTAAGACCGAAGAGGGATTGATGTATCATTATACTTGTAATTTTTTCTGACCACTATAACAAGTCAACTGGATGCCAAGTGAATTTTGAAATAAAAAGAAGTGAGCGTACAGTATTTCTGTTTCCTGTGGTAGGGCTTGGATTTATTTAGATGTAAATAGATGACCAGAGCATGAGCTTCGAATCACCTGTTAAAAGGTTTCTGCCTCATTTTAAGACCATAATTGTTTTATGTAGCTTTAATTTTTTTCCTTTATTCATAACGGAACCTGTTAGTAATCTTCTACTCCAGATTAGCATCTGCTGCAACCAGATTTAGTTGAAGGCCTTCGACTTTTATGACCATGCGGCACCTACGGAAATGTGTAATCTGATCGTGGAACCTCTCCTTTGGTAAAACTGTGTGTTAAATAGAGGCACTTGCGCTATTTTAGTTCATTTTTTTTCTAATTTGCTGTAAAAAGATCGGTTGCTTTTTACCGAATCAGCATGTTTTAGTGAGTATGTTGTTGTTGTATGAAGGATTAGTGTGTTAGATGATTGCACTGCGCTGCTGACTGTGGAAGGTGTGCTTGTTTAATGATTAGGTCCACTGTGCTTATATTTTGAGGTAGAGCTGAATCGATCCACGTGAGATATGTCCTTCTACAATCCGTCTTATCTTAATGCCAAGTCATTGTAGGAGTTAATATGTATTAAATATTAGCAAAACAATTAAAGTCTGCTGGATATACGTATGTTTACAGTGTATGATATATATACACTATAATGCATTGCAAGATAATTATGTTTCTGTTCATTTTTCTTTGTATAAACACTGTGATTATCCCATCTATTTCTTTTTACATGCTGGATTGTGTGTGTGTGTGTATGTGTATGTATGTTCATTAAATTATACTACATCTTACTGTAGTGTACTCGTCCATGTATCGTCCACGTATCTGTGATGGGGATTAATAAGTATACTCATTTGTTGGTATGAGTAAACGAGCTGTTGCTAATACACACGTTTATAAACCAAATATCTATAAACATGCAACTTGGAGTCTTTCTGTTTCCATGCCGAAATTCCTGTCCACCTTTTACCTGGTTCATCACCGTGAAAAGATCATTCTTGTTGCTTCCGACCAGGTGATGGTCATAGTGCTGTAATTCCTAATCCATCCCATCCATCCCACCCATCCATCCATCTATCCATCCCCCTTCATCCACTTATCCAACCATCCATCCATCCATCCATCCACCCATCCATCTATCCATCCATTGTCTATACCTGCTTAATTACTAATCAGGGTCACAGGGATCTGCTGAAACTTATCCCAGCTGTCAGTGTCCTAATGCTTCATGAGAGCAGACAGTGTAAATGCTTTGCTGAATGTTTATCAGATAGTTCCTGTGTAAGAGTTGAGGACATAGAGTATAGTTTTTAGGGGCAGTACGGTGGTTCGATTCCTGGACAGGGGTCTTATTGTGTGGAGTTTACATGTTCTCCCTGTGCTTACATGGGTTTACTCCGGGTTCTCCGGTTTCCTCCCACAGTCCAAAAACATGTATGTTAGATTGATTAGTGATTCTAAATTGCCCATAGGAGTGAGTGTGTGTGTGTGTGTGTGTGTGTGTGTCGCTGTGATGGACTGGTGACCTGTCCAGTGTGTCCCCCTCCTGCCTTTCTCCCTTTCAGAGACGGCTGGGATAGACTCCAGCAGATCCCTGTGACCCCGAATTAGGAAATAAGCGGCTATAGAAGATAAATGAATGAATGAATTACATTTATAAATAGACATCAAAAATTACAATTTAAAAAAGTTTTTTTAATAAAAGAAACCAGAGTTAAGCATAGATTTACTACACGAAGGTGTCTGTGAATTTCAGTATGAAAATAAAACATTACAAACACAAATATGACAAAAAGTCAAACATCAACAGTAAAATCACACTGCTATTGGAACAGTACCTGCATTGATGCATGATAGAAAAAAAAAAAGTCACATAACCACAACCAGAACACGTTCAGATGCAATGAACTACAGGTACAAAACCAAATATTGTAAAAATATCGATACATTTGACACACGGGACTGTACATTCTTAATAAAAAAATAAAAAAGTAGCTATAAAGATAAAACATTTTTTATAGTTCAAAGTTCTGTTATAACCACAAGGCAAGTATTTAAATAATCCAGTTTTACAATCGAGCATCATTTATGACCTCAACGTGACCTTCCAAAGTATCATCGTCCATTTTATTGATTATTTATGTAACAGCTGTTGAAATATTCAGTATTATATTCAGAATAATAACCTAAAAAGTGATCACAGTTCAGTCAGTGGGATAACATTATAAACTCCTGCTGCTGCTGCTGCAGCAGCCAATTGAAATGTGATTAAATTGGTTTCCACTGTATGACATTTGAAACATGTTTGTCGTGGGAGTCGGGCTGCTACCAGCATTTCTGCTCCCCATGAACGGAAATAAAGTTCCTGAAACACAGCAATCTCCAGTGTTGAATCAATTCTCTCAGGACTCCTTCTGCTCCTCCTCCACAGTCAGATCCTGCAGCTTCTCCAGAACTGCTTCAACCTGTGTGTCCGTTTTTACATCTTTATCTGTGTCAGGTTCGGTTTTGGACTCGGTCTCTGTCTCCTCGCGTCCATTCGCCAAGTTTTCTGTGCTCTCATAGCAACCCGAGTCCCGAGGCATATCGACCTTCTCCTCAGCTGGCTTCTTCTCTTCATCGTCATCATCAGACTCTCCTTCAGCTAGAGAGAAAAGATTTAGAAACACATTTAGAGATTGCTAAACGTCTGTACCTGGATTAAGTGGGACATTATCGAAATGTGGACATCAGGTCAAATATGTGTTTAGTCAGAAAGCGCAAAATGTGGATATTTAAATTAAAGCTAATTATCTCTTTATATGGACATCTTTATGCTGCTAATGTCCTCAGTATATGTCCTCAGTATTGGCTTCAACTGTTATGATTTTTAAAGATTGCTAAGCCATTAAACAGCTAATTACTGAGTCTGATAGACTAATAGATGTAACAGGCAGTAAGGAACAGATGGGACATACACTCGTGAAGAAGTTCAGCTGCCGTCAGTATCTTGGTGCGCTGCTCAGGATCTGTGATATTCAGCTCGTTCAGGTGGGATTCCTTCAAACCACTAAAGTCTTCTAGACTTTGGAAACCGTGCATGGAGAGGAGAGACTCAAGGTCCTAGATATAGATTACAAATCTGTTAATAAAAGTTTGCAGAAAGACTGATTTCTTTTCCCCCTCCTATTTTATTTTGCCTCTGTTTGATATACAGGGTGTCCTATAAGTTTCCGTATATAGAAAAAATAAAAAAATAAACCTTTTTAAAAGACAATTTTGTTTATATAATTTGTTCCACATGACTACCATTGTTCTGAAAACACATCTGGATGCGTGTCCTTCACTGCTGAAGAACACGTATAAGCACAGCTGGAGTTCTGCTTGTAATGATGTTGGTGATATGTTCCATAAGGTGATTTATGTTTTGTGGATTTTCCTGATACAACATGGCCTTCAAACGCTCCCAAAGATAAAAATCCACTGAGATGAAGATCTGGCGATCTGAAAAACTGGTTTTCATAAAAAAATGTTTCTTTTTCCTCGTTATGGAAACCTATGGGACCCCCTGTAGTCATCTTGATTCAGGAAGTATATTTTACTATTATTAAACAACATAAATACACAGTTAAAGCTTACTTTTAAACCAATTTTATCCAAAACCTCCTCCAGGCTTTTAGGTTTGGATTTATTGCCCCGTCCGTGACTATAGCAACGCTTCCTCCTTGGCGGTGTGTCCTCATCTGGTAGCACAGTGACGTATATGAACTTAAAGGATCCCACTTTGTTGTTGAGTTTACCAGTCCAGGTGCCCACCGGTGGCTTCTCAATGATCTGTATCATATCACCTTTCTGTGATAATAAAAAAACCATAATGTTTTAATACACTGAGAACAATGATGATGATCTATATAGCAGTCCAGATGGTTCTTCTGGTTGCTTGTGCTTGTTTTAGAAGGTTTGTTTTTAAATGAACCTTTTCGCTTTACAAAACTAGAGGCATTTTTTTTTACATATACGGCATTTGGCAGATGTCCATATACATTTATATTTTTTATACAACTGAGCAATTCGGAGTAAAAGGTCTTGCTCAGGGGCCCAGCAGTGGTAACTCGGTGGTGCTGGGTATCGAACCCTAATCCAATTAGCAATTCAACACCTTAACCGCTGTGCTGCCACTTTCTTTTTAAACTTTTTATACAACAAACATTTCTTATATACTAATTTACATTTTTTTTTTAATTTAAGACGTGAAAAGTGTGTTTTGTTATTAAATTATTCAATTGGGACAATTAGAAAAAAACCAACCTTCAGTTTGAGGGATTCAATATCATAAGGACTAGGGGTGAAGTCTGTGTGCACGCGAGCCCTGCCACAAAACGGACCACTGTAATTGCTGTCCATCCCGTCCCTCTGACTGAAACCACTGTCCAGACTTTGCCTGTCCCCACCTGTGTACAAATAACAAAAAGAAATCCTGTCTTTAAAATACTGAAAGAATTCATTAGCCCAAAGCAACATTCCACCTTAAATATCCTTATTAGCATATTCATTAGACTAGGGGTCACCAAACCAGGTCCTGGAGCTCCAACCCTAATCAAACACACCTGATCTAGCTAATTAACCCCC